>CM067168.1:50840704-50970340 GCA_034093135.1 Erigeron breviscapus | reverse complement strand
AAATCAAATTTGTCTTGGAGTTCTTTTAGCTGCATGGCCAATTTTGTAGTTCAGTCGTTGCTAGTCTATAAGGGGATTTTGCTACAGGAGCTGCGTTAGGGACAAGGCTAATACGAAAATCAAGTTGTCGAGACGGAGGTAAGCCGGGTAAATCATCAGGAAAAACAACCTGATGTTCACGAACGACGGGGACATCAGTCAAGCTAACCTCTTTAATAGACGTACTCATGACACGACCCTCAAAAGACTCAGACTTCCCGCCCTAAACTTCTAGGATCTCACCACTAGGTAAGGGAATTCTAACGACTTTTGCACTACATAGAATTGTCACGTCGACCCAAGACATCCAGTCCATACCAACAATAACGTCAAAACTCCCATTTGAAAAGTACCAAGTCAGTAAGAAAATAATAATTATTAAAGTCTAATGTGCACGAACGAACGACCCGGTCTAGTCTGACTAGCCCTCAGTTAGTCATTTCTACGTCAAACTATATATACATAAGACTCGGTTTAGCACTCAATAAGGGAACAAAACTAGTCGCGATAAAACTATAATCAGCCCTCACGTCAAAAGAACAGTAGCATACAGACTATTCAGAAGAAAAAGAACAATAGCACAAAGACCATTCAGAAGAAATGTTCATGCAGCACATTCGAATCGTTACGAGTCTCTGTTTCATTTAGTACATAAGCACGACCTCTAGCAGCTTGAACTTGATCGCCTCTATTCCGACGGATCCAACAATTTGTAATTGGTTAGGAGGAACCGCCACTTGAACCTGTTGCCCAACGCACTGAGAACATATGTTCCGATAGTGATCAGTGGCCCCACATTCATAATATGCCCCACGAACTCCGGGTAGTCTCCTCTGATTCAAGGGTACAACATTCAATGGTGCCCTCTGAGTCCTTGATTCCCTACTGTAATTTGCAAAATGTCCAGTCTTATGGCAGTTGAAACATGTCATGCAATTTGATTCGCTGCGTGACGAAGATTGAACCTTGTATACTTAGGGTGAGGACCCACATATTCTTTTTTTTTGCCGACATCAGTCACTGCCAACACCTTGCTTCCATTATGCTTTTTTCCAACTGATCGCCAAACTTTCTTACTACTACTTGCCCCACTAGTTTCCTTCCTCTTTGTCCCAACAACAGTAAGAGTCCCACACTGAACTAACTCATTAATCATAGCCTCGGATCTCAATACAGCCTCTTCCAGAGTAAGCGGATGAACACCAGCCATAGTTGACCTAACTTGAGGGATTAACCCACGAAGATACTTCTCAATGTCTTTGCTCTCGGGGGTAACCAGATGTGGAACAAGCCCTGACAACTCATTGAAACGTGTAGCGTAACCAGCATGATCAGCACCAATCATCTTATGCTCCAAAAGTTCTCGATATAACTTTATCAGCTCAATTGCTGTACAGAACTTCCTCATCATCAACGCCTTATTAGCATACCAAGACATCGCCTCAGCCACTACTCTGCCTCTGATTCGATACTAACCGTTCTACCAAGACAACGCATCTAAGGTAAAGGAATTTGCCACATAACTGACCTTTTAATCTTGAGTACACCCACTAATGCTAATCACAGCTTCTATCTTCTCTAGCCATTGCATAAACTTGACTGCTCCACCTCTACCATCATAATCTTGCACACCACAATCCCTAAAGTTTTTGCAAGCACAGGTTCTGACACCACTTCTAGGCCCTCTTGGTACATTTCCATTACGAATTCTCTCATCAGCGTCCTTATAGTATTCACCAGTCTCCTCATCTACTGCATCCTCATACTGAGCATCCTCAGCTTCATTATAAGTTGACCCTTCATTCGTCGCATTTCGTGCCAGGACAGCATTGATGACTTGAATAATCGCGGCGATCGTCTCCGTTCGCAGTAGCTCTCATCTCACCGTTATTCCACACACGTTAGTATATCTCTAGAACGTTAGTCGCGAAGAAACGCTCGAAAATGTCAATGTCTATGTCACATGTTACACTCAGCAAGCTCTCTCGTCTTATGGTCTAAGGGATGCTATCTAGAACTTAAACTAGTCATGCAGTCCACGTCAATGCAATACATATATACATATATATATATATAATATATAACCCTAAATCTCAGTTTAAATGTGGTCCGAATCTAACACCTACATCCGTTGCACTAGTGGTGTATGTATACAGGTGATACCAACGGCTTTCCCTCCACACCCCTAGTACATCTAATGCAAGGTCGGATCACGGTACTGGTATGCCCTCTAGGTATTGGCAGGGTATGTATACAGGGTGTACCAGCGGCTAACCCTCCACCCAACCAACACCCATTAAGCGGCCTAGGATAGCTACCACACTCTAACTACAAGTGCAATCCATGAGGTCAAAAACTGTCGCAAAACAGGAAGATAATCGCAGAACGTTGATCAGGCGTTCCTTGCTATCGTCCTGCAATACTAGTTAGTGCCATCACTTCATCTTGCTCTAATACACATAAATAATCACAACAGCACCAAAAGCACACAGTCACCAAAAGTACACAGTCACCAAATGACAGCCACAGTCAAAATAAGCACAGGGATAATAAGTCTCAAGAACATGAACTCAAAATATAAGCGACGTTAGCACGTCTAGAATGCATCTATGATTCCTATCGTAAATGCTATACGGGGTTCTTAGGTTATAGTCTAGGCTTTTCCACCTAATTCTCTACAACCACGGCTCTGATACCATTCTGTAACACCCTACCGTTGGCAGAAACATGAGGTGTCATGAAGAGTACAACACGACATGTAATTACATAGATACTGCTAAATGAAGTAGAATATAGTATTATATTGCCAAAACATGAGTTCAAAGTCATAACAATGCTAGGAAAGCTTATTACAAGTACGTCCATAACAGAAAATAAACCAAGGGATGCAGCCTTAAAGTCTGACAAAAGTAAAGGAGTTTAGTCTCCAAAGTCCTGTCCTAGCATGAAAGTCCTTATCCCTGATTTGCCTGAGTACCTGAAAAGTATACTAAAACGTGTCAACACAAAGGTTGGTGAGTTCGTAGGTTTTAGTCAAAAAGTCTAGTCAAGAAATAAGTCTTTTGTCGATTCTTTTAAGTCTAAACAAGTATAGGTTCAATACATAATGAGCAGAGTTACGCCATAATATGTCCAAAGTCTCAAGTCTCATGTCTCAATGTCTCGAAGACTCAATGTCTCAAAGTCTCAATGTCTCAAAGTCCGGCCTTACGGTACCTGCCTTAGTCCAAGTCTCCAACACACACAATAAGCACGTCCAATAAACACGTCATAAAGCACGACAAATAAACACACAATCACACACATATAAGCAAGATTCAAGCACGTCAAATGGCACATGTAACTCTATACGCACAGGATCAATATTGAACATAAATAGAAATCGACAAAACTGTTTGAAAAATAAGTATACTTTCCACCCAAAACTTGTAAAAAGAGGGGCTACGAAACTCACCTGAAAAGTGTTATGAAAGTATAACGAACGAGCACGACAAGCACAATCAAAGTCCACGACAATCAACACCTATCAATAATACATGACAAGTCACAATGACAGTCTTTTGTCTTAAGTCTTAGCCTATTAGAAATGCCTTTAAGTCCATATGTCTTTATTTAACTTTTAAAACGACGTTTATTAAAAATGACGAGACTCCAATAAACCGAACAGAAGTCTGGATTTGACACCAATGTCCTTTCATAAGTTCAAAATACATTATTTTATCAATACAACCTGATTTGAATCATTTTATAGCCCAAAATAAGTTTTACTCGAATTTAATCAAAACTAGTCGAAACCCGAGATTTTAACCGAAAAGCTTACGAAACTGAAACGAGTAGAGGTTGAGCTCAACCTAATGGTTGAACTCGACCAACTACAGCCCAAATATGTTATTTTAAAATCTTTTAATCATACGTTAGCCAATTGGACCAAAACTACACCTTTTGAGAAAACTAGTCAAGTTTAAGAACCGATTAAGCACGTGTGGACACGAAAGGCCAAAGAAATCGATTATATGAGTTGGGAAGTGGTCGAACTCGACCATGAAAGGTCTAGTTCGACCTGAGCAGAGGTCAAAATGAGTTCTTCCCAAGACTTAAGGGTCCGAGAGTTAAAACAAGTCATTTCGGGTCAAACTAGGAACTTTACGAGTCGTTTAAGTGACAAAACCTATGAGAGGTCGACCTAGAGCAGCAGAGGTCGAGCTAGACCTGGTTGAGGTTGAGCTAGACCAGGTAGAGGTCGAGCTAGACCTGTTCGGGGTCAGATTTGGACGTGTTTTGACCAAAAAACGAACGATTTTGATGCGATTTTGTTAAAGCAACGAGGATTATGGCTAGCCAATTCATACCCACGAGTCTTGATTGCACAAAAGTCCCTCAATTCAGTACAAAAAGGGCGGAATTCGACCGATTTCATACGTCATGCGGTTGACAACTGCACACATCTTGATCTAGGATACGAAATCGACTAGTTTTTGAGTCTTTTATCCAAGTAAATGATATCTTCAATATGTAGTTGCACAAAACCGATTACATGAATGCATAATATGTCAAATCAAAGCCTTAATCAAGGTTCAATTCGTTTCTTACACACAAATGTAGCCGAAAGATGCACAATCCACAATCAAAGGACATGATTCACTTAGCTTTTGATAAGAATCGAAAAGTATACATATATATACATATAAAAACGAATTGAATAGATTAAGAACAGAACTTACACAAGTTTTTGGTGAAGAAAATGATAATATTCACTTGTTTCTTGATCGAAGATTGAAGCCTTGATTGATTTGTGAGTCTTTGGAACCGAAAATCAAGTGATTTTTCAAGAGAAAATTTGAGAGCAAAATTTTGTGTGTGTAAGTGATTATGGACGACCAAAACAAAGAAAATAGGGCAAAAGGCTTGGACTTGTATTTTTAGGCAAGGCCATAGGGGGGGGGTCCATCAGACTAACGAAACGTCTGACAGTTTTAGTCCTTTTTGCTTACCGGGCAAACACCGAATGTCATAGAAATAATTCGACCATATTTTATGATATATTTTTGAATTACGAACACAACGACTAGTCACATGACCATATTTGACTCACGAAAGTATTTTAAGTCTTTATTTAGGCATTTCTATTAGACAACTAGTCTTCCTCAAACATTCGCACCAAGTCTTAAAAGTCTAAAACACTACTATATAATAAATATGAAATGTCTTAATCATACTTTAATCCATAAAAACTCTCATCTTTAGACTTAAGTTTGATGGTTACTGACCTTATTTGAACGGAAAAGTACAATCCGACGAACGCTCAGGTGACGGTTGTTACAGATTACCCACCAATGTCTTTGAACATACGGACTACTCCGGGATTGGCTTGTCATTCCTTAACGACATTGATGTACTGCCGTAAGGTTGTCCATCTAGTCGGGTGTGACTTATGTCACACTTACAAAGATGTATATGTTATATGATGGGTGTGACTTATGTCACAATTGCAAGATGTTATATGATATGCGTGACTTATGTCACACTTGCAAAGATGATATGTGAAAAAGATATGAAAGATGACTAGGCACATTTAGGGTGGTTCATCCTAATATGAAATGTTGATGCTATGATATGTATGTGAGATGATATGATTGATGTGCTATGTGCCTTAACGAATTCAAACGACTTTTTCTATAATGATTTGAATGGACAAATGCTTTATAAATTATGTGTTATCTTACTTAGCTAATTCGTTAGCTAACACTTGTTTCTTGAAATATGTTGCTCTCTCAGGTTAAGCAGGTTGAGCTAGTGAAAGACTTAGCTTGGTGAGGCGGGTAGTTGCTATGAAGAAGACATTTAGTTTCCCGCTTAGTCATTTATGTTAGCCTTATTGATGATTGGCTACTTTCAATATGACTTATGTATTGTTTATGATGGCATTTATTGTTGGTGCCAAATCTGGATTATCTTATACCATTTATGATATGAATGTTGTAACACCACTTTTATAAAGGAACTATCCGTTAAGGGTTAGTTATGTTTTAAAGATTCTGTTTTCCGCATTTCTAAACGCCGTTAGGCAAAAGCTTTTGAAAATCCAGGGTTTTTAAATGACGGGTGTTACATGGTGGTATCAGAGAAATGGTTTAAGTAACCAATGACTATAGGTTTGCCATAGGAATTGGACTTAAACCGATAGAGGACAAGTAGGCTTAAGTAGGTATGCTTAGCCTTTGAGATGAAATGCCTTTGGACGGGTTGGGATGAGTGAGAGTGTAGGAATAAGGCTATATGATGATTGTTTATTGATATGTGAATGTGTATTTTAGCCTTTATTCCTCCGTCTCTCACTTCTCCGTCGCTAATTACCCCATTGCTGCGATAGACGGCCCTCGAGGTGATCTTCTATTTCTCTAATTGAAGTTGATAAATTTGTTCTTATTATTACGTGGGAAATTGTTGAGATGGACAAAAGTTGGAGGATTAGGTAAAATGTACTCTATCAATGTCGAACCCACGAGGTTAGGGACAAGGGCCACAATGGAAAATATATGTTGTATGCGTAATAAAGGTCGCGTGAAAGGATTTGGTGAAAAAAGACGATACACAAATGTGGTAACGAACATGTGAGTGAAAGATACAATTACAATTATGGTCCGGAACATAATTGCAAGCGTATCACGACGCGAGCGTGTTTGTATGGCCATGCTTGTGTTGACCGGAGTGGAAAGTGACGAAGTTGGTAAGATCTCTATGAGGTGTTGTATTGTGTTGTGGAGCCCACGGGCTTAAAAGACATGGACTTGAAGTTTGACGAGTAGAGTTGATGCTGGATACTTGAAGGATTATAAGTAGGTGACGCATAGAAGGGTTACCGGGCACGCGAACGTAATTCTAAATGTATCACGACATATGTGTGTTTATGAGACTTTGTCTGTGTTGATCTGAATGAAGTAAAGATGGGAATGATGGAATCACTGTATGGTAGCATATTTAACCACGTGAAGAGTAGTCATGTATCTATGGATTAAAGAATGATGAAGATGAAGCAAGTAAAGAAGTTGACACTAAAGTTGATTGAACCCTTAACCATGAAACTCTTCCATTCTATGAACACTATGTTATGATGTGAGGCTACATTCAAGCTGCAAAGTGTTAAAGTTGTGCTTGGGATTAAGGTTTGGGGTTTGAAAAAGAATTCGTTTAAAGGATTAGAACATGGGGTACTTGGTCGAGCTGGATGAGATGCGGCACACCAAAAGGGGGTGCGGCGCACATCCGCCCAGATTTGGAATTGGGTCTTCTGAAGGAAGCCCGATATGCGGCGCATGGACCTTCCATGCGGCGCATATTTGGTGTTGCACAAACGCTTGGTGTTTTCTATGACAAAAAATAGGTGAAATATGCGGAGCATATTTCTTTCATGCGACGCATATGTGCCCAGCTTTGAAATATGCGGCGCATGCACCATCCATGCGGCACATATTTTGGTCTGCTTTGGATTTACGACTCGTTTAGTTTTGATTTCGCTACGGGACGATATGTGACGATTGGGATGAGTATCTACAGGGGGAGATTCTTCCTTATATTGCATGAATGTAAAGTGATGTGGATATCTTATATTTGTACAAAATCTTATGTGTGACTGCTTCTCAAGATAAAAGAGTTCTCTCTTAAGAAAAGTTAAGATATAAGATGATGGAGTTAATTATGGTTTCTTAAAGCACAAGAAGTAAAAGTTTTCAAGAACATTTGATTCCGAATTAATCATGTTTCTCGCCTATGTGATTTACTCATGTAAGGCAAAGATTATATTTCTAAAGTGAGGCCACTCGTAGTTTTGAGATGTTCTATTAATGTTCCTGGTTTCGTTGCGATCGTGAGGTCGAGCCTTCAAGTGATGTGTGTCTAGTGCTACTTTCATGCAAACGCATCTTTTGTTTTGTTCTCCATTATAGGAGGAAGTTAATGTTTTTGATTATGGGATGTATTTCTTTTATAAGATAGATTTACGATGTTGCTATCATTTGTTGATGATGAAAGTCCTTGCTGTGTATGAATTTAAGGAATCAGGTCTAAAGTTTTCTCTAGATCGTTTAGTCATTGCGTCTAACAATGAAAATCTTGCCTATTCTAAGTATGACGAAGAACATTATGTTTGCGTAAAGAGCGTTATTACGATTTTCAACTCGAAAAGATTTAGTTTTAAATTCGTCAAAAGTGAGTAAAAGTTAAGGGAGCAGCTGACGCTTAATGTTGAAAGGAACAAAGTTCTATTTATTAGCTAAGTCCGTGGTTGCAAGGCTATAGTGAGTGCTTGACTATGGCAAATCAACTCAAGGTAATGTCCTTTGAGACAAAGAATGTAGTAGAACGGGAGCATAGTCAGAAGAGTCGAGATAAACCATCATGAAGCAATACGTTTAAAAGTAAGATTTCGGTATCCGAACGAAATGACCAAAAGTTGTACTTGAGGAGGCTTATGAACCGTGGTGACATGCTTATTTGGATGCCGCCTGAAATGTGATATGACCTATTATGATACGAGGTGTAGTAAATTTTATATGTTGACGTGTGATGGGGTTAAAAGCCAAGACTAGACACCGAAAGTTTTGTTACAAAATAATTTTTAACGATCCTTTAACGGAAGTAAGGAGTCACGTTATCATGGACTAAGAGACAAGGTTGCGTGGGAAGCTAAAGGTAATGATTGATATGAGCCATTAGTAAACTGGTTGTCCAAGAATGTTTATTTCCTGGTAACTATTGCACCGCTTCATGGGACATGAAAAAAAAAGATGTATGTTAAGGAAGTTCACTTAAAGTGTGAAAGCTAATTGTTGAATGCTTCAAATCGAGACGGCCGTTATGTAAATAATTTTCAAATATGTTTTGGCAATGTACGAAGGGAATGGTGAACTCAAATGGTGCCTATCACTCCTAGATTGATGGGAAAGAGGAAGAACGATTTAGAAATTCAGGATAATCATATGATTGTGCGATGGTGCATCGAGATTTATTGTTGTGTTCATATGAAACCATGGTTATGCCATAGGCATTGGATGTCACTTCATGATACGACATGTTATTGAAAGGAAAGTTGTGGAGCCAAAGATCATGAAGATAATAGTTCATGAAGTTGGAATCGTTAAAGAAGTGTTCTGATTAGCTCAAAATTGACTGAAGGTTTTGTGGTGAGCCAAGAAAGCTTATTATGAACAAGTGGGTATTATGGTCTAACCATAAGACTCTATGGAGGGATATGTTATGCATCAAAAGTTATGACGAGTCGACCCTTTGTTCAATGAATATGTGTCGGAAGGTCTTATCTGCCAAATGAATAGTCTTCGCTGAATGTAATGTGTGTACTACTTATGAAGGTTTAAGAAATGAGGTGATTACTTGTTTTGATTTAAAGATTGAACCAAAGAAATGACGAAACGGTTGAAATGTAATGTGATAGTATGTGTGTAAAAAAAATGTGCGACTTGTGCTCAAGTCAAACCTGGGCGCCAAACGATATATGGAAAGATGCAACAATTGGTTATTCCGAAGCAGAAATGTACTTATATGACTATGGATTATGTGACGAAGTTGATTATACTCCCTAAGGTAAATGATGTGATATGAGTCGTTGTAGACTATTTGACAAAAAATGCTCCTTCTTCTCGTTACTCATGAGTATGTGTGCGTGGTGAAGCTTGCCACTTGTATATAGGTGAAGTAAGCATGGAGTTCCGTTAAATATTGTGTTTGATCATCAAAAAAAAGGGTAAACTCTAGAAGATGTATGATAGGTGCTTCTGTATTGCTTTTAAATGACATCCATGGTATTTTCTTGAGGGTTATTGAACATATGCTTTAATGATGAAACCAATGTGACTTCATTGAAAGATGGGAGCATCGGTGCTAAGAAAGTGATTGTAGATGAGCCATTTAAGATTCTTGGCTTAAGTAAACAAGCGTCGTGTAAAGCAAATTGGCCTTGTGTTTCCGAAATGGAGGCATACACTTAGGGAAAGTTTGACTTGGGAAACCGAGTCCATGATGCGGGAGAACTATCCTAACCTACTTGATGCTGAAGTGATTCCGAGGACGGAATCCTGGGGGAGGTAATTGTAACATCCCGAACTTTTAATTAATGGTTGACTTGTGTCGTTAAGTCAACACTACGTGTCCGTTAAGTCTCTAGGAGATTTAATGCTTAGAATGTGATTAATGTGCTATATGTGTGAGGCTTCAATGCCTTAATGATGTATATGTTAATGTGTTTAAGATGCCAAAGATGTTTAAGATGTGTTTAATGTGTCGGTAAGTATTCTCGTTAAGTCGTTTAAGCCTTAGATGTGAAGATGTAAAGTTGAGGGGCTTAAGTGTAAGCTTTGGGAAAGTGTGTCCAACTTTTAGGGGTCAATTAGGCTAACCTAATTAACACTTAATCAGTTCTTAATCCCTTTTGTGCCTCTCCAAACCTTTCCCCTCCTTCCCATAATTCCTTTGCGAAAATCCTTCAAACGTGTTGATTCGGGTGTGTTTGATCAAGCTTTTGCATCCTTCTTGTAATCTACAGGTATTTGAGGTATTATTACATTGATTTCATGTCCTTTCAATCCCTTGATTCGTTTCATAACTGATTTAGGTCTTTAGAGGGTTGATTGGAGTCAAAATCGTGAGTTTTAATCGATTCGGTAACCTAAAACGTTTGTTATTGTGATGCAAATCAAGTATGGATTAATCAATGATTTCATTGCATCATTATGGTCTTAAAATGATGAATTTTGAGGTACAAAAGTCGTTCATAAGGTTTGGGGTCGTTGGGGGTGTGTTTGGTTAAGTTTTGGAGGTTAAACAATGAGGTTTGTGCAGATTCGGGGTCAGTTGCGACGCAATACCTAGGTTGCGACGCAACTAGAATACAGTGACTTAAGTTGTGACGCAATTTGCCCATTGCGACGCAATAGCGACAGAATTTTTAAATGGCCATATACTTTTGAACCGTAACTCCGTTTTTGACAAATAAGCTATCCCTAGAATCGTGAGAGAGTCTATTTTCTAATGGTAATGATTTTAAAGGATTGTTCTTATGTCAAAGTACCTGAAAGGTTGAATTAGTGAGTGAAGGTCGAGTTTCGTCGAGTTCTGTGAGCTCTAAAGTATTAATCGAATCTTCAATGCATCAAGCATTCTAATGGGACATGTTTATAGGTGTTTAGGTCTGAGTTATGACCATAATTGAGTGGGTATTGTTTAGCTCATCTAATGGTCGCTTAATGATTATAGGTAGTCGGAATACTTGCTTTGCACGGTAGCTTAGTTACCATTTGTTGTGCACATCTTTAAGGTAAGATACACTACTTTGACACGCTGAGGGTTCACCAAAAAACATGGTTTTCATATAATAACTTCCCAAATGTTATCTTTTGCTTATGGGTATTCGGGGTTACACGGGAGGTGATATGGGCTATGTAAATGACTATTGAGGCATGAAATGCTATGTAATGATATGAGATGTAATGATATGCTATGAAATGCTATGTAATGTCTTGAGATGTATTGAAATGTGATTATATGTTGATGATATATGAAATGTGCATGATTGTGTGGCTTGTTCATCTAGTTCACTAGACTTGTTAAGTTGCCATGACACGTGCACGTTTAAGGCCCAAACGTTAAGATGAATATGTGATAAGGTAAGACCAGGTTCGTTCACAGGGACTATGTTTAAGAACTAAGCAAGACTAAGTAATTCTAAGATTGGTTGGGGGGTTTTGTGACCGAGTTGTCACGTTGCTTTTGAAATCAGTTAGTAAAAAGATCTAGTTAGTAATTCCGAGGAATTAATCGAAAGAGAGTTGTTTTAAACAGAAAGATTAAAAGTCATCTACCTCGAATCAGATCCATAACATGTTTCAGGTTGCACTAGTCAATACAATAGTTGGGATCTAAATAAGTCACTAGACTCGGTCACGTGGGTACCACCCTATCCGCTAACAAATCCGTGTCTCACTCAAATCCCCTAACCGATTAGCTACAAGTGTGAGTACCACCCTATCCACCTATAGTTGTCTAACCAATTAGCTTGTTTAACTATTTAAATAACAATCTTGTCTAGTTGACTTACCAAGCCATTTAACAGATTTTTGTTATTATTATGTTGTTTACTATCATACCATGACCTAGCGATAATTGTTTATACCATAAACAACCAAAATCATATACGCACACAATAGGTACCACCATAAAGCATACATATATCATCAACAACAAGAATAACAAACTACGAGAATTAATTCATTAAGATCACGACAAGACGTTAAGTGTATCTAGCATGCAACCATCACCTAATCATGTGACATCATCTTAGTGGATGATTACTTATTTAGATACTCATAATAAAAGAACAATCACAATCAATAGTATATAAATCCATAATGTACCGACAGAGAAATAGAGAATTGATTGATGTCGAATTACTGTTCGTCACTCTTGCGCTGTGACTCTCGCATACAACACCACCTCCTTCTTGATTGATGATTGTGATGATGATGTTGTCAAGGATTGATGTTTGATCTCTCGGATGATATGGGGGTGTTAGGAGGGTTTAGATTTGGTGAAAATACCCTAGAAACGGCCCTCAAGTCGTCTGGAATAAGTATAGGGTTTAGGGTTAGTATTTATAGGTTTAAGGCAAAACCCTAGCTGGCCGACCTACTCCCAACGGCGCTGGTTAACAGCGGCGCTCAGGAGTCCCGGCGCTGGTGAGCTTCAGGATCACTTCCAGCGGCGCTAGAGTGAAAGGAGCGGCGCTGGAGGCTTCAGGTTCAACACGAAAGTTGTAGATCTTTCTCTCGCCTTTCCGTGGACAGCTTATACGTCAGAAACGGAGTCCGTATGAAGAAGTTATGCCCAAAATACTAACACGTGGTCATAGGTTTCATGTCGACACAAGTTTCTTCGTCTTAAGTCTTGAATCTCGACCCGAATCTTCATCGAACCATCATTTATCTTCCTTTAAGTCCTTTATCACCATTTCTTGACGTTTTCCTTCATGCCACGAGCAATGAACCTGAAATCACATATACATGCCATTAAGTATCATAAGTTCACTCAAATGACTATAAAATGGCCAAAACTAGTGCGAGAAAAGTCTATATAATTACCGCTCATCAAATACCCCCACACTTAAGCTTTTGCTTGTCCTCAAGCAAATTGTCCTGAGGAAAAATAGAAACATTAAAATGATGAGCGGACAACTTAAGTGACAAAACTTTTCTACTTTTCAAAACATTCAAAGGCTAGTCATGCAAATTGTTTTTGAGAAAGCTTTAAGACAAAATCAGTAAGCTATAGCTAGAGGTAAAGATAATCAGTCAATCAAAACTAAAAGTTAACCTTATATTCGTGTTAATACCTCTAAAACCGTTCTATAATTCCACATCTTATAGCTCAATCTTACTTCTTCATGCAGACTAGTTAAGCACTTAATTCAAGTTTGTATAGCAATTAGATCTACTAGCTACTAGCAAGGCATTTATATTTCATCGTTTGTGTACTTGTGAGTCACTACTTAGACATACTCTCACACTACAGTCATGCTCGCTAGCTAAACACTAAAGCAGTTATATGATATTATCATCTTTAATAGTTGAGACAGCGGTGACAGGTCGGTGGTTCCCCACGCGCAGAGCGACATAACTCAACTAATGGTTAGAGTTTATACCTTACATCAAGACAGCGGTGACAGGTCGGTGGTTCCACGCGCAAAGCGACATAACTTGATGCGTATAGATTTTACTCGTTAATAGTTCTTTGAACTCTTTTATTTAATCTACTGATTGCCTTTTCTTAAGATTACTACATTATTCATGCAATAGACATTATCAGAGACCCAAGATGGCTCATACACTTACTCCACATGCAACTAGTTCACAATCAATAGTGTAAGAATTAAGGCGAACCATATGTCTAAACTAGTTCCTACACAAGCACGTATATAATTAAGTCCAATTAATACACCTATACTAATGACTAGATAGCTCTAATTGCTAGGCATATTAAAGTCCAGGTAAATGTGCTATGGCAAACATAATCGCATACAGTTTCAGTCTAAGCTCTAATCCATTTGGAAAAATGAAAAGCCACAAATCTATAGTTAAACTAAAAGTTCTAACTAACCGTTCATCCTACCAAAGCTAATGTTTCTTAATTATCGTCATATTTTGTCTACTTTCAAAGCTTATATCTCAAAATGTTTTTGACACAAGAAAAATTTTAATTTTTTTCATGAAATGAGTAGTAGAAAACTTGAATTTTCAAACAATAAACACCGGGTTTTCCTATTTCATCCCCCCACACTTAAATTGTACAACATCCTCGTTGTACTAGAGACATTAAAAACAAAAGGGAAATAGGAAAAACAAAAATAAAAAGATAAGAGTTACGAAACTTCCCGGGTTTAAGCAGTTGGAGATGGCAAATGCTCGGTTGACTGAGAAAGATCCTTTGTAAAGCTCGAGTCACCTTGCTTTGATGGTGATCCATTGAAGTTTCTCCATCTCCTTTTTCTTTTTCGTATTTTTGGTTTTTTTAATTTTTTTGGTTTTTTCTGTGATCCGGATGTGCTAACGAAGGTTTGGGCGGCTCTTGATAAGTGTTGGGTGATTGAGAGGGGTTAGGAATGTGTTTACAAGGTATAAAATGAAGTTCGAACTGCCACTGGACCTCTGAGCGGCGCTGGCAAAAGGCTGAGCGGCGCTGGGAATGTATCTGCTGCTCCCAGCGGCGCTTAAGTGGACCCATCGGCGCTGGAGGGTCCTGAATGACGAAATCTGCTCAAAATCAAATTTGTAGCTCTCTCTCTGCCGGTTCCGTGACCTGCTCACTCGTCGAAAACGGACATCGGATGAAAAAGTTATGGCCAAAATACCAAGACAGCGCCAAACTCTTCATATCAATCATTTCTCCTCCGCCTTGAGTGTTGAATCACGAACCGATGCTTCTCCAAACCGTCACTACACCTCTTTGAGCTTGTGTAACCTTGTTCCTTGATGTTCTCCTCCTCACCACTTGCAATGATCTACAAAGCTCATGATTAACCTGTCGTCTGCACATCTAAATCAAAATATCAAATTTGAAAAGACAAAACAAAAATGAAAAACACGATTACTTGCTTGTTCAACCAAAATAGAACAAGAAGCAATATTATTTTAACACATGGATAAACTAAAACATGAAAAATAAAACATTGACTTGTGTTGCCTCCCAAGAAGCGCTAAATTTACCGAGTCTTCAGCCAGACTCATTCCCCAAACTTACCATGGCGGGGTCTTAAACGCCCCCACACTTAAAGTGTCGGGCGGTTTACGCGAATATGGTGAAAAAAATGTGAATCTAATCTTGAGAATTACCCAATCCATTTCCGTCACCTTAACGAAATTCATTTTTAATATGTAAAAACTATTCATTTTCTTTACAAAATTCATCTTAAAAATGTATCCTTTCATACAAACATACAATACTTTGATATTACCGTTATGACACACAATTTTCAAGTAATTCAATTCAAAGCTCATGTTCATCCATTCAAACGGGTTGGGAGCTAAGGGGTCTCGGGCTAGTTTAAAGAATAAATAATATTGCATGAAATTACTACTAGCCCTAAGATTAACCATTTCAATGCATTCAGAACTATTTAAAGCATAAAAGGTTAGAAAGCTCCCTGAAAAACCCGACTTGGGTTGCAAATCATCTCGACTTGTGAACTCGCATTCCTCTATTGTGAGATCCGTATCCCCTTTATCCGGCTCCTTCTTTCATGCCATGATCTTTTTGAAAGATGTCAGCTGCTTTGGCACTCCTGGAAACAAATCAAAGGAAAGCATGTTAGCAAATAATAAATCAAATAAGTTCCAATGCTTACCTGTTTCACGCTCCGTTTGTTGTAGAAAAATGATCCGGATCTGATTGGACTTCCATTCGGGGTCAAAACAAACTTAGAACGTGATTGTTCCTGAAGCGGGGCTGCCAGCGGCGCTGGTTGTTGTCCATGAGCCACGAGCGGCGCTCCCCAGCAGTGGGAGCGGCGCTGCTTCTGTCTGGGCCAGGTTCTGGTTCTTCAATCTTCTTCTTGATTTTTAATCCTTCAATCTTGGGTACCTGCCAATTATTATTAGGTATAAATGTAAAATCAAGAAAAGGTTTAGAAGAATTACATGAATAAGTGAATATAGTATTCACTTTGTCTCGAGTCGGCAGGATCATGGACTCCCCCACACTTAAAGTGTCGGGAGGTCTAAACTTAAAGAGTGAGAAATCCTCGAGTCGGACGTTGGACTTCTCCCAACTGATGTCTCCCGTATCTCCATTACTAGCTTCAACGACGGACGGCACAATCCTCATGGTGGATACAATCTTGGTTTCCATGGTCTGGGTCGTAACTAACTCTTCATCCCATATGATCTCAAGCTCGTCTTCCCATTCGGCTTCATCCCAAACTACTTCACCTTCTTCCTCCAATACCACATCAACACGGTCACTCCCATTCTGGTTATTTGACTCGTGCGGTTTCGGATGTGGTGTCTCATGATCAATCTTCATCTCAACCTCTTCAACATTCGTCTTCTCCTCTTCTTCAAGTGCCCCCTTATCTGTTGGGGATTCTTCACCCATTGCATCGTTTCCGTCAATTCCTTCAAAATCATAAAAAGAAGAAAACTTTCTTTTCACAAGTTTGATAGGATCCGAGCACTTTCCTTCGCTCGATTCAGCCTCAAGTAGATTGGTTTCGCGATTATAAGCATGTTGGGCATCATCGACATTCAATGGTAGAGCAAGGAATGAATATTCACGCGAACTGGGGCTGCAGGGGCCACCAGCGGCGCTGGGAGGCTCCCAGCGGCTGGTGGTGGTCACCAGCGGCGCTGGTTCTTCTGTATCAACGTATGATTTTTCGATTTCTTCCGTTTCTTCTTCGTTTAGCTCCCGTATAACCTGCACTTCTCCATCAGTTGATGAAACGATATCCACATCATCAAGGTCAATCTTGTTTTGTTCCGGATGTGATATTTCATGACCATCTCCATCTTCGGGGGCGACTGAGAAACTTGTGCTTTTTTTTCTTCATATTCCTTCTCATATTGTCGTCGCCTCTCCTCATTCCATCTTTCCAAAGCCTCTTCCAAGAAAGCATAAGCTTCTTCTGATGTATAGTCACGAAAATGACGACCGCATGCAATATTCAAGGCTCTTTTATTCCAAGGTTCCAACCCATAATAATACAACTCCAAAAGGTCATGATATTCAGGTTTAAATTCTCCACACCATTCAACCATTTCCTTTATTGTAAACCAAGTCTTGATCCAATCTTCACCTTCATCTTGCACGAAATACTCAAGACTCTTCAAGTAAGATTTTTTATAAAAGGTGGCATTACGATCATTATCATCAGATTCATAGTCTTTGTATGCCATTGGTGACACCTGCAAAATAGACACTAACTACACCCGTGAAAAGAAATTTTTCAATTTTTTTTGGGTTTATATGATAATGAAAACAAAATCTAAACTAACTTAAGCTAGACGGAAAATAAAAGACAAAGAAGTAACTTTCTCGTGAGTAAACACAAAAAAGGTTCGAATCACAAAATCTTACTAAATTCCTAGATCAATAGTCCCCGGCAGCGGCGCCAAAAACTTGATGTGTCGTTTGTGTATAATGAAAAGCGGTCAAGTTTTAAATTTATAAAATCAAGGAAATACCAAACTAAACACACACTCACGGACAGTGGATCCGTTCGTTTGTAATATAGCTATTAGGTAAGACCAGGTTCGTTCGCAGGGACTATGTTTAAGAACTAAGCAAGATTAAGTAATACTAAGATTGGTTGGGGGTTTTGTGACCGAGTTGTCATGTTGCTTTTGAAATCAGTTAGTAAAAAGATCTAGTTAGTAATTCTGAGGAATTAATCGAAAGAGAGTTGTTTTAAACAGAAAGATTAAAAGTCATCTACCTCGAATCAGATCCATGACATGTTTCAGGTTGCACTAGTCAATACAATAGTTGGGATCTAAATAAGTCACTAGACTTGGTCACGTGGGTACCACCCTATCCGCTAACAAATCCCTGTCTCCTACTCAAATCCCCTAACCGATTAGCTACAAGTGTGAGTACCACCTTGTCCACCTATAGTTGTCTAACCAATTAGCTTGTTTAACTATTTAAATAACAATCTTGTCTAGTTGACTTACCAAGCCATTTAACAGATTAATTTTTGTTATTATTATGCTGTTCACTATCATACCATGACCTAGCGATAATTGTTTATACCATAAACAACCAAAATCATATACGCACACAATAGGTACCACCATAAAGCATACATATATCATCAACAACAAGAATAACAAACTACGAGAATTAATTCATTAAGATCACGACAAGACGTTAAGTGTATCTAGCATGCAACCATCACATAATATGTCACATCATCTTAGTAGATGATTACTTATTTAGCTACTCATAATAAAAGAACAATCACAATCAATAGTATATAAATCCATAATGTACCGACAGAGAAATAGAGAATTGATTGATGTCGAATTACTGCTCGTCACTCTTGCGTTGTGACTCTCGCACACGACACCACCTCCTTCTTGATTGATGATTGTGATGATGATGTTGTTAAGGATTGATGTTTGATCTCTCGGATGATATGGGGGTGTTAGGAGGGTTTAGATTTGGTGAAAATACCCTAGAAACGGCCCTCAAGTCGTCTAGAATAAGTATGGTTTTAACTTAGGGTTTAGGGTTAGTATTTATAGGTTTAAGGCAAAACCCTAGCTGGCCGACCTACTCCCAGCGGTGCTGGCTGTTCTCCAGCGGCGCTCATGGAGTCCCAGCGGCTCTCATGGAGTCCCAGAGGCGCCGGTGATGTGGGAGCGGCGCTGGTGAGCTTCAGGATCTTTTCCAGCTGCTCTAGAGTGAAAGGAGCGGCTCTGGAGGCTTCAGGTTCAACATGAAAGTTGTAGATCTTTCTCTCGCCTTTCCGTGGACAGCTTATACGTCAGAAACGGAGTCCGTATGAAGAAGTTATGCCCAAAATACTAACACGTGGTCATAGGTAGGGGTGTAAGAAATGAAACGGAAAACCGAAAAGCCGGTCCGAACCGCGTTATCCGAAACCAAAAAAACCGAAAAAAACCGAAAACAAAAAAACCGATGTGTAACGGTTCGGTTACGGTTTTCAATATTAATTACCGCGGTTAACCGAACCGAACCGAATTTTGATATATGCCTACATATAATCATATATATGTATATTTACACATATATGTATTACATGAATACATCATTTACATATCTATTTAGCTAATTTTTTGTATTTGTTGCCTAATATTAACAATTTTACTAACTTTCTTTCACAATCTATGATTAGTTTTGGATATTCTAAGTAATTTTCTTATATATATACTCTTTTTAAGAAAAGTTGTTAACTTTGTTTATAATATTTATCAAAAATATTAGTAATATCATATAGAAGACATTTTAATAAGTAAATCATGATACTCTTAAATAGAAACTTGCATTGCATAAATATAACGTTAGAAAAAAGTAATTCAAAGTTAGTTGTAACTAGAGTGAAGACCCGTGCGATGCACGGCCGGGCATGACGGGTTGTTTTGTACGTTTGTATGGTTGTTTGACTTTGAAGTTTAGCAGATATGAACACGATTCATATATATTACAAAATGTTAGGACCAGTTTACTGGTAAACTGGCCAGTCTCCAGTTGCACCTGGAGACCCAGTGAAACTGGAGACCCAGAAGATTTGTCCAGAAATATATTGAAGTCCAGTTGCATCGTACAGTCAACGCAACTGAAGACTTCCTCCAATTGAGAACTGACCAGTTGAAGTCGAAGACAACAAGTGGAAGATAGAGAATGACAATGGCAGCGAAGCCCAGTTGACATTCTAGTCAGTTACAAACTGGAGACCGTCAGTGGAAAGCTCTTACAAAGCTTTACACTGATTACGAGGAATTGACTTTTGTGCTTTATTGCTTTTACCCGGATAATAAGATTTATCTTATTATTTAAGTAAAAAAGGTACATAAAGCTGGTTGAATAAAGTTGCTTTATACTGCAACTTTACACTACATTTTAAGGAATTAAATGATTATTCCTTAAATGCTCTCAACCACATTTGTACGGCCAAAGTTAACATCCCAATGTTAACTTTGCCTATAAATACAAGTCATTGCACACCAAGAATATTACTTCTTCGAACACACTTAGAAAGAATTCACACTTTGCATACCTGCAATATTCTTGGTGAACTTGTGCAATATTCTCTCAATCGTAAAAAGGAACATTTCACAACTTCAAGTGTTTCGATTGTTTAGAGAAATTCCAAGTGTAGATCAATTGTAGTTCATAGGTTGTTAGGATATTTACATACTTGTATTATTTTGGTTCCGCAATAACCTTGTAATTTATTTAAAGTTAATAAATAAATTACACTTGAAAATTACATATTGTCTCACCAATTTATTTTACAAGTTATTTGTATTATTGCATTGTTCTTTACTTATTGTCACTTAAATAAGTAATCTATCTAGAACTTGGTATATACTCTCTGTAACTGGTCGTCTCCAGTTCAGAGCTTATATTGCAAAGTAACTCCACCATCGACATTGAGGTGTTTTCAGGTAGTACCATCTATTGAGTTGGGACCTACAAGTGGTATCAGAGCAGAAGGCTAATAAACTTGCCTAGATCTGCTAAGATGAACACTACTGAAGGTGGAGATGGTTCTGGTCAAGGTGAAAACCCTTTGAATACTAATACACCACCTTTTCAAAATGTTAATACAAACCCTCCTCCTCCTACTGCCCCAAATCACGTCCATGTACATTATTCTAACACTCCTATTCCAAATTTGATGGAAACAGTGAGACCTTTGGTACATGGAAGGCCAGAATGCTTTTGCATTTTGGTGGGATAGAGAGGTATATGTTGAAAATCCTTAAGGATGGACCATATATACCCATGTCTTTCTTGGGGTAAGTCCTCTTCTAGATCCAACTGAAGAAGAGGTTCAAGAGAAAAGCTCGAAGACCATTGGTCTGATGAGGATCGTAGACTTGTAGATCTGGACACCAGACTCAAGAACATCATCCTTGGAGCTGTTCCTGAAGATCTAATTCCAACACTTGTGTTGTTCCCCAGTGCAAAGTCAATGTGGGATGAATTAGTTATTCAGTTTGAAGGAGGTGATGACACTATTGTCACCAGGAAAGTTGCCTTGAACAAGAAGTATGAATCCTTCTTTGCCTTCCCAATGAAAGTCTAACTGGTACATACACCAGATTTTCTAGCCTCATTAATCAGCTGAGAGGCTTGGGTGTAGAGAAGGATAAGGATATGCTTCTTGAGAAGTTTTGTGATATTCTTCCTTCCAAATGGGAAAACATGGTTCTTGTCTTAAGACAAGGTAAAACCTTGCACACTCATACTCTTGCATCGCTCTAATGGAGCCTTCAGATTCACTGAAGATAATAATGCTGCAAGACTGGTGGCTGAGCAGGATGCCATGAACCATGCCCAAAGTTCCAAGGTTGCTAGTGTACCTGAGCGACCTTGTGCTGCCTTAATGTCTACAGAGAGTGTCCAGGCACACTCAATGAAGGAGATGTTAAACAGTTTCTTGAACTCTGGCCTGACCACTGAAATCAGTGATGGTTGTGATGAAACTGACGATGATGATCTGGTAGCCATGATTGCTAAAACCTTTTAACAGGTTTAAGCATAAATCTAAAAGATTTAATGGCCCAAACAATGCTTCCAGCTCCAGCTCTCTGGATAAAACCAATCTTCCCTGCTATAAATGCGGTAAGAAAGGTCATTTTATGAAGGAATGCAGATCTAGTCAGATGAACAACCAAACTGGTCCCTCTGTCCCAATTTTCAATCGGCCTGATGATAGCTACAAAGCTAAATATAAAAAGCTTAAGGCCCAGATTGCCCTCCTGTCCATGGAAAAAAAAGGATCAGTGCTTAATGGCACAAACTGAGGGAAAATGGGAGTACTCTGATGACTCATCAACTGATGAAGAAGAGGAAAGGGACATGTGTTTCATGGCCTTGGAAGATCAACAACATGTGGCAAAAGAAGATGTCATCACTGGAAGATGGGTGGACATCATTTTGAAAAAGGTATGTGATTATGACAACCAAGTTGACCCAGAACTGAAACTGGACCTTGCTGAATCATTAAGTGGTGATTTGGCTTTTGTGGAAACTGTTAGAGCAGATAGTGAAAGATATCTGGACACTATCTTAATTGAACTAAACAATGTTAAGCCACAACTTAATGATTTACAAGTGTCCAGTTGGCTCTCAAGGAGTCAGTTTTAAAAATTGAGGCTTTGGAACTTGATAATCAAAAATTATTTTCTGATCTTGAAAAAGAACAAAAGATTATCAAGTCATGGGTAAAAGCATCAGGTAAGAACTATGATGCATTTTCTAGAACTATCGATGCCCAGAAGAATGCATGGAAATCTGGAGATCTGGAGATGGCAGCTCTCATACCAGGTATTCATGCATTGCCTCCAGCTCTCAGGGTTGAAACTCCTTATGATCAACCTGAAGCTGTTGAAACTGAACCCATTGAGACCACCCCCATTGAGGTTAAACCTGGAGCCAAACAGGCTAGTGCTCTAGTTAAAAAGGCCACTGGTAACAAGCCTTTACCTCAAAAGTCTAAGGTGCCCAAGACCCAAAAGACTAAAACTCCAGCTGAACCAAGGTCCAAGGTTCAGTTGCCTGATGAAAACAATATTTTGTTTAAACTGGAAAGTCAACTCCAACTTTTGTCTCGACAGGTTCAGAGTTGTACTGCCCGGATTAAAAATCTGGAAGGAGGTTCATCACCTCCAGTTTTTAAACAAAATATTAAACCCCCCTTTCAAAACCTAAACAAAAGAATGTTCCATCTGGAACTAAATCTGGTAAAAATAAGGGGAGCAAGTATCAAATACCAATCGTTTTTACCTCCTGCACCTGGATCTGGTGAAAAGTCCAGATGTAGTCTTCAATTTACCTCCACAACAATCAACTGTGACTTCTGTAGAGAAGTCCAGTGAACCCATCAAGAAAAGATAGGTTCACAAAAATAACTGATGATTTTTGTGGGTGTGCAGGGCGATCGAAAGAAGAATATCTGGTATCTGGACAGCGCTGCTGCCGGACTATGACCGGATGTAAGCCCCTGCTTGAAGAGTTCACTGTCCAAGATGGACCGGCAGTGACGTTTGGTAATGATCAAAGTGGAAAGACTGAAGGATATGGTGTGCTCAATAATGGACAAGTCGAATTCAAGAAAGTTGCATTTGTGAATGGTTTGAAATACAACCTGATCAGTGTCAGCCAACTTTGTGATGATGGCTTCAGAGTTTTGTTCGATATTGCTCAAGCACCATATTTAACAAGGATTGGAAAGTGGTGATGGTTGCACCAAGAAAAGGTAATGTGTACATCATGGATATGGAACCAGCTCCAAAAGAGCAGTGCTTCTATACCAAAGCTGAAGAGGACACCAACTGGCTGTGGCATAAAAGATTATCCCATCTTAATTTCAAAAATATTAACAAGTTGTCTTCGCAAACAACTGGTTGATGGGATACCACAGATTTCTTTTAATAAAGAAAAGCCATGTCCAGGGTGTGAGATGGGCAAGCAGAAAAGGGCCAGTTTCAAAACTAGGCAAAACTTTAGCATCACTGAACCTCTTCACATGCTACATATGGATCTCTTTGGTCCAGTGAATGTTCAAACTAGAGCTGGGAAGAAATACACTCTAGTTGTGGTCGATGAATTCACCAGATACTGTTGGGGGGTATTCCTCAGATCCAAAAGTGATGCACCTGCTGAAATCATCTCTCTCATCAAAAGAATTGAGCTCAAGTATACTCGAAAAGTTTGTCAGTTGCGAAGTGATAATGGTACTGAATTTCAATAAGGTACTTGAAACATTTTGCAATGACACTGGCATCTCTCAAAACTTCTCATCAGCACACTCTCCAGAGCAGAATGGAGTTGTGGAAAGAAAGAATCGCACACTGATAGAAGCACCAGAAGTATGCTATCTGAATCAGGTCTTCCCACCAGTTTTTGGGCTGAAGCAGTTGCAACTGCTTGTCACACCCAAAACCGGTCAGTCTACATCAAGAGACATAAGAAGACTGCCTATGAAGTACTCAGGAATCGTAAACCAAATATTGGATATTTTCATGTATTTGGTTGTCCAGTTTATATCTTAAACGATTCCAGTCAGCTTGGAAAGTTTGATGCAAAAGCTGATGAAGGGGTATTTTTAGGTTATTCAGATATTCGAAAGGCCTTTAAAGTTTATAATTATAGACTCCAAAAGGTTCATGAGACAATTCATGTCACATTCGACGAAATCAACTGAAGCAATCAACAAGAGACCAAGCCTTGATATTACTCCAGTCGTTCCAATAAATTTTGGTGAAACTGACCAAGTTCATCAGTCAGTTGTTTCACCAAAAGATGTTTCCAGTTTCAACAAATTGGAACCAGTTAAGAAGAAGAACACCACCAGTGACACATCATTCTATCCCTCCATCAATTTCAACTTACCACAAGAATTGGTGACTGGATCTGATGTACGTGCCACTCCAATATCAGCACCAGTTCAAACTCCAACTTCTCCAGTTCTTCAAGAAATGCCTTCTAATAAAGAAATTCATGATGCAAATCGTGACCTCATTGACTCTGATGAGGATGTAGAAGTAGTTTGGACCGATCCTCCTCCAGAAGCTACTTCAACTGAAGAAGATCGCCAGGTGACTTGCACTGATATTGTTTTACCACCAGCCTAGTCAATACACTAGATGGACTCGAGCACATCCAATTGAACAGATTGTGGGAGATCCAAATAGTGGGGTTCAGACTAGAAGAGCCACCAGTAAGCAATGCTTAAACGTCACCTTCTTATCACTAATTGAACCAAAGAAGATTGACGAGGCTATGGCAGACCCAAGCTGGGTGGAAGCTATGCAAGAAGAGCTCGTCCAGTTTGAAAGGAACAATGTTGGGAGCTTGTTCCTTGTCCACCAGGGTTAAAGAAAGAACCCATTGGTACAAGATGGGTCTACCGAAACAAGATGGATGAAGATGGCCATTTTGTAAGAAACAAGGCCAGATTAGTTGCCCAGGGTTATTGTCAAGCAGAAGGCGTTGACTTTGATGAAACTTTTGCTCCAGTTGCAAGACTTGAAGCCATCAGAATATTTTGGCTTATGCAGCCCATCTGCAGTTCAAGGTCTTCCAGATGGATGTCAAAAATGCGTTCCTAATGGAACATTGGAAGAAGAAGTTTATGTTAAGCAGACTCCAGGTTTCATCGATGAGAAGCATCCTCATTGGGTTTATAGACTGAACAAAGCATTGTATGGTCTAAGACAAGACCCAAGAGCCTGGTATGATACTTTAACTAAACATCTTCTTAAAAATGGCTTTCAAAGAGGTGCAATAGATAATACCTTATTTATCTTGAAAGAAAGAGGTAATATCTTATTGGTACAAATTTATGTTGATGACATTATATTTAGTTCAACTGATGATGCAATGTGTAAAAAGTTTTCTAAAATCATGTCATCTGAGTTTGAGATGAGTTTAATGGGAGAATTAACATTTTTCTTAGGTCTTCAGATTAAGCAAACTGAAAATGGAATTTTCATAAACCAAGGAAAATATGTCAGAGATTTGTTAAGAAAATACAAATATGATTCAATCCCATCGAAAAACACACTATTGCAGCACCATTAAATTTGGACTCTGACCCAACTGGAAAAACCAGTGAACATAACTGACTATCGTGGTATGGTTGGTTCACTGATGTATTTAACTGCCAGTCGACCAGATATAATGTTTGCAACATGTCTATGTGCCAGGTTTCAGGCTAACCCTAAAGAATCACACTTGCACGTTGTTAAGCGTATCTTTAGATACCTGAAAGGGTGTCCTAATCTTGGTCTTTGGTACCCCAAAGGCTCAGGATTAGATCTAATGGGTTATTCAGATTCAGATCATGCAGGTTGTAAGATAGATAGAAAATCAACAACTGGTGGTTGTCATTTCCTTGGAGGAAAACTGGTAAGTTGGACCAGCAAGAAGCAGACTGTCTCTCATGTCCACTGCTGAGGCAGAGTACATTTCTGCGGCCAGTTGCTGTGCCCAGATTCTCTGGATCAAGAACCAGTTACTAGATTATGGTCAAAAGTATACAAGGACCCAATCTTTTATGACAACACCAGTGCAATTGCTATATCTCACAATCCAGTGATGCACTCCAAGACAAAGCATATTGACATCAGGTATCATTTTTTCGTGATCATGTTATGAAAGGAGACATTGAAATTCATTTCATCCCCACTGACAAACAGCTCGCTGATGTTTTTACAAAACCTCTTGATGAGAAAACCTTTAAACATCTCATCAGTGAACTGGGAATGTTAAATCCTTAAAACTGGAGATTTCTTTGTTATTGAACGCGTCAGTGACACTGATGAAGATCTCCAGTTGAGGAGGTCCAGATAATCTTTGCTCGCCAGGCTATCGAACGCCTTTGTGATACTATCTTGGCACTAATTGATTTCTGGATCATCATTTTAGGGGGAAAGACTCAAAAATAATTTTCTGACTAAAATTCGTTTTTGTTTGAAAATGGCAACTGGAGAAATACTTGGTCAATATTCAGTCTTGTCTTATTTTTTATAACGTTAGAAATACTTGGTCAATATTTGTGACACGTGATGGTACTCGAGTGTTTTAGACCACTTGGTATCGTCATCTGACGTGTTTAAAGTCATTTTGGTAAATGAACACTGTTTGTATTGGGAAAATTAATGTTAGTGGGCGCGTGGGTAAGATAAGCCGTCGTAGCATTTAATGCTGACACAATTAATTATGTTTTTATTTCAAAATTCAAACTTATTTTGTAAAAATATCTACAAAATTGATTTTGTTAATAAAATATAATTTTTTGGTATTACATTGGGATCTTGAATTCCTTATAAATACCCTTATTTACTCCGAACACATTTACTTTCCTTCACATTCTTTCATTTACTTCCCAATCATCTAAAAAATTGCCTCATTTCTCTCTCTGCTTCATAAATCAAGAACCCTAATTCCTAAATTTCAATTTCATTTTCAAATGCTCCTAAATCATCCCGTTCAAGAGATGTAAATCTCTTAACTGTTCCATATGCTCCTTCCACCAGATGTCAAACCGGCATCTGGTGCTCCTAGTAACACTTCGCTCATCAAAACTCAATCCAAATAATCCGATGGCGAGTTTACAAGGATCTCAAGGGTCCAATACCCTTATTGGAAGAATTCAAAAATTTTTGAAGGATTCTCCAATAGGACCCTCATTCTCTCTAAACCCACGCAAGATGTTTCACGACTACTTGTGTGAGTTTTGGTACAATGCCACTCTTTCTTCCGATTGTTCTTCCATCACTTTTACATTAAAAGGTGGAACAATCCAGTGTACCTTGTCCGCTGATGTGTTGAGGGATGCCTTACACCTCAACTACTGGAGAGAGGGTGAATCTCCAGTTGTCTTACCCCCAAACGTTAATTTTCGCCAAGTCCTCCTTGAAATGGGACATAAGGAGTGCTTGGAGAAAGGGGTTTTGAAGACGAAAGGTGCGATGACCATGAATGGTCTTACACCTTCATGGAGGTATTTTTTCATCCACCTGGTGGAGAGTATGGGTGGGAGTTCTGGTGGACTTGACCAGATTAACTCCGCACAAGCAGAGATGGCATACTGCTTGTGGAATGGATTGAGAGTAGACTTTGCTGATATCCTATTTAGAAGCCTAGTACAAAAACTGAAGGGCACCAGGGGACTTTGTATCCCCTTCTCAAGGTTTCTCTCTCTTTGCTTTTTACAAATTCTGGGCAGTGAAGCATATACAAGCACAGATTCACCTTACACTGTGCCAGATTTGTTGAGGAATTTAGACTCTCTAGTATCTGAAGCTGGAGAGGTCGAGATTCCAGATCGAATGCAGCTGGCATTCGCCAAAACTGATGCACCAATTCTAGGTGAGTCAGAAAGACAACTGGGCGGGCCTCAAAATAATGAGGGACCTCCAGTTCGTCTAATGTTATGGTTGAGGATAGAGCAACCATAACTGAGGCAACTCCAATAACATCTATCCCTGGTGAAGATACCTCGGTATCTGATCCTCCAACAAATGCACCCAACCAGGAAACTGGGGAAGGTCATCTGGAGACTGACCCTTCTGGTCACCCCTCAGTTACATTCATGGATCTGGACATGAATGTTAATGACGAGGAAATCCTTATAGAGTCTTCGGATTCTGAAGGTACTGCTTCAGACTTGGAGATTTTTGATTCTGCTGTACAAGATCAAAACCCTTCATCTCCAGTCTCGCTTCCAGATGCATCAATTTCACTTTCACCATCCCAACAAAATGAGCCTACAGATATTCCATTCCCATCTTATAACTATATGTATGGAAACAGACGTTTGGCACTTTCACCATCTGGGCAATTCTCACTCCTTCGAGAAATGCCACCCCCACCGCCGCCGTTGTTCACACCTGAGCATTCTCAGCATGAACAACACATTGAACTTCCAGTCCTTTCTTCTACCACCACTCCTACTATTTCTTCAACTGTTGGACTAACAACTGGGGAGACTTCTCTAAGTTTGCCTCCTCCAGTTGCTCCAGTAGAAACTGCTGCTGGTCCAGTGACACCTTCTCCCCCGTCACTGGACAGTCAAGTTGTCTCTGTACAAGCCGATCTCCAAAACCTTCTCACCAGGGTGGAGGAGATTCAAAAGACACTTGACAAAAACACCAAGTCTTTCTCCAGATACCACAAGGATCACTTGACCAATATTAAAGTGGTTGATCTGGGGATTAACAAGTTTTCATCTAATGAAGACTTGGTGTTGAAGAAGCTGAATGAGTTGGTCACTGGCTGTAACAATCTGGCAGGTACTTTAAAAGAAGTCTTTGACCTCACTCAGTCCAAGGTCACAACCTCAATCTCCAACTTGCTGGGCAACACTGTTAGAACATCAGAAGTGGATTTAAGGGAGATTGAAAAACAAGTAAAGGAATTGGTTGACAAACCTGGGTTGAATGTGACTGAACTTGGAGAGCAGTTAATGACTTCAGTTGGTCAGAAGATAGATGATACGCTGGGTGCAAGAGAAGCACAATTTATTGAAAGGGTGATGTCTGAGATCACCAAGCTGGCCACTCCTCAGGTTGATCTGGCCCCACTCACAAATGAGATCAACCAGTTGAGGGGCAGCATTGATAACTTGAACACCCAGGTATCACTTCATGCTCAATCTTTGGATAAACTGACAACTGAAGTAGAAAGTTTGACAAAGAAGGATGAAGAAGTCAAGGATAAGGTGGTTTCTGGTTTGGATGAAGATTCCAAGATTTTAAATGAATTAAAAACTGATCAGGAACAAGTTGCAGCTAATGTTCTGACCCAGTCTAAAGAAACCAACCACCTTTGGAGATCTTTCAGGATGATATGCACAATCTTCAAAGAATGCAAGAACATGCAATCATGGCAGCCTCTTGACCAGTTGCCAGCTCACCATTCTGAATGGGAAGTGATTAGGGCAGGTCTAGATGCTGCCAAGGGGAAAGAAGTGCAGTTCTTGCACCAATTGCAACTGAAAGCACTCCATCTGGAAATCAATCTGGTAGGGAAATGGTTGTAGCTGCCAGTACTGAAGCTGGTGAGCAAAGAACTGGTGATATAAGTGTTAGGGGGAATGTTGTGGATAAAGGAAAAGGTTTGGCATCTGATGTATCTGCCCAGCCGGCCACTGATGTACCAATGTTAGAAACTGGCAATGCTAATGTACTTTCTCCAGTTTCAGATAGTGATAGCAGAAGATTGGCTAGACTTGGCAATGAAATTAAAGAAAGAAAGAAGATGAAACAAAGAAACCAAGCTGAAGCCAGAGCACATCTTGCACAGATCAAATTGCTTGATATGAGTGATGCTCATCTTTTGGGAATCACTAAGGAGGAGTATGCCAGAGTAAAGAATGATTCCAGGATAGTTGACCAGTTGAAAGAAATGCTTGATGTTGAACTGGACAGACACTATCCTGATGATGAAGCTGAATTTGATGCCAGAAGCTTGAATATATCAGTGGAGAAGGCTAAAGAGAATAGGGCCAGTGGGATTCTAAAAAGAATTGAACATGTTAAGAAGGTTGTGAAAAGGGTATTGAATCCACCAAGGAGGATCCCTCAACCAAGAAGACCACTGACAAGAGATGCTGACCTTAGAACCTTCATTGAACCAACTGGTGAAGTATCAAATGATGACATCAAGTCTGCTGTACTGGCTGCTGGAGCTGGGAGTATTAAAATAACAAATGAATCTGAAGCAAGAAGCTATTACTCCCAGATCATGGCAACCAGAAGACATAGTGGGACTATCAATGATGTTAATGTAACCATTAAGCCAGGCACCAAGCACTTTCAAGTTGAAGTTAGTTATACCAGAGGGCCACTGGTTAAAACTGACAATCCTGGTGCAATGCAGTATGGGTTCACTGAATGGGTTGAAATGGTAAATGTTTTGGATGCAAAGGCACAAAAGAATAGGTTTGAGAAAGCATGGGTGAACTTCTTAAAGGGCAAGATTCAACACAAAGAAAATCTGGAGCTAAAGTTGAATATTGATCCTGAAGACTCTCAGCCTATCTCTTCAGTGACCAAGAGAAGAAGAACTGGCGAAGGGCCATCCCATTAAGTTCTCTTTTCAGTTATCTACTTGTAATTTTATTTACATTCTGTAACTTGTATAAATTTCATTTCCTTGTATAAATGAAGTTAACCAGTTTGTAACCACAAGGTAGATAATAGATTAGATCTAACAAACTTAAAAGAAAAACCCAAGGCATTTATTGATCTATAAAAATGCCTTGGAAAACTTAGATAGATTTAATCGAACAAGTCTCTCCAGTTCACACTTGTACAGATACAAGGACTGAAAAAGACTTGCCAATATTTCTAGACAAATAGGGGGAATTTGTTAGGACCAGTTTACTGGTAAACTGGCCAGTCTCCAGTTGCACCTGGAGACCCAGTGAAACTGGAGACCCAAAAGATTTGTCCAGAAATATATTGAAGTCCAGTTGCATCGTACAGTCAACGCAACTGAAGACTTCCTCCAGTTGAGAACTGACCAGTTGAAGAATCCTTCCAGTTGAAGTCGAAGACAACAAGTGGAAGATAGAGAATGACAATGGCAGCGAAGCCCAGTTGACATTCTAGTCAATTACAAACTGGAGACCGTCAGTGGAAAGCTCTTACAAAGCTTTACACTGATTACGAGGAATTGACTTTTGTGCTTTATGTGCTTTTACCCGGATAATAAGATTTATCTTATTATTTATGTACAAAAAGGTACATAAAGCTGGTTGAATAAAGTTGCTTTATGCTGCAACTTTACACTGCATTTTAAGGAATTAAATGTTTCCTTAAATGCTCTCAACCACATTTGTACGGCCAAAGTTAACATCCCAATGTTAACTTTGCCTATAAATACAAGTCATTGCACACCAAGAATATTACTTCTTCGAACACACTTAGAAAGAATTCACACTTTGCATACCTGCAATATTCTTGGTGAACTTGTGCAATATTCTCTCAATCGTAAAAAGGAACATTTCACAACTTTAAGTGTTTCGATTGTTAGAGAAATTCCAAGTGTAGATCAATTGTAGTTCATAGGTTGTTAGGATATTTACATACTTGTATTATCTTGGTTCCGCAACAACCTTGTAATTTATTTAAAGTTAATAAATAAATTACACTTGAAAATTACATATTGTCTCACCAATTTATTTTACAAGTTATTTGTATTATTGCATTGTTCTTTACTTATTGTCACTTAAATAAGTAATCTATCTAGAACTTGGTATATACTCTCTGTAACTGGTCGTCTCCAGTTCAGAGCTTATATTGCAAAGTAACTCCACCATCGACATTGAGGTGTCTTCAGGTAGTACCATCTATTGAGTTGGGACCTACACAAAATATGTCTTTCTTTGATATGGGTCTGATATTGCATAATAAGAGCATGGACTGTACATTTACTACAAAAGATAATATGGTCCATGCAACAAAATTCAGAAAAATCCATGTGGTGCAACATAGTTAATTTACTTAATATGTATGTAGATGACTTCAACATAATCCGAAACACATACTTCCATTATCCATACTATTATTCATAAGTTATAAATTAAAAGTGTCGTTACATCTTCCTCCTAGAAAGAGCGCAGAAATGATTTTTATTCCCTAACATATAACCTAAGCAATCTGGTCTCAATGGGTTTCGACCGGTTACACTTTTTGTGTAACTCGTCTAAGGTAGAAACTATGTAAAAAACATATTATCGATTTAGTAGTAGTATTTTGATACTAAACTGTGAGCATTTCATTTAGCTTTGAAGTCAAGTGTAACTAAACGGGAGCGTACCAACCCTTAATGGAGTTGTTGATCGTTGGCGATATCAATGAGTATTTGTAAACCCATCTGGTTGCACATGAATAATGGATAGAAAAAACAACAATATGTCGTCATAGATTAAATCTATGAAATTCGCCAACTATTGGCCACCTATGTTTTTGCACTACCCAGGGTTCCAAAAACAGGCCAAAAGAGCATTAAGCATGGAGTAACCACAGTTTGTGGAAGAGAGTATTTTAGGCATTTTCATTTCATTATGTAACATTTTTCCATTTATAGTTAAATTATCAGATTTTAAAGACGGAAATACGTTTCCATCGAAATTCCAGCAGCCAAATACTAAGAATGGAAGTAATACTGGCCACATTATAACTCGACAAATTAATAAAATTGAGAGAAACTAAAGGCTTTCAAATAAACCACTAAATCAATATATTTGTATCCTATATAATGAAGGAAAACCAGATTAAAGGAAGAAATAGTGTTCACACCATGACTTCTCATTAATGAAACATTTGTTAGCAGATAATGTGGGCCAAATGTATCAACCAAATAACAAACACTGGAAGCGCACTTCGCATTCATATGAAAATATTGGTAAGAAATTGCCACACTTAACAGGGTCATCAATGTACACACACACACATACAAGATAAACTGCTCCAGCAATCAATTTATAAAGAAATTCAATTTTTTGGTGATATCTTCTTCTATGCGTTCAATAGGCCATGCGATTATCACTTGCAGTGGCTGGTCCAATTCTATTCGACACAAAAAAACTAAAAGATCCATGAATCATTCAAAACTTAGTCATGAAACATAGCTCACTTTTATCAGCAAATCCAATATCGTCCTCAAAGTCATCTTCATCCCCGCCATTGTTGCTACCTTTCTTCAAAAAACAACATCATAAGATACAATCATATTCGATCCTAATTCACACAACGAAATTCCTTAAGAATAATATAACTGTATGTATTAACATTAAACTTATATTCTCAATTACCTACTTCAACCTGCTACCCAACACGACCCAACTCTCCCATTTACAGTGTCTAACTTAAAGAGTATAACAAAATAAACAATTTCAACCTCTTAGCCAACCCGACCCAGCTCCTACACTTTACGACCTCAAACCTAAATATAACAAAATAGTGCACCCGTTTTAACTCGTTGCCCTGCCCGACCCAACTGGCCCATTTTACACCCTCCAGACTATACATTAAAATAATAATAATAATAAATGAACTCATTTCAACCTTTTCCCCTAATTTACCACATCTAACCTAGACTTTATTTGAAAATAAGGAAAACTTGATATCGAAAACTTATTATTTTCATTAGAAGTCAATGAATGGTTTCGAAAATGTGTTGATCATTATCTCTATCTCAATCTGAGCTCCTTCAAAATACTTATCCCTACTGGGAATTTAGAAACCCCAATAACGTATGATGAAAAAAGAAACAAAAGCTTCAATCCGAGTTGAAACCCTTCATATAAACAAATAAAAGAGGGGAACCCAAAACCACATCTTACACTGTTACACATGTGAACGTGGATTTGGGGTAACCTGATTCCAAAATTCAAGTCTTTCAATGCAAACCCTCGAGTCTGAGCATGCAATGACCATCAACTGCCATACATATTGGATATTAGATTCTACATTACAACATGATAATTTTGTGTCTATCTATATATTATCATTTATCATTTTAATTTGCGTATTTAGTACTATGAGGATGTAAATGGACTTGTCAGCCAACAGCTTGTGCCCTTGCCAGAATGTGTTGAATAGAGGTGGTGCTTTTAGCCCAGTTACTTGTACTGGGCTAGATTTGTGTCGTATTTAGTCTCAAGCGCTTTACATGCAATTTTTTAAGCTAAAACGCGAATAATCAAATTTAACTTTAAACAATCTAAATTCGCAAAAAGGTCTATAACAAAAATGCAACAAAATTTGATACTCCTTCCGTCCCAATTTAAATTTCCCATATTAACTTTAACAAAAAGAAACGGATTAAAGAAACTAACCCCATATGATTACTTAAATAATAATTTAATACTTGAATAAAGATCAGATGGAAATTTTTTGTTTGAATTTCACATTTGACAAACTTTCAACCCATCCCATATCCTCTTACGCCAAACCTTTTTAGCTTAATATGTTATATAGATATAAAACATACACCTAAATTAATATAAGTAAATGGATCAAAGAGGTCAATAGTATATAATACTCGCGGATGTTCAGAATTTGATATGCTGCACCATGACCAAATCCTTGGAAGCCAATTAGCTGTGTGGATTTGTGACATCCGACTCGGAGCATTTCTTAAGGCAACATCTTAATTTGAACAGTTTAAATAATTCATCGGATCTTCCCGAATTTAAACAGCATTAAAATAAAAATCGATAACCCAGATGCATCTATGAAGGTTGTTGTTATCTAGCTTTTTCTCTATCAATTTCTAAGCCCGCCCAAACTAACACTACCCATGAGTCTCTGACGATGGTTGTTCCAAAGTGCTAGTAGAATGAAAGAAATGTTATAAGTAACTCGAACTTATGCAAAAGAACAATTTTTTAAGCAATTTAAGAAACTCACTTTTTCTAAAATGATAGCAGGCATCAAAGCAATCAGTTTATTCATATTAAACTCACGGCCAGTTGAATCAACAGCAGCAGCAGATCTGATTTAGACACCACCATTCACAAAATTAGATATATGAACATCAGTTTATGCATAAAGAAATATTTTGAATAAGTAGAAGTTTGATCACCTATCAACATCCGTGTCTAAGATAATCCCCAAGTCAGTTTTGTAAATGTTCACAACACGCTCCAACATGTCTTTGATGTCGAATGTTCCAAGCTGGCAAGTCCTCCCGTATTAGTAAAGAATCTAAAGTTGTTTCTATTAAAAGGGAGATGGCTTGTGTCGAATGATAGTTACGGATAAAACATCTAATAAGTGAACCTGGGTTGGGTTACATAAAACCAAAAAGTTCGATAATTTGCTAAGAATATGTATTTCTTTTGCAATATAATAAGCTTGAAAGCTTATAAAACGAATAACATGATTATGAATATTTCACGGTTAGAAACTAACATGTTTGAATTTTAGACCCCACACCCCACCTCCCAGTATGATTTGGATTGGTTTTGTTTATACCATGGGATTTTAGTGACAATCATGAGATAAAACCAATAGACAATATAAGATAAAGTGCATGAAATTAACGACTAAATTACCAGCATGTCTGTGCTAAGCGTGTGATTATCCTGTTTCCTTCTTTACCCATTTTTCTTCTTCTGAAAAAAATAAAAAAATAAAAAGACATCGAATGTACCAAATGCATCACTATATACTAACCAGAACACTGTCTCTTAATTGCCCATTTTTTTCCACGTATCAGATAGTTTCAGTATGACTCGTAACTTTACTACTGACACTAAAGAATGTGCGAGTACAGAAAATCACATCAATATTGGACCGTCGTATAATGTTTGAGAAGGAGACAAACAAACCATTTCTTTGAGACATAACATCAAACACCTAATGCACCTATAATCACATACATCAGATGGCACAACCTGCAAATTCACATAGACCTAATAGATAACATCTATAATTTAACCTTCAAAACCACACAGCTCAATTAACATCATTCATATATACATATAGACACACATATATATACCAAGAAAAAATATATAACAAACATGAAATATAAGTAATTATTAATCCAATCGCGAATAAAATAAACCTTTTTCTCGGCGGCAGTAGCAACGACCGGAGCACCACTCGCAGACAACGGCTGAGAAAATGGAACTACTTTCTTTTGCTGCCTTCTGGATTTGTAATATATATATCATCTGTAACCGATGTTTCTTGAATGTAGTTTATGTCTTTAAGAATTCTCATTAATGAAATATCTAATGATGGGAATATGTATCAACGTGAGTTAAATCAATGAACCAACCCATCATTATTTTTTCATGCCATAAACTACCGAATGCATAAAAGAAAATTATCCCCAATAATAATTTGAAATACCTTTTTTATTTACACAAAGTAGAATGACTTTCTGACATCGTAGACCCATCAATGAAGCCCAAAAATCTCCAGCATTGATTCGTGTCTACCAAACGAAAATAATTAACCTCATTAAGTACACCATCAATGAAACCCAAAAATCGCCAAATTTTCCAACCGCTTGATAGAACTTTTAGATATATTGTAATGTATATTTATTTTTGAAACAAAATATTAATGTAGTTAAATAACTATTATACATAGAAAAAATAATTAATACAATATAAATTGACTATTATAATTGAAAACTTAAACTTTATATTAGCATAACTTTAATAAATGGTTAACCGAAAATAAAACCAAAATTAACCGACTTTTTCGGGTAACCGATTTGCGGGTAACCGAAATTAACGGTTCAAAATTTCTAACTAACCGAACCGAAACCCGAAAAACGGTTCAAAACTTCTAACTAACCGAACCGAACCGTTTACAGCCCTAGTCATAGGCTTCATGTCGACACAAGTTTCTTCGTCTAAAGTCTTGAATCTCGACCCGAATCTTCATCGAACCATCATTTATCTTCCTTTAAGTCTTTTATCACCATTTCTTGACGTTTTCCTTCATGCCACGAGCAATGAACCTGAAATCACATATACATGCCATTAAGTATCATAAGTTCACTCAAATGACTATAAAATGGCCAAAACTAGTGCGAGAAAAGTCTATATAATTACCGCTCATCAGTATCCATGACAGAACTAGTTTATCCTCATTCTTTGTTTTCCCATAACGACTATAAAAATTAAGACACACTCCAATCTTAATAAGACACCACAATACAATATATATATTTTTTTGATGTAGCAAACAATTAAATGATGCAAAGACAAATCTAGTTTCTTACTTTTTCTTGAGATTTTACGATGGACCACAAGTATATATATATATAGTTTTATGTTCATTGTAACCAATTATTTTCCTCTTTACAATTGAAAGGACAAGACACTATCTATTTTATTTTATTCTATATATATGTACACTATGATTCACTAGATTGTCAAATGAGCAAAAGCAATTTCCATCTTACTTTCTTGCAGAGATGCTACGCTAGACAACACAAGTATATATATGGCTTTGCAATTTCACTTATGACATGAAGCCAAAGCAAATGAATGTTTACTTGCCTAGTTTATTCGACGAACAAATAACAAAAACTAGTAACCGATTAATTTCCTTTTCCATTAACCCACAACAAATATATTTTACTATCATCTTTCATATAATCCATGTGCATCTATAATAAAGAAAGCTAACAAACGACAAACCAATTTCTTACCTTAACTTTTTCTTTGTTCGCGGCGATCAAGAAACCACAACAAAATAAAGGCTATTGCCTTTACCCTTTTGGCCCGCTACAATCCCGGACTAACCCCTTAAATTCTATTTTGTGATTTTCGTATAGTTTGCGATTGCATCAAACGAGAGAGGCCTTATGTTTTCCTTTTTCCTTGTGTTTATGACGGCAACAAGGTAAATAAAGAGTATATCTAAATTCTAGACTTAGGGTTTCTAACATATCATTAGAGTTTAAGTTTTGCTAACTACACAGATAACCCCTCAATATAGTTAACGACTCGACAACTCCATCTAACGACTTCTCACATTAAACCGACACTAATGGGAATACATATCACCTTAACAAGCATTAATGACAAGCATTTATCCGCATGACACAGTAAATTTAAAACATGCGCGAATTTATCCACGTAAATGATACACTTTATTCAGCTTAATTAACAAAAATATTAATCCTTATGACGCCACTTAACGACAGACCAACATTGACTAACAGTCAAAGTTAACGAAATAGAATAAAACAGATCGAGATGTTACAATTACCTCATCCTTAAAAGGATTCTGTCCCCAGAATCTACTCAACAACAAACAAATGCGGGTAACAATCCCTCATCAATGCTTCAGTCTCTCACGTCAAGCTTTCTCCTTTATTATGTCTCCACTTAACCAACACAAGGTCAATTACCTTCCTACGAAGTTTCTTTTGTTTCCGGCCAAGAATCTCAACCGGTTCATCCATCATTTTTTTTTTCTTTGGATCAATGCTAATATCTTCTAAAGAAATTACTCTCATTTCCTCTCCCAAACACTTTCTCAAGTAGCAGACATTGAAAGTGTTATGAATACCATCTAGCTCAGGGGGAAGATCCAATCTATCGGCTTGTTGATTAACCCACTCCAAGACTTTAAATGGCTCAATAAAGTGAGGACTCAACTTACCACGCTTACCAAACCGAATAATACCCTTCCAAGGTGACACTTTCAGCCTAACCATGGCACCCTCCTTAAACTCCATAGGTTGCCTTTTCTGATCCGTATAAGTCTTCTGACGATCTCTTGCAACTTTAAGCGCTTCTTTAGCAATATTCACTTTATCAGCTGTTACCTAAACAATTTTCGGCCTAACATACTGTTTCTCACTTGGTTCTAACCAACAACTAGGGGTCCTACACTTCCACCCATACAACATCTCAAATGGAGGCATCCCAATGCTCGAACGATAACTGTTATTGTAAGAAAACTCGATCAACGGCAAATGATCATCCAAGCAGCACCATACTCAATCACACAAGATCTCAACATATCTTCTAAAGTCTGAATGGTCCTCTCACTCTGTCCATCAGTCTGACGATGCTAAGAGATACTCAAATGAATTCTAGTACCCAACTCTCGATGTAAGCCCTTCCAAAAGTTAGAAATAAATCGACTGTCACGGGTGAAACAATAGATAAAGGAACCCCATGCATCGATACAGTCTCATCTACATATAACTCGGCCAAATTATTTAGCGAAGCTGTCGTACGTGTAGCTAAGATATGAGCACTCTTGGTCAATCTACCCACTATGACCCATATCATATCATTACCCTTTGGCGTCCTGGGTATTTTTGTTACAAAATCCATTGTAATGTGATCCCACTTTCACTCTGAAATATCTAACTACTGTAACTTACCATAAGGCTTTTGGTGCTCAGCCTTGACTTGAGCACAAGTCACACACCTCTGAACGAACTCAGCCACATCTAACTTCATAACTGGACACCAATACAATGGCTTAAGATCACGATACATCTTAGTTGCACCAGGATGAACAAAATATCTCGATCTGTGAGCTTCTTCAGGTATCAACTCCCGTATACCCCCGAGTTTTGGCACCCAAATCCTACCATTCAAGGTATGAAAACCCCGACTGTTCACTACCATTTCAATTATCTTCATTTTACATATTCCTTCGTTATCAACATTATCCGGTAATAAAGCCTCAACTTGGGCCGACTTGATACGCTCAAGCAACCCAGATTTCACTTCAGTAATCATGGAATGAAGTCTACTCATAGAACCTTGTCCTTTTCTACTTAAAGCATCTACTACAACATTAGCTTTCCCGGGATGATATTTTATTTCACAATCATAGTCTTTCAACAACTCCATCCAGCGCTTATGTCTCGCATTCAAGTCTTGCTGGTTAAAGACATATTGCAAGCTCTTATGATCAGTAAATAAAGTACACTTGGTGCCATAAAGATAATGTTTCCATAACTTCAAAGCAAATACAACTGTTGCAAGCCCAAATCATGAGTCGGATAATTCTTCTCGTGTGGCTTCAATGGGCGTGAAGCATAAGCAATTACCTTACCTCGCTGCATCAAGACACAACCCAAACCATTACCAGAAGCATCACTGTAAACAACCATATCCTCAGTACCTTCAGGCAAAGCAAGAATAGGAGCTTCACACAATTTCTTCTTCAATGTATGAAAAGATTGTTCCTGTGAATTAGTCCACAAGAACTTCACACCTTTCTTTGTCAACTCAGTCATAGGATTAGCGATACGAGAGAAATCTTGAATGAACCTTCTGTAATAGCCAGCTAAACCCAGAAAAGACTTAAATCTCTGTCGGTAACTTCGGCTGCTCCCACTTCATCACAACTTCAGTCATAGGATTAGCGATACGAGAGAAATCTTGAATGAACCTTCTGTAATAGCCAGCTAAACCCAGAAAAGACTTAAATCTCTGTCGGTGACTTCGGCTGCTCCCACTTCATCACAACTTCAATTTTAGATGGATCAACTTTCAAACCTTCACTAGAAATGACATGTCCAAGGAAATGAACTTCCTTAAGCCAGAATTCGCTGTAGAATTTAGCATATAGCTTCTCCTTCCTGAGAACCTCAAGAACAGTCCTCAAGTGCTCACGATGCTCCTCAATAGACTTAGAGTAAATAAGAATGTCATTGATGAAAACAATGACAAAATGATAAAGATAAGGCCGACAAACACGATTCATGAGATCCATGAAAGCAGCTGGAGCATTAGTCAAACCAAAAGGCATGAGCAAAAACTCGTAATGCCCAAACGAGTACGAAAAGTTGTCTTAGCAACATTTTCTCCATCCACCTTCAACTGATGATAACCAGACCGCAAATCAATCTTAGAAAAATAAGAAGCACCCTGCAACTGATCAAATAAGTCATCAATACGAGGAAGGGGATATTTATTCTTCACCGTTCACTTGTTAAGCTCACGGTAATCGATACACATCCTCATAGAACCATCCTTCTTCTTTTCAAACAAAATCGGAGCACCACATGGCGAGGAACTCGGACGAATAAACCCCTTATCAAGCAACTATTGGAGCTGGGGAATCAACTCCTTCATCTCAGTAGGAGCGAGACGATAAGGTGCTTTAGCAACAGGAGTAGGACCAGGAATAAGATCAATATGAAACTCTACTTCCCTATCAGACGGAACCAGGAAGATCATCTGGAAAGACATCAGGAAACCCAGCTCCAACATCAGAAATAAAAGGATTAGCCTTCCATGAATCAATCACATAAGCCTATAAAATAATCAAAATGATCCTTAGTCTGTCGGATACATCTAAGAGCTTTTACAAGAGAAATAATCTTCACACTACCCTTTTGTTCATCACCATAAACAGAAACTACCCCACCATCAGGAGTAGTGATACGCACATTATTCTTAGAATAGGGAATAACGACATCATCTTTAGACATCCAATCCATACACACTACAATATTAAAGCTATCATCAGTAGTAAGCAACAAGTCAATAGAAATAGAACGACCCTCTATCTCAACTTATCAATCAAAGAAACCATCACGAAAGATAGAAGTATCACCATCAGCTATCTCAACCTCAATCAGGGCATCCCTAACGAATGGATGAAAGACCACCATCAAACATTTCACTAATTAGGAAGTAGAACTCAACACCCCACCACACTTTATATTAGCAGTCATCGACCATTGGTCGTGTATGCTACAAACTCACACAAAATACGCTTGCAGCTAAGCTTGAGGTTTTCACCAACTTCCTTCACCTAATTGAATAACCTACTTGACATATATCAGGCGTCAATAGTTATAATATAATGACTACTCTCAATACATAAGAATATGATACTACATAGAACTTTCACCCACTCAATCATATTCCACACCGGTTATCACAAGCATGGCCACAAACAAACTCGCGTCATGATACATTTGCAATTATGTTCCGGACCATAAGTGTAACTGTATCATTTCACATGTGTGTCTGTTACCCCACTTATGTATCACCGATTGTACCTCCTCCTTTAAGAAAAACATCAAATCTACTCCTTTACTCCTCATAATTCCCAATTCAACACACATATCAAATCCAATACAAGGAAATATAGCACAAAATCTCATAAGATGTCATCTATCAAAAGCAGCATAGAATGTAGCGACGGATATAGAAAAAAGTAAAGAAAAAGGCTAAACAACATGATTATGTATATAAACAGTACATACATAAAAGCTTTGATCCTACTCTCGCGCTCAACCCAAACCAGTCATAAAAGCAATTTGCCTAAAGCTAAGGCACTATTAACTAAGCTTAAATGCTCAAGACATCACTAGTTTAAGTCCAAGACCAACACCTATGGCCAATGGTTCACTTAAACTACTGCTCTGATACCATCATGTAACACCCTACTTTATAAAATGTGAATTTCAAAAAAATTTCAACTTTAAACATAACACCGTTAATAAAATGCGGAAGTGACTTTTAAAAATCCAAACATAATAAATGTTTCAAAAGGTTTTATCAACCAGTATCATCACAATAATGTAAATAAAATCCACAATAAAGGCCAAAACGGCTAGATAAATAAGTCTACTTAAATAATGCAACTATGGGTAACTAAAGCCAACGTCCAAAAGCTCCGATAATAGCTACCCATCTCACAAGCAAGCTACCAAGCCACTGATCAATGCCTAACCTGAGGGCACAACACATTTCCACAAAACAAGTGTCAGCTATTAAAGCTGAGTAAGATAACAGGTTAGTATAAATCAAAGGATTGCCAATTAAAACACTTTAATAAATCATCTCATGCATACATAAACGCACAAACACCAAAACAACATAAACTGCATAATAAGGATTATCAAATCCTACAATGTGCCTAGCAATCCCCCATAATCACCAATATCCACATAACTGCATAAGCTACATAAATCACCAAAGGTTATACATGATAAACTACATAAAAAGGTTGTGTGAGGCGGCTAAATAGCCAAATATGGAACCTCACACCCGACTTGATGGGTAGACCTTACGGTGGTCCATCTATGTCGTTATGGATAGGCATAACCAAATCCATGAGTATTCCGTTAACACCAGATGGTCAACCACGACACCCGAAATACTCTAAACACCAGGTTGTATTCACAAGAAGACATGATCAGTGCCCCAAGTGACGCCATAGCACACTCCGCCTAAATAGATGTCATGTGGGTTAAGCTTAACTCTTACACCAATGCTCGAGACTTTCACCAAAAGATATATTACAAATATATCACACCAATATCTACATAATAGTTTTAGGGCCCTTAAATCATGTCTAGTGTACTATGTGTACAAGTCCACATAAATCATTTACCACACAATCAACAAGCTACATATATCAACAATGCAACATTACGCTCATTTCTACCCAAGCATGCTTCAACAACACCCAATAAACCTCCTACATATATCCCGCACTCAACATATGCATGAGATAGTTGAAACAAAAAAAAGAGTTTAATTATTAAAACTAAATTTTGTTGTGTCGCTCATGTGTTAAAAGTAAGTTATCTTACCTTTTGCAGCTTCACTAACAACAAACAACAATAATTTACCAAGCTTGTTATGTATTCTCAGCGACCTAAAAACAACCAATAGTTATTATAAATTAAAGGGAGCGACTATACTCAATGTTCGAATTAGAAGCTAATAAACAAAGTAATCACGCAACTATTAGATGGACATGAGCCGAAACACTTAGCCTTATTCCTGTCTATTTCTCACGTGAACACTGCAGTATCAATATCTCTTTTATTATTATTTTTTCTTTCTTTCTATTGGAGACCAAAGTAATTACTAGTCAAGAGATGCACCTATTACTATTACTACAACTACAACTAGTGTTATACCCGGTCATTGGCCGGAGATAACCAAATATTTAAAAAAAACAAAAGGAATATACTAAAACCAAAAAATAAAAAAGAAAACAAAAAACCAAAAAGGAATACGAAAACTAAATGAAAACGTTATAAAAAAACAAATGTTAAATGTGAAAAAGGTATAAAAACCAAATGTTTAAAAATAAAAACGAATATATAATGCAACAAAAGAAAAAGAGGAAAAAGAAATAGGATAAAAAAACAAAATATATAGCATTTGAATAAAAATATAGCATTTAAAAAGTTATAAAAGAACAAAATGTAATATGTAGAAAAAAGTATAAAAAAACAAATGCTAAAAAAGATTTAAAAAAAAAACAAATTATATGTTAGGGGGTAAAAGTAATAAAAAATAAAACAGAAAAAAAAAAAAAAAAAAAAAAAAAAAAAAAAAAAAAAAGTATAAAAAAACAAATGCTAAAAAAGATTTAAAGAAAAAACAAAAAGAAAAACTAAAAAAAAAAGGGGAAGGGGAAAGGTTTTGAATTAGTGACTTCCAATCCCACGACACAAACCACTCCACCAAATATAACCTTTGTTTTTTATTTGTCAAATATGATATTTAACTTAATACTGCATATAAGGACAAAAAAACTACTGTTTACACGAATTTATTTTAAATAGGTTATAATATAATATAATATAATATAATATATATTATATTATGGCACAGGGTAACCCCACCAGTAAAAAGGCAACCCCACCAGGGTATTAGCGGCGACGTCGCCGCTAATGGTGGGACCCGACAAACTTTGGAACCATGACTGACGAAGCACGTTCCCGAGGTACCACGTAACACCTATTAGCGGCGACGTCGCCGCTAATACGTGCCACGTGGCACCTCGACAATATTGACAGCATTACTGAACACGAGGTGCCACGTATCACGTATTAGCGGCGACGTCGCCGCTAATACGTGCCACGTGGCACCTCGTGTTCAGTCTTGACAGCATTACTGAACACGAGGTGCCACGTATCACGTATTAGCGGCGACGTCGCCGCTAATACGTGCCACGTGGCACCTCGTCATCCTTGGACCCATGACTGCCGATCATATAAATCCGTATTTCGTTTGGCATTCAAAGTACATGTTCTATTTTCTTTCTTCATTTCGATTTCAAATCTTTACTCACTCGACCCAAGCAATGAATCACAATTTCACAATTATATAAATTGGCTTATATAATCCGTATTTCGTTTGGCATTCAAAGTACATGTTCTATTTTCTTTCTTCATTTCGATAACAAACAGAATCACAATTTTCTTTCGCATTTTTGTTTAAGATGGATAGTTTTGAGGCTATTTGGGCAGACCCAGAAAACGTACGTATTGAAGTGCCCGATGATGAGTTTGAGTCACCTGATGCAGAAGGTCAATTTGACTGCGAACCTGGAGACTTAGAAACCGAGGAGGTGTTTGATTCCGTCGAAGAATTGACGGAGTGGGCTAAAAGAACAGCACTGGAGTTGGGTTATGTTCTAGTCACACGGAGGTCGAACAAAAACTCGTTAAAGGTGGTCAATAAGGTGACACTAATATGTCACCACGGTGGACCACGCGATAAAAGGTTAACTGGGCCACCCAAACGGTCCAACAAGATAGGGTGTCCCTTTAATTTGGAAGGCCGCCCCGGGTATGATGGTGGTTGGAGGGTAACTGTCAAGGACTGGAAACACAATCATGATCCAGCTACCGATCTGCAGGGGAATGCATACGCGAGACGGATGACGGAAGAAGAAAAACAATATGTGGGAAACCTATCTGATCGCGGTATGTTCCCACGCCAGATCCTGGTTAACCTGAAAAATGAATTTCCAGGAAACCTGACTCGAAGAGGAGACATTACCAACTTTCTGAAATCGAGACGGAGGGCGGGCCATGCAGGACATACTCCAATGCAGGTACAAACATCATATTAGTGATTACGTACTCCGTTGTTGGAAGTGACATATTTACTATATCTTGTTCACCTGTCGCAGGTTATGTTCTCACTGATGCAAGAGAAAAATTACTTTTACCAGTTTACTACAAATAGTAAAAATGGACGGTTGGAGAATCTCTTTTTCATGCATCCAACATCAATGACCCTATGGCGCGCATTTCCCTGGGTTATTGAAATAGACTCCACGTACAAAACCAACGTGTACAACATGCCGCTTGTTGAGATTGTCGGCGTCACTTCAACGGGCCGGACCTTCAGTTTAGCATATGCTTTTATCGTAAACGAGCAGGAGGCGAATTATAAATGGGTGTTACAATGTCTGAAGTCCACCCTTGTTGAAGGCTTAACTGTTCGTGTGGTTTTAACTGACAGGGAGCTGGCCCTGATGAGAGCATTGAAGGTTGTTATGCCGCAAGCGAAACACCTGTTGTGTAGGTACCACATATGGCAAAACATAACCAAACACTGCGAACCGGCATTGCGGGTGAAGAAAGATGTTAACATCTTTATGCTTAACGTGTGGTGGAAAAGAGTCTATGAATCTCGGACTCTTGACGAGTTTAAAGCATACGAGAAGGAGTTAAAGAAAAAATTGGGAGCTTATCCAGGTGTCTACAAGTACCTCAACGATAATTGGTTGTCCCCGTACCGAGAGCATTTTGTGTCATGTTGGGTGGATGAACATCTCAACTATCAGAACCACACCACAAACAGAGTCGAGGCCGAGCACCACCATCTGAAGGAAGAGCTGAAGGGGAAATGTACATTTACTAGAATCCTGCAATGTGTTGATTCTGTCATTATCGGTCAAGAAACTGAAATAAGGGGCCAACTGGGGTATAGCAAGGGAACCCGCCTGGGTAAACATAACTACAACTGTATGAAGGCCCTGCTGGGAACGGTTTCACATAAAGCTTTGGACATCATGGTTGATGAAATCATTCGCTTAGAGAAACAATTGAAAAAAAATGTGAAAAAATGCGGGTGCAAGGTTCGGTATAGTTGTGGGCTACCATGTGCCTGCAAGATTGCCGAGTACATGCACCGTGGTTAGTATGTTTTAATATATATTTTTTTAATCATACCAACATAATGTCGTATACTTATTGATATATAAAAATGCAGAGACTCGTATTCAGCCGCATGTAATAGACCCGTTTTGGAGAAAGCTTGACTTAACACCATCGACATGTCTAAAAGAGGAAGACGATGTAGAAGATGTCCATGAAGTCGTAGGTGATCTTACAACTTTCTTGGTGGAGCAACCCAAGGCCCAACGGAAACATTGGTTGTCTAAGATAAAAGATATGTTTAAGCCGGGTAAGTCACAGGTGAAAGATCCCATTGTTCAGAAGAGCACACGTGGAAGACCGGTCGGGTCGAAACAAAAGCCGCCAAAGGTAGACCAAACACATCATAAGCTTAATTAGTGATTTAATAAAATTTATAAAACTAATTGATTTTAAGTAATTGTTTTATTTTATTGGTCTAGGTGCCCGATCTTAACAAAAAGCCACCTGGGCTTCGGAAATCTAAGTCCAGTCGCCCAAGGACTGAAGAGGTGCCAGATCTGAATAGCCCGCCACCTGTGCAGCCCGCCAGACAAAGTGAGTACGCGCCCACCAAATCACGGTATGATGACCCGCAGGGTGCGCGACACAGTATGTACGAGCCGTCCCAATCATGTCGTATCCCCGAGACACAGAACTTATTCGGGGAGACGACCCAATCCGAATGGGTAAAGGATAATCTAGACTTTTTCGGAAACCTCTTCCCATATCCAGGTCTTGAGAATATATATACATTCGGGGACCCGTCCCAATCCTATGGGGTCCAAAATTTATATGGTGGGGGGAACCATCCCAATCATATGCGGTCCAATCTGAGCAGCCATATGCCAAGTCAAAGTCAGAGCCAGATTCAGAGGCAAAGTCAGACACCAGTTGGGTTGGGTATATTGCGGAACCGCTTAACGCCAGACTGTCCCGAAACATCGCATGGGTACTAGAAGAGCTGCCAACGTACATTCGACCTTACGTTGTCGGCGCACAGAATGTCACAGGGGATGGTAGTTGTGGATTTCGAGCTACCGCGGTAGCTTTGGGGCTAGATGAGGATTACGGTTCGGAGTGGGTTCGTACGCAAATGCTAGAGGAGTTTGAATCTGACCGCGAAGGGTACATGCGAATGTATGGGCCCGAGGGCAAACGCATATTAGAGGCGTTGCAAACCTCTTATTATAAAAATGGCGTCCCAAGGACCATTGGATGAGTAAAGTGTTTTTCCATATCCTCCTGGCCAATAAGCTAGGTATAATAATCAACTGCATCAGTTTACGTGACGCCCGAACAGTATTCCCGATGCATCATGGATTGGATCAATTAATGTTGGCTCAACCGATAACTATTGCTCTCGTAAATGAGGAGAGTCATTTTGTTGCAGTGGAATTAACAGGTGAGTACCCAATGGCTTACAAGAATCCAGAATGGTCATACTACGCAACCCCGCCTGCACGTGCAGTGGCATCATTGTACGCACATCGAGAACAAGCGTTTCAAGAATGGATGTATGCAAACTGCCCAAGAATACCACCTGGGCCTCCTATTGTTATAGATGATTAAATTCATTACAATAATAAATATTTTGTTATATTTTTTGTTTTTATACATAAATATTTGTTTTCCAATAATATAAATTTTATCATTATTTATTATCTTATTTAACCGATATAAACTTTCATTAAAATAATACATAATCAAAATAAAGACATAATGTACATAATACATAGAAAACTTCAAAATAAATAGGTTCATAAAAATTACAAACTAATCACTATCACTATCACTATCCAAGCGATGTGTGGGTAATGAGGCGGAACTAGACCCGGCGATGTCCCAAGGGCTCGGAGGGTCGCCGGAAATGTCGCCGCTAATGCTAGTCGCCGCTAATAATTCGTCTGAAATTTTCTCCGGCCGGAATTTCGCCTGAAAAGTCGCCGGATAAATAACCTCGCCGGATTTTCGTCGTGAGCAAAAGCGTGGGTGGCTGGATTGTTGATATTCAGAGGGTGAGGGGATTGAGGGCCAGAATATGGACAACAATGGTGGATTGCCGGAGGAATTTTTTTTTTTTGAGGAATGGTAGTTCGATGGAATAAAATGTAAAGAGGTAAAAGTTGATGGAATAAAATGTAAAGAGGTAAAAGTTGATGGAATAAAATGTAAAGAGGTAAAAGTTGATGGAATAAAATGTAAAGAGGTAAAAGTTGATGGAATAAAATGTAAAGAGGTAAAAGTTGATGGAATAAAATGTAAAGAGGTAAAAGTTGATGGAATAAAATGTAAAGAGGTAAAAGTTGATGGAATAAAATGTAAAGAGGTAAAAGTTGATGGAATAAAATGTAAAGAGGTAAAAGTTGATGGAATAAAATGTAAAGAGGTAAAAGTTGATGGAATAAAATGTAAAGAGGTAAAAGTTGATGGAATAAAATGTAAAGAGGTAAAAGTTGATGGAATAAAATGTAAAGAGGTAAAAGTTGATGGAATAAAATGTAAAGAGGTAAAAGTTGATGGAATAAAATGTAAAGAGGTAAAAGTTGATGGAATAAAATGTAAAGAGGTAAAAGTTGATGGAATAAAATGTAAAGAGGTAAAAGTTGATGGAATAAAATGTAAAGAGGTAAAAGTTGATGGAATAAAATGTAAAGAGGTAAAAGTTGATGGAATAAAATGTAAAGAGGTAAAAGTTGATGGAATAAAATGTAAAGAGGTAAAAGTTGATGGAATAAAATGTAAAGAGGTAAAAGTTGATGGAATAAAATGTAAAGAGGTAAAAGTTGATGGAATAAAATGTAAAGAGGTAAAAGTTGATGGAATAAAATGTAAAGAGGTAAAAGTTGATGGAATAAAATGTAAAGAGGTAAAAGTTGATGGAATAAAATGTAAAGAGGTAAAAGTTGATGGAATAAAATGTAAAGAGGTAAAAGTTGATGGAATAAAATGTAAAGAGGTAAAAGTTGATGGAATAAAATGTAAAGAGGTAAAAGTTGATGGAATAAAATGTAAAGAGGTAAAAGTTGATGGAATAAAATGTAAAGAGGTAAAAGTTGATGGAATAAAATGTAAAGAGGTAAAAGTTGATGGAATAAAATGTAAAGAGGTAAAAGTTGATGGAATAAAATGTAAAGAGGTAAAAGTTGATGGAATAAAATGTAAAGAGGTAAAAGTTGATGGAATAAAATGTAAAGAGGTAAAAGTTGATGGAATAAAATGTAAAGAGGTAAAAGTTGATGGAATAAAATGTAAAGAGGTAAAAGTTGATGGAATAAAATGTAAAGAGGTAAAAGTTGATGGAATAAAATGTAAAGAGGTAAAAGTTGATGGAATAAAATGTAAAGAGGTAAAAGTTGATGGAATAAAATGTAAAGAGGTAAAAGTTGATGGAATAAAATGTAAAGAGTAAAAGTTAAAAGCTACAAACTTGAGAAGTTAATAAATTGAAAAAAAGCAAAAGTCAAAAATGAACCCAAAAGTTTGGTGTCAAAAAAATGGAAATTTTTTTTGATAAAGAGTAAAAGTTAAAAGCTACAAATGTAAAGAGTAAAAGTTGATGAATAAAATGTAAAGAGGTAAAAGTTGATGGAATAAAATGTAAAGAGGTAAAAGTTGATGGAATAAAATGTAAAGAGGTAAAAGTTGATGGAATAAAATGTAAAGAGGTAAAAGTTGATGGAATAAAATGTAAAGAGGTAAAAGTTGATGGAATAAAATGTAAAGAGGTAAAAGTTGATGGAATAAAATGTAAAGAGGTAAAAGTTGATGGAATAAAATGTAAAGAGGTAAAAGTTGATGGAATAAAATGTAAAGAGGTAAAAGTTGATGGAATAAAATGTAAAGAGGTAAAAGTTGATGGAATAAAATGTAAAGAGGTAAAAGTTGATGGAATAAAATGTAAAGAGGTAAAAGTTGATGGAATAAAATGTAAAGAGGTAAAAGTTGATGGAATAAAATGTAAAGAGGTAAAAGTTGATGGAATAAAATGTAAAGAGGTAAAAGTTGATGGAATAAAATGTAAAGAGGTAAAAGTTGATGGAATAAAATGTAAAGAGGTAAAAGTTGATGGAATAAAATGTAAAGAGGTAAAAGTTGATGGAATAAAATGTAAAGAGGTAAAAGTTAAGGGGTTAAAATGTAAAGAGGTAAAAGTTGATGGAATAAAATGTAAAGAGGTAAAAGTTGATGGAATAAAATGTAAAAGTTAAAAACTTTAGGGTGTTAAAAGGTAAAGGGGTTAAAGTTGGATGTTGGTGTACTTGTACCTTGTGCATTAAAGCTTGTAAAAAAAGGGTTGGTTTTTAGTATATAGGTAAATGCGAATTAGTTTATCCTCATTCTCTGTTTTCCCATATCGACTATAAAAATTAAGACACTCCAATCTTAATAAGACACCACAATACAATATATATATTTTTTTGATGTAGCAAACAATTAAATGATGCAAAGACAAATCTAGTTTCTTACTTTTTCTTGAGATTTTACGATGGACCACAAGTATATATATACATATATAGTTTTATGTTCATTGTAACCAATTATTTTCCTCTTTCTCTTTGACAGCTACAACAATTGAAAGGACAAGACACTATCTATTTTATTTTAGGGTTTAGTATCCCGTAGTGTAAACAACTTTGCAACTTTTCCTATTGTATGTAAGTATCAAAATTTTTGTACATTGTATGTAAGTATCTCGCTAAATTGAACACTTAATGTAAAAATTTTACGTTGACCAATCAAAAACTTCTACGTGGGTAGCTCATATGGTTGTCACGTATACATTTTTACATTAAGCGTTCAATTTAGCGAGATACATACATACAATGTTCAAAAAAATTGATGCATACACACAATAGAAAAAGTTGCAAAGTTACTTACACTCCGAGATACTTAACCTATTCTATATATATGTACACTATGATTCACTAGATTGTCAAATGAGCAAAAGCAATTTCCATCTTACTTTCTTGCAGAGATGCTACGCTAGACAACACAAGTATATATATGGCTTTGCAATTTCACTTATGACATGAAGCCAAAGCAAATGAATGTTTACTTGCCTAGTTTATTCGACGAACAAATAACAAAAACTAGTAACCGATTAATTTCCTTTTCCATTAACCCACAACAAATATATTTTACTATCATCTTTCATATAATCCATGTGCATCTATAATAAAGAAAGCTAACAAACGACAAACCAATTTCTTACCTTAACTTTTTCTTTGTTCGCGGCGATCAAGAAACCACAACAAAATAAAGGCTATTGCCTTTACCCTTTTGGCCCGCTACAATCCCGGACTAACCCCTTAAATTCTATTTTGTGATTTTCGTATAGTTTGCGATTGCATCAAACGAGAGAGGCTTTATGTTTTCCTTTTTCCTTGTGTTTATGACGGCAACAAGGTAAATAAAGAGTATATCTAAATTCTAGACTTAGGGTTTCTAACATATCATTAGAGTTTAAGTTTTGCTAACTACACAAATAACCCCTCAATATAGTTAACGACTCGACAACTCCATCTAACGACTTCTCACATTAAACCGACACTAATGGGAATACATATCACCTTAACAAGCATTAATGACAAGCATTTATCGGCATGACACACTAAATTTAAAATATGCGCAAATTTATCCACGTAAATGATACACTTTATTCAGCTTAATTAACAAAAATATTAATCCTTATGACGCCACTTAACGACAGACCAACATTGAGTAACGGTCAAAGTTAACGAAATAGAATAAAACAGATCGGGATGTGACACAACACTTATTCAACATTAAGGGATTTTACCCATTACTACTCATCAACACTAGGGCCTTTAACGTGCACGTGACATGACAACTTAAATATGTCTAGTGTACTATGTCAACAAGTCCACACAAATCCATCACAAGACAATCACAAGCTACATTTAGCATCAACACAACAACCAAGCTCATGACTACTCAAAAATACAACACAAACCCCATCACAAGCTACATTAAGCATCAACATAGCAATTAAACTCATAAGAATCAAACATACAACATAACCCCAAGATTAACCTTCCATAAGCATCACACATCCAACATATGCATGAGATAGTTTAAACAATATAAATTGGGGAGTATATATCAAATCTAAGTTTTGTTGTGTCTCTCATTTGTCAAAAGTAAGTTATCTTACCTTTTGGGAGCTTCACAAACCATAACTAATTATAATTAACCAAGGTTGTTATGTATTCCCGATTACTTATAAATAATCAATGATAAAACTAAGTCAATATAAGAATAAACACTTGTAACACCCCAAGATTTTTAGAATAATTAAATTAACCTGTTTTTGTAGAATCGATATTAAAATAACTTCCTAGTATTTTATTTTTGGATATGGTGTTAATTTAGTTGGTACCTTAGTGGATAGCGGGTAAAATACCCATGAAAAATTGAGAGAGGGCGTGGCATCAAGGGAGTGATGTCAGCCGTCCCCTTGCTTGTGAATCACAATTCCACTATTTCTTCCATTACCTTCTTCTGTCTTCCTCTCTTGATTCCTTTTAAATCATACTTTGCTTCACTACAATTCAAGAATCATTCAACAAGAACAATATTAATAATAATTCAATATGTTATAAGAATTCAAAGTAAGGGTTAGTGTGTGAACCGAAATTCAAGAAAGAAAGAGGAAGAGAAGAGTTTGTGATTTTAATTCTTGAATTAGTTCAATGAATCCTTGAGGTAATAACCTTTCTAACCAAGTTGTGATTATTTTGAGAAATTAGGGTTCTTGAGATGCCCAAATTTGAGGATTTTGCTAGAAATTGAATTGTGTATAGTTTTTCCCCAAATTCTTGATCATTCGAGTTTGTTATTGAGTTGCTTGATGTATTTAATTAAGAATATATGTGTTGACATGAAAATATTGGTTTTGAGAAAGTGATGAATATCACTAGTTGATTTATATGATAATGAAAATGATGAGTTGAGTTATCAAGTGAACTTTTGAAAAAGAAAGCAACTCAATGACAAAGTAAGATGGGTATGGATTAGGAATGCTAGTGACATTGTAGTATGGCTAACTTGAGTTAGCCAAGAGAGTGAATGTTAACTTATATGCATATTATATTGTGATTGATTTGCTAAGTTGATAGCTTGGCAATTGTTGTAGCTATATTTGATTGTTGGTTGTCGCGAAAGAAGTAAGTAAATTTGCATACTCTTATATGTGCGTTGGGTCGATTACCATATGATTGTGGATTCCGTGTGTGGTAATCGATTTGGCGTTTGGGCCTAATTTTGAGGTCGGGGCCTAAGAACCCCATAGTTGTATTGAGATGAGGCCTAAGAACCTCTAGTTGTATTGAGATGAGGCCTAAGAACCTCTTTGATTATTGTTTAGCGTATATGGATCCATGTATGTGTTTGTTAGCGCAAAAGTGAGTATGCAAGTGATGGTACGACGGTACCATTGGCTACATGCAATAGTCTTTTGTGTTTTTGCCCTCCTTTGTATATATATTTGTATGCAAGTTTATTCACTAAGCATTCGCTTACCTTTTAGTTGTTTACCATTTTATAAGTAGTTTCGGAAGAAGGAACTAGTGTTTGTTGATTTGAAGTGTTGATAAGAAGTTGCTAGGCTTGTGAAGGTATTTTGACCATTCATGGAAGAATGGTACTTTGGTTAGAAACTTAGTTAATTCCCTCTCAAACTCTTAGCTCTTAATACATGTATCTTTTGATGAAAATGTTGTGTATGATATATCTCAAGTCTTGAAGTCATAACTTTTATGGTGGTTTGAAGTATAAATCGTTTTGGAGTCAAATTGCCCATTTTGTCACTTTGGGTAAATGCGGGTAATTGACCCGTTTGGTGTATGATTGTAAATTTGGTTTAACAAATCGTATGGAAGTTGTTGTTGTGTCTTTAATCCATTTTTGAAGTATGAAAATTATTGGTGAAAGATTTCAAGTCTTTTAAGTGTTCATATGGGTTATGACTTTTGTTTACTTCATCTGGGTTATAATTTTACTTCATCTGGGTTGTGATTTTACTTCATCTAGGTTATAATTTTACTTCATCTGGGTTATAAGTTTACTTCATCTGGGTTGTGATTTTACTTCATCTGGGTTATAATTTTACTTCATCTGGGTTGTGATTTTACTTCATCTGGGTTATAATTTTACTTCATCTGGGTTATAAGTTTACTTCATCTGGGTTGTGATTTTACTTCATCTGGGTTATAATTTTACTTCATCTGGGTTATAAAAAAAAAAAAATTACGTTTTCGGGTCGAGACTTTTCAACACTAAAAGTGTTCGGCCTTGCATCACAAAATTTAAGCACTCTTACTTATCTACCGCAAGCATCAACACAAATAACCACTTTGCTTTTTGTTGAACTACTTGTGACACCATAATAAGAACAATTAATCTATTTTGTTTATGACCTTTATCCACCAAAGTAGCCAAATTTCACTAAACAATATTTTATATAGTTATCATTATGACACAATGAAACTAGAAATGTTTGCTTTCCTTTTTGTTGCTCCATCACGAGATGGCAGTGCCATATCCAAGCTCATTTTCCGCCATTACATTTGAAAGGGACAACAATCTTTTTCTTTTAAATATATACATATATTATTGACTATAAGAATTGAAAGTTGCCAAGCCATGAAACCACAAAGGACATCTACCATTTCCCTTTTATCCAGTTCGGCCCCACTATTAAAAGAAGTCATAATTCATTTGGCTATCAAGACACAATTCATGAAATCACTTTGTATCACTTTATAATCCAGGCAACTAGTATCATTAGTAACTAGAAAGAGTATGGTAAAAATATTTCTTTCTTTCTTGTTTGTTTTTTTTTTTTTTGTGCCTCTCCCCCTTAAAACAAGGGCTATATTAGAACACCAAATCCCTAATACAACTGCACTCTTTATTATTGTATAATATATGTATATTTACTTCAGATACATTACAAGAAACTTAATGACAAATATAAATCCTTACTTTTATCTGGATGAAAGAATCACTAGTGGATAGATTTTATGATTTCAAGAAATCTTTCTTTCCTTCTTCTTGATCTGCTACACGAGACCCTCACGTACAACACCAAAATAAATTGTTCTCTTTTTTTTTTTTAATATTAGAGTTAATTACAGAAATCGTCCCTGTCGTGGACTTCCACTTGCAGTTTTCGTCCCTAAGTTTAATAAATTACAGTTTTAGTCCAAAAAACTTTGTCCCGTCAACACTTTTGGTCCACGACCCAAACGGACGTTAAACATATGGTCACATGACCTGCACGCCGAGGGTATGATGGTCATTCCATTGTTCAAGGACCAAAAATGTAAATAGCTTTCTTTATGTTTCAGACTCTCATATATTATTATATCTCCATCATCTTCAACATCATCATCATCAACAACAACCATCCCATCATCTTCATTAAATCCATAATATTCATTATCATATCAAATCTATAATTCATATATCAAAAAATAAAAAACTTAGTTTCTCAAACAAATAATCTTTATGCTCCCTGTCATCAAATTGCAGATCTAAACAAAACAAACCAACATTATTATCTCTCTTTCTTAAAATAAACACAAATCAACAAAATCTATATCCATATTTAAACAAAAATGCAAAACCCGGTTAATATCAACAACTCAAAACCCATTTGAATGACGGAAGGAAGACGAATTCTTGGCCAGCTGAGTGATGGCGGTGAATCAAACGGGTTTTAGGTTGTTAATCCATTAATTAGCACAGTGGTGGTGGCCGGAGATTCGCAGTGGTGATGAAGGCATGAAGCTAAACTCAGCCGGTGGCTATAATGGTAATACCAACCACCTACATCAGATTAACCCACCACCACCATAAGTGGTCACGGTAGTTGCGGTGATTCTGACCAAATTCCAACCGAATCCAAATCCAGATCCGGCCACCACCCATACAACTGGTGGGTATATGTGTTGAATATTTCCCTTTAATCAATCAAATCTTGTGCAAAGACAAAGTGTTGGTTTGAAAAAAAAATATTGGGAAATGGACGAAATGAATTTTGTGAAAAATGGTGTGTTGAGATTGCCTCCTGGTTTTAGGTTTCACCCAACTGATGAAGAACTTGTTGTACAATATTTGAAGCGCAAGGTACACTCTTTTCCTTTGCCTGCCTCCATCATCCTGAAGTTGATGTTTGCAAGTCTGATCCTTGGCAATTAATATATATACATATATGTGTTAAATATAGAAAGAGAGAGAGAAAAAGAAAGAGAGTGGTTATGTTGAAGGGGAAATGCAAGTGATGTTTTATGGTTTTAAGAATTTAAGGGTGATAGATTTTTTTTTTAACACCATGAATACAAAACGATAGATCTGTAGTGATAGATCTGGGTTTTCTTTGTGTGTGTGTGTATAGATATTGATGAATGATAATGATAGATATTCATAGAATTATATGTATATATAAAATAATTAGGATCAGAGGGAGAGACAAAGACAAGTGAGTAAAAGACAATTATACCCATCATGTGTCAGGCACGTGATACCCTTTTTAACGTCCGTTTGGGTCGTGGACCAAAAGTGTTGACGGGGCAAAGTTTTTTGGACTAAAACTGTAATTTATTAAACTTAGGGACGAAAACTGCAAGTGGAAATCCACGACAGGGACGATTTCTGTAATTAACTCTAATATTATTATTATTATTATTTTATTTTATTTTATATCTACTTGACGGCACCAACAAAACAATTGACATTTATTTAATCAATTCTAATAAGTAAGTTTACTAATACTCACAAACTGTTACTGTTCACTGTTTACAAATCTTATTGTGGTGGTTACAAGTTCTCGCTTCTAAGAAATATCCAGATATATATTAGGTATTAATTCGCAACTTAATACTTTGAGTAAAAGTTACCGTTCCTAAACAATACAAGCTTTTAAGCTTATGGTATTACTCTCCTATACACAAAATAGAAGATTAGGTATATGTGGTTTACAACTTTTACCATAGGGATTGAGTATTGTAAAACAAGTATTAAAGTAAAATAGATAGTACAAGATCTTGACCCTTAGATCATGGTTGAATTGATACATGAAGATTCACGAAACAATTGATGCACGATGATTTTCATGATGCACAGTGATATTCAGTAAAGAAAAACCTATTGTTTTATTTGTTTTACTTTAATACTTGTTTTATTTTACATAAAATCCTGTTACCATTTGTAAAGAATATACTACTATTCTCTGCAGAAATAGACAAATGTTGTACCACATTACTTGATACGGGCATTCCTCTTTTCTTCATGTCGGCTACCACTCCTTTTACCCATCTCAATTTTATCTCACATTTTTCATTTGGTAAACATCCTTTCACCTCTTCTTATAAGAAAGGGGTTAATTTTGTAAGCGAGGGGAAAAATATAAAAAATAAAATAAAAAAAGTGGTACAATTTGATAAACTCAAAATACGAAAGTGGTTAATATATAGGTCAGGGTGATGATCTGTACACAACCTATTTTTAACCGTACACCACCAAATGTGCTTTAGAGTGTTATATTGTACAATACCATGAAACACGTTTGGTGGTGTGTGGTTAAAAGTAGGTGGTGTATAAAGCGGGTTAAAATGAAAACACAAAAGCTGTAATATGTTTGTATTAGATTATCTTTTTCATTCGTATTTAACAACTTCCTTTAATTTATCCTCTCCACAATTTATCCATAGGGCAAAAAAAAATTACTAACGAAACTGAGTTGAGGGTAAGACGGTGACCATCCTCATTATACATAGAATTCGCCACTGCTTATCCTATTCACGAACGGTAACGATTATTTATGACAAATGGAGAAAGAAAAATGATAAGTTAAACAAATCAACTTAAAGCCTTTATCATATGACAAGTTAATCCAATAATTATTTCTTACAATCTGTTTCTTTGTTTATGTAAGTGTCATTATCATGTTAGATTGATTATTAAGTTATTTGTTAGGTTGACTTATCATTTTCCATGACGAAAATTAACATATTACAAAAAACATTTTGCAATTAAATCCTTTTAATAGTAATTTTGGGTTAAAGTTTTCCTTTTCATAGACTTAAAATTATCATAAAACTGGTGGTACAACCGATATATATGAGCCCATAAAGATATAAAAGGAAAAAACCAATAAAAATGATACCCAAAACATTATCTTGTTTTTTGTTTCCTTGTTTTTGGTTTTTGTTATGTTTGTCGGTGTTCATGTTTATATGATTGTTGTTTGGCATCTGGAAAGTGTGATATCTATTTTAGAGAATGTATACGGTTTGGAAGCCATGAAAAAGGGTTTTCAAAAGAAATTTTGTGTGATAAAATTTTGGGATTGAAAGAGAAAGATGAAGAGAAAGACATGTGTGAAAGAGAAAAGGAAATAATTATGGGTGGGGATTTTTTTAATCTGCAAATGGGAATAAGAAAGACAAAGGGGCCAGCTAGGGTTGTGGCTTGAGAAAAGACGAAACTGACCTCACATGCGAGGCACGTGACTGGACTTAACGGAAGAAAATATATGTCATCAGCCACAGGGATGGAATGTGCAACTAACTTTGATAGTTTGAACGTATTTGGCTAAAAATCTTGAGCCGGGATGTAATCCATGAAAGTGGGTAAACCACATAGACAAATCCTGCAATTAACTCTATTACCAAGCAAACATTGGACTTGTCTGAATGAAAGAAATCCTCAAAGGGTTTAAGACAGAATGTATCTTTGTTTGTATCTTCGGTTTGGGTTTAAGACATCCGAAGGTTTCTCTTATACGTCGACTTTTACATGTAAAATTTTAAGAGTCCCTGGTTCCCAATTTAGCGAGTAACTCTCACAAATGTATATAATTGAACAATAGTTGAGTAATTGAGTTGTAATGCCTTAAAGAGTGATACATTGGAAATACAATACATCCATGGGTATTTCCCAACTTATTTAAGTAGTGTTATGATATAACAACCTTTAACACTTCATATGCACAGACTGCTACCATATTGACATATTGTTCAACATAATATGGTGTTATGATACATTGCGGAAATGAAGTATAGAGATTAATCATGAGCCAGCTGAACAAGTAATTTTATTGTGGTATTACCAGACAAAATTTCTGGAAGAGTTTGCAACTCCGCGTCACAAGTAATGGGTACCAAATCATTACCTTCACCTTTGTATTTTAGACACGGCCTTCTACCCTTTACATTCAACCTTCGTGCCACTTCGTTTTCCAGTTCCGACAATCCTGATGAAATAGGAAAATGGAACTTTATCATATCATCTTTAAATATTGCCTTTACCGTCAACCCCATATCCAAAACATTGTCCACACTCGGCTTTGGGTTAGCATCCACATAACCAGAACATGAGAGTTTCTGATCATCATCTAAATATGTGTTTACAATATTTGTATTATGTTCTGGTTTCCCTGTGTGATACAAACCAGGATGTGGTAACTTGGAAGGAAGATATCTATGCTTGCCACAATTCCACCACCTACCAAAAAACTTATGTTTTTTACTTGAACAACTCCACCGCTTAACTTTTAACACCACAAAAACAGCGACACGTATAGCAAGGCACGAGCTTGAAGACTGTTGCAAGTGTTTCTCTGACCATATATGTTGTGACAGTTTTGGGTCGGTAACATAACCTCTTTCAAAGCTCTGCTTTGGCATTGGCAAACTAGAACAGCCACCCTCCAAACAAAACCGCTTCGATGTTAGTGAGTCTATTTTACTCTTCTTGTACTGTTTCAATGGGTGATTCTTGCTGGTCGTAACAAAGTTATCAAAAGATGACTCTGAATCGGATGAATACATCTCATATGTAGTTGAGGAGATGTGAATAGTTTGAGGTTTTATACTTGAAGACAGATAACTGACATCACTAGGTGGTCCAAAAACGTCTATAGGTGATACTCCACCCAATTCAAAGGCTGAAGCGACTTCAACTTCATGCTTCAATGTTTCCACTAAGTTCAGTACAAGTCTTCCATCTTCGTTGTCCAACAGTAGAAAAAACTCCAGCACAAACTCATCATAATCGCCTTCAACACTATGTAAGAAGATTGTAAAGCTGCTGCTTAACCTGCTGATGCGTGCATTGTGGACCAAAGGATACTCTTCTTCACTTAGTTCAGTTACGTCTTGACAATAACATGAACCATGGGATAACAACGCCCTCCCAACAAAGCCACGGAATTTGTCCAAGTGTTGTTGTTTACAAGCTTCCCTGAAATGCCACTAGTCCAAGTCTCGAACATGATACGGTAAAGCAGTCGTGGACATGCATACTTTCCCAATGCATCTAGAGTCGAAACTACTACAGGTCTTCTCTATAACTTTGTTATGGGAGACAAAAGTACTGGTTGGAGACACAGCCCACGTTTGAGCAAGGGGTAAGCTATGGGTGTCACAAACAGTTTTCAAAATACCTGAGATTTTATCCAACTTGTTTTGTCGACGTTCATTGGGAACCTATGCAAAAAAAGATCTTCACAAAAGAATCTAAAAATATTCAATGGAAAGCTTTGCTAAGTAACCTACCTTAGAATAAACTTAAAACTTTTCCAAAATATGGTACTGGAAAAAAAAAAATTGTAAATTTTATATTACTGAGACCGGCTCACCTTTGAAGCAGGACTATCATATGCTTGCGGGCTTGTCAGATTTTCTGTCTGCAAGATGACAAAAAGGGAATGAGGAATCATAAAAGAAAGAGTAAAAGAATAATATCAGTGTAGGCAATGCACTAATGCCTTGTTAAGGATAACAGTGATTTATAGCATTAGTTATGTGACTTCTACTCAGTAAAAGAGCCGCATTGGATCTGTCTATGTGAATTTAACGCTGCAAAAGAACCATTGAAGGTCTGACTTTTTTTTTTCTTTTTCCTTCCAGAAAGTATAGTATTATAGTTGCTCAAGTGGTCAGATTGGCTAAAAAAAGGACTACAGAGTTCAAATAGATCAACTATAACTAGGACACAAAAGATACACAAAACACCAAAAATCATATTACATGTTTAGCCTCAAAAGCTTTAATCAAAGTATAGTCATGCCCAAAACACACGCGCGCGCACACACACACACTCACGCAATAGAATATGAGTGAATTAGTTTGTCATTTTTAAAAGTTAAGATATAGACCTTTAGCGCCCTGTGAACTTGTTGAACCTCAAAAGCATAACCCACATACGTGAAGGAAGTCAATAGCTCAATCACACCAACACATAACCCTGTAGTAGAATCGAACACCGGTAAAGCCAAATATCCATGAAGATTGCAACGGAGTGCAGACTCTTGTAGTGGAAAATCTTTTGGATTGTAATGAGTTAGATCCAAACTCCACTCTGGCAATCCTCGACTAAATACTCGAGCAGGAGGACTAACATTATATTCTTCATGACCCTTGTTCACAAGAAATGTATTGTTCTCAGAATCCCTCCTATAAAAGCAGAGTTCTTCACTGACTACACCAATACCATATGGTTGATGTAGACTTTTAAGAAGTTGTTTGTTCCCAACAATACATGGCGACCAAAACTGAACAAGAACGTGTTGCTCACGAAATGCTAAAAGCTTTAGTACTGTTCTGATCTTATACTCTATTTTCTGACGATATGAGAAAGATACCTTAGTCCTTAGCTCAAAACCTACAATTTTAACACGCCACATCATGTTAGTTATTTAGTATAATCGCGGGATTTTGTAATTAGAAATGGAAAGTGTGCAGTTAGTAATCAGGTTCAAGAGTCAACACTCATGCGACCTCAATGGAAAGTGCGTAAGTCATGCTGACCCGTAACAAATTCACCAGTGACACATATCAGCAAACAAGCCATGTTGATGAGCAAGATGCTCATCAAGGATACATATAGATCAACAAGTACATTGATCATGGAGAGGACGATTGTCGATTGGTGACTTTTATTAATCAGCAAAGCAAAAACTTAATGGTCCATGATGTCCAGGTATATGGAAGAAAATTATGGAGCAGTTGATTCCAATAAATTCCATCGTAACTATCGGTGTTCTATATATATATATATATATATATGAGTTATTATTGAGATGATACACACGGATAATACATTCCATAGCAACAAAGGTTCTTAATTTGGGCTTAAACCAAGAACATTACTTCTTGAATCATTCCAAAGAAAATATTCGTGTTACCCAACCATGATGGTATATATGTATAGAGTTATACCTTAGAAGATCTTTCATGTAATTAGTGAAAAATTACAAAGGAAGTATATACTAGTGAAAAATAGTTTATGCACTTAAGGTATTTGTGAAAACGCCTAAATGAAAAGATTGTATTCGTTTGACAAGTTAAAATCTTCCTTTGTTTTGAAAAAGTCTAAGTGACTAGATTTTCATACAAGTGTAAAGATATGGGTGTAGGGTTATAACCATATTATCTATATCTATATTAGTGAAATTAGGTTCATAGAATTGATACTATATATATCTATATCTATATATGTGATGTGAATAGGTGTTAATGCTAACATCATTCAAGTAGCATAGCTTTACTTTACTTTACGATAAATGGCGTACAGTTAGTATACGGAAGTGCACTTTACTTTACTTGATCAGTTCATTTTAGTTACATAGTTATTGTTATCTATAATTATGTGTTTCGTAGTTCAGTTACAAAAAATGTAGGGTTATATGCATAAAATGGAAACAGACTTTGGTTACAATACCATTCATAGAAACGATCTACCAAAATTACCATCAATAGATATCAACTCCCACCTTTTTTGGAAAGGCGGTAAATTAATCCACAATTAATCTTAATGGAAAAAACCCCGCAAGACCTGACAGGATTTGAACCAAACCCTGGTCAAACCCCCCATGCCTCCACACTAGTCCCAAGGATATTGTCAGTTGATCTAAGTTTCATTAGCGGACATGGTCGGTTACATGAATAACATGACTGTTTCTATCATTAGGGGGGGCGGAGTGGGCAGCGGGTAGGCGAATTTATGTCACCGGCCATACCGCCGGCTACACCACTGCCAGCCCCAACGGCATGGATGAACGGCATGCTCACAAGGCAATAAGCCCGTTGCTCATAGATGGAGAGAGAAGAGGGGGAGCGGAGTGCGAGGTGGGCCCATGGGAAGAAAAGAGCCGTTGCTCTTTAATTAAAAAAAAATAAAATTTTCTTCTATATATATGGTATATCGTCTGTGTGTTTTTATATATCTATAGGTTCTGTGGGTGTATTGCAAGAAGATGACAGGCCTTTTTTTTCTTTTTTTTAAAAAAATTTATTATTAGTTATTTTCAAAACAAACCCTATAATATTGCATATTTACAAATTTAGTTAGTTGTTTACTAGTTTTTATAAGTTAATTAATTAATTTAATGAATAAGTTTGTTTTTATTTAAGTATATTTGTTATAAATAATTTGTTTAATTTATTAATGAAATGGCATGTTGTTAATTTAAAAGAAAAAGAAAAAAAATAAATTTGGGAGGGTTGAAAATTTATGGAGCGCCAGTAAAAATGGTTGAGAGGGTTGAAAGGTTAAATTGAGTTGTAGAGATGTGATTGGTGAAATTTGGAAGGGTTCATAGATTCTTTACCTCCCACGCCGTCCCCACTTATAACCTCTTTCAAAGTTTTTTCCATATTAGGACAATAAATGAGAATTTTTTATCATTAGTAATTTTGGTAGATCATTTATATCAATGATAATCTGACAAAAGTTCGTTCTATTGTATTCATTTATCCCTAAACATGTATGGTTTAAATGGTGTATAGTACCATATTATTGAATAGGGGTTAGTTATTGATTAGGAACACTAACCCCTGTTCAGATACTAGTATTACAAGTTCAGGTTCAAGGTAATGACTATTCGTTGGTAACACTTATGGTTATAAGTATTTGTCTTGGCATAGAACATGTTTACAGGTGTTGCTAGTGGGTTGGGTAAATGTAGCGAGAAAAGGGAATATCAAGCTTAGGTATTGACTTGGTATATACTTGATCTCTCTTTTAATCATGTGGATAGCATGTTGCAACGCCCCGTGTTAATTTTTTTGGAATGTACTCCCTCCGTCCCATATTAAATGTCTTAGTTTGACTTTTTGAGTCTTTTTCTTTCAACTTTGACCGTAAATATTTTTGTTTGTGTTATACAACACTTGGTGTAACATATATGAATTGATTGAGTTTCAAATGTACTTTTCATTGATATAACTTTCATTAACTAATGATTTAGACAAACAAAGATATTTACGGTCAAAGTCGGAAAAAAAAATCTTGACCAGTTAAAATAAGACAATTAAAATGGGATGGAGGGAGTAATATAGTATCGCATTTGTAGTGTCGACACAGTTTATGTTGGTTCGAATGGCGTGTTTCTACATACATTTTGGTTGTGCTTGTCAATAGACTTTGCTAGATAAACCATTTTGTAAATTAGTATTGGGTGATGCGGGAGTAACTGAGGTTATCAAATCTCTTATGTTTAAGAGCATGAACACGAAATATGTTCTTTGAATACTTTGGCAATTGTTCAATCCCAGCAACAAATATATAGTTTGCAGACATCCAAATGTCAGATACTCGATGTAAAAGATGCACATTGAAAAAAAGTGTGTTCGATGATGTCATATCCGCTGGACAGGACATGTAGATCTATGCCTGTTCATACTCTCAAAAGAGTAGACTTCTTCTTTGTCCATGCCATAATTTTCGTTCAAAGAAATCCAGAATCATCACTGCAACTAGGATATTAACTTCCCAAAAATTTTACAATTATACTTGCATAAATGTATGCTTATCATATGATTTTCACTCTTCTTTTTGGAATACTAATCGAGTTGACCCTCTTGTTACTTTTTCAGCCATATTATTGGCATACTTCAGATTTGGAAAGCTGTGTATCATTGTATCATTTATTATTCCTCAAACTAAAAGACTAGACTAATAGTGCAAGTGTGCAACCAACTCGACCTATCCAAGCCCTGTTCTGGTATGCTTTGATCCCACTTGCACAGGGCATCAAACAAATTGGAAAGTATTGGACTTTTGGTTCTGGTAAAGAAGATATGCAAAGGGTATTGGATATTATGCTGCTACATTTGGATTGGTTGCAATGGGTCATTATTGGGATGTTACATGTTTTTGTCATGACGTCCCCAAAGTCTATTGCAAATACTATTATTTGTGTAGTTTGGTATGTATTCTTGCTACAAAATCCATTTCGTTTTATTGTCACCTCTTTTGCAATCCTAGCAGCTAATATCACGGATAGTATCTAGAATAGTTAATATCGTAAAACTCTATTATTTGATAACTAGCGTCTTGCTAGTATTCTATTTAATATAATATAATTTTGCTGTTCAAAAAAAAAAGTTAATTTTGCGTCTCTGAGTGGCGTGATTCAGAAACTAGCTTCAAAACATTTGACTAACAATTTAATTAAAAAGTAGAAGTTGAACTAAGGTAGTTAAACCTACACTCATCTTTTGCTGCAAATGTGATTTATGCATATATTCATTAGCATTTTGTTGAGTTGTTTTACACTTTTATAAGCCCCCTTTTTTATATTAGCTAAGCTATGTGTCAAAGTATAGTTTTCTTAGGAGATTCTTGTCAGAAATACATATATCTTAGCTGAGTGATTTTTGCATTACGCAGTGGAAAAATGAGTATTATTGCATGGCAATGTAGCTAAAAAAGTGGCAAATATATGTTTCTAGGTTACTCAATGCTCTTTATGATGTTTAAGCATACTGGTATATATATACCACTAAACCAATTTGTAAACGCTGTTTTTAAATTGTATATTTAATTTCTATTTGAAAGTTTGAATTAATCGCTAATGATGAGGGGTATCGCAAAATAGATACCCAATTTAAATTCTTTGGAAAATTCATATCATCCCGCGAATACGGAAGATAAAGAGAAAATTACATTTTTGGTCCCTTATGTTGACAGGATTTTCAGTTATTGCCCTTAAGTGAATTAATTACAGGAAAAAACCCTAAAGTTGGTCAATTTTTCACTTTTCACTCCGCGGACTAACAACCGTCTATTAGGTCCAAGGGGCAGATTCGTCATTTCACCATGATCCCTTTATCTTCCTCTTCCACACTCAAACACTATGCCGGAAAAGTTAAACAATACGCCGGAAAAATTAAATTTGCAATATCTCTTTCTTTTCTTCGTTTCAGAACACGACACCGGTACGAAAACGGTTAGAATAGAAGTCCGAACAAACCCTAACCAACATATTTCTGATTTAACGATCGCCTGAAAATTCAGAAACTCGCCAGAAAACTAAAAATGGCGATTACTCGCGCGTTTATTCGAATCCGGACCCAAAACAAGTTGCAATCAACTCATAATTCAATCGCGCAGAAACTCTAGCCAAAAGAAATTTGAATTACAGGTTCGCCGGGAAAAATTAACTTTGCCGGAAAAGTGTAACCGTCAACAAAAATCAACCGCTCGAAAAATCGAAACCATCATCATGATCAAAATTCGACCGTGATTAAAACTTGATGAATTTCAAATTGATTTGACGAAAAATGACGCCGAAATCTATGAAAGAAGTTACGGAAAACTTGATAAAACTGGTTTGTGTTTGAGTGTGGAAGAAGATTGAAGAAGAAGAAGAAGGGACATGGTAAAATGACAAATTTGCCCCTCAGTTAACGGACCTAATATACGGTTGTTAATTACAGAGTGAAAAGTGAAAAAATTGACCAACTTTAGAGTTTTTTCTGTAATTAATTCACTTAAGGGTAATAACTGAAAATCTCGTCAACTTGAGGGACCAAAAATGTAATTTTCTCAAAGATAAAACTCACCTAGACCATCATAGGTTGCATATTAATACTTATGGTCATCCATAAATTGTATATTATTACCTTGTTCTTAACCATACAAAACATTTATTCCTCACCCTAAAATATTATATAGTTTTCTTATGGTGCACGGTCTATACCGGGAACCAAGCCGGTATGGGTAGGTCACCGGGTTACACACCATCTCGTCCTATAGGTACTTATTGGGTAGAGGAACTTGGGGAGGGTGGTAACCGGGACCGCTCACTCTCCTTTCCTTTTTGTCTTTTTTTTTTGTTATCTTATGTCTTTATTTAAGTTGGAAGAAGTTATTTAAGTTGGAAGAAGTTGGGAGGGGTGGTGAAGTATGTTGTAAAGGTGGGGAAGAGGAGAAAAGGTGAAGAGGAGTGGGGAGTAGTGGTAAGAGTACTCTCAGTCCCCACCTTACGCTGTATTGTTTAATTTATTTAAGGGTAGAAAAGAAAGGAGAAGGGAGGGAAAATCATAATATCCGTATTTAAGATTTTTTTTAAGTGTGAAAAGGAAAGAAGTGAAGATGATAAAATCCATTCTTAAGATTTCTTTATTGTTTAGTTAAGTTAAGGGTGGAAAGGAGAGGGAAGGGAAGAGAAGTTTTCCTTCCTGATCACCTCAAAAATGGGGGGAAAACTTTTGAAACAAAAAAATCCTCTCCACTCCTTCCCTTTCCACACTTAAAAAAATCTTAAGAATGCATTTTATAATTTTTCCGTCTCCTCTCCTTTCCTTTCCATCCTTAAATAAACTAAACAATACAGAAGTGTGGAAAAGAAAGGAATGGAGAGGATAAGAGGGGACAGTGTAGTTTTTTTTTATTCAAAACTTTCCCCCTCATTTTTTAACACTGTATTGTTTAGATTAACTTAAGGGTAGAAAGGAGAGGAGAGGAAAGAGAAGTTTTCCTTCCTAATCACCTCAAAAATGAGAGGAAAACTTTTGAAACAAAAACAACTGCACTTCCTCCTCTAATCCTCTCCACTCCTTCCCCTTTCCACCCTTAAAAAAATCTTAAGAATGCATTTTATAATTTTCTCCTCTCTCTCCTTTCCTTTCCACCCTTGAATAAACTAAACAATACAGTGTAACTGATTAGGAAAGAAAATTTCTCCTACCCTCTCCTTTCCTTTCTACCTTTAAGTTAAGGTCAAATCCATCCCCATACTTATAGGTGCAATAATTTTGTTTTACGTGAAAATTATTATTTGCAAGTGTGAAGCAAAATTATGAAAAGGGTTGGAAGATTATGAAAACTATGTGAATGGTTTTATTAACTACAGCAAAGAAATTTATGAATGGTGCAAATAAGAAATGCGGTCTCTGTCACTGGTCCCTTTCTCAATGGTGAATTGACTTGGTCATAGTTCATTTCTGTTTTTTTTTAAATTTGAATTGTCGACAGGTCACTTGTCACTATTTATCTCAGTTCTTCGAGTTTACGATTTAAAAAGAAAAACTCTCTGATCCAACATCAAACCTTAGTTTCCTCATCACATGCGTTATAACCTCTTGAAGTCATTAACTATGACTTTTCAATCACTTGAACGTTTCTTCTCATAATAACCAGAGAAAGGTACTTGCGTGTTGCGACGGTGATGGAGGTGGCGGCATGGCGGCGGCGGTGGTGGCGGTGACGGGTGGTGGTGGCGAGCAGCGGTAGCGGCGGTGGTGAGGGCGGAGATTGGTTGTGGTGATGGTGGCGCCGGTGAGTAGTGCAAGTTATTGATGTAATGTGGCTATGATGTATGGTACATCATGCATTAGAATGTGTACATTGTTAAAACTTAAAATCAATATTGAAATTTTAAGTTCAATGTTGAAAATCAAAAATAGATTTGTTTTATAATATAGTATAGATTATTGTTATTTTATGTATTTCATTCAAAGTTTTGAATACCGCGGTATTACCGGTACTGAAGGGTACTCCGGTATTTTAAGTCCGGTATTTTTTCGATACTTTCACTATTCAATACCGGCCGGTATTTCTGGTATTCCCGGTATTTTCCGGTATTATCGTTCCGGTATTTTCATTTTTTCTTTTTGAATTTTTTTTTAAAACTATTTTTAAGATACTTTAATGTTATTTTTTTGTTATCTGTGAACTTTAAAACTTATATTTTGTTATGAAATACCTATTTGGTATTATTCTTGAGTGAATTATAATTGTATTATGACTATTTTCGTTAAATTGTAACGTAGGATTTTTATTAAATAAAATAAATCAAATTAAAATAGTCGTACGGGCCGGTATTTCCGATAATAACAATAATACCGGTAATATTAGAAATTTTTTCCATACGAGTATGACTAAAATAGCGGTTTTTAACTCATTGATTTCGTCCAACTTTAAGTTTTCAATAGGTTTTTGGGATAAGTGCGTCGAAATGTTGATAACTAACATCGAAAAGTTATAGTGTGCACAAACTATCAAAACTTCTATTGTATGCACAAACTTTGTAAAAATGCTTAAATCATGTAACTAACTATGACCGATCAATCAAAAACTTAGACGTGGCAGCTCATATGAGGTGCCACGTATACCATGTTACATGAGTTAAACATTTTCACTAAGTTTGTGCATACAATAGAGGTTCTGATAGTTCATGCACACTATAACTTTTTAGTCTTAGTTACATGCATTTCGGTGCACTTATCCCTAGGTTTTTTCCACTAGAGGGTAAGATTTTTCTTTCAAGAAAACTTTTAGGGGCAAAAGTGTAATCAACTAATTTTTTCGTTTCCTTTTGGCTCTTTTTGGCCTATCTAACCGAGTAACCGACTACCCCCTTTCCATTTGTTGTTTTTGGCAAGATGATGAACGGCCCCATGCAGCCAATATACATGACCATTGGTAGCATATATTGGCAACCTTTTATTTTTGGCCCTTTTATTGATTAGCAAGCTTTGGTAGTACACACTTGAATTTGGCAAAAATTGGCAAGTTTTGGTTTATAAATTGGAGGCCACATGGTGGATGTTCATTGGTTAAAATTGGTTGTCAAAACTTGCAAATTGATTTTTTTGGTAGTACACCCTACCCTTGCCCCTTACATATTCTTGATTATTTTTTGATAAAAAAAACTTTTTTAAATTTACGTAGATACTCTTAGAACAAGGCCTTTCGTTACACTGGGAAATAGGTAAATTATCTAAAAAAGCGCCACAACTAGGATCTTGTTAAAACAAGCTCACAAAAGAAGTAAGCTAGTAAATAAGGAAGAACGAAAGATATACCTGTGTTCATTGGTTGACATGAATCAGATTTATTGACCTCTTCCCTTTGGTCTTTATTCACAGAAACCCAAAGTGGCGTCAGGTATCTTGACTCACCCGAAACTGGATGTTGTGGTGGTTCTAAATATATATCGGTCCATTGCAATTCCGTTATCTGATCCCCAGATAATGAAGCAGTCGGTTCGTCTCCATCAGCAGGCTGAAGCCTCCCAGGGGACCCCATGGATACAGTATCAAATGGCCTAATCAAATAGAATATAATGAATTAATACAGATCAATATAATGAAGAAATCGACAACAACCCATTTCAGTAGAGATGAAAACAATTGCACATTTTTGTTTGGGATCACAATGACTCAAAGATTCAAGCAAACTAAAATGGTCATGTCAATGTGTTGCTTTACATAGAGGATGAGTAGGTTACATCATTAGTCTACAACAATGTTATAAATAATAAAGCAGTTAATCACTTATCTAAATTGTTATGTATTTTTTCCCCCGAACATTCAGTCCGTAGCATCAGGGAAACCTTACCAGATAATGGTGAAGTCTTACACGTACCCTAGACAACGAGATATTGACCATGGGCCGTTACAAGTATTCGGAGGGAAAAACCCCAAAGTTTGTCATCCCTGAGGATCGAACTCAACACGTTGGATAAAACCGGGAGTGTCTTTGACCAGCTGGGTTGGACATCATTGGCAATTGTTATGTATTGATAATGACAAATAAATTTATAATGGGGAAAGTGAAGGTGGTGCTGTTATGCACCCAAGTTGGGTGAAATCCATCACATGTTGATTTTTTAATCCATAAAAAACAGGGGTCAATTATTAATTCATTATACATTAAATATTAAAAAATTAGCATGTGAGAGGGATTTCACCCAACTTGGGTGCATAACAGCACCACCTTCACTTTTCCAAATTAATTAGCTAATCAATGTTAAAACATATAGAAAAAACAATCATGCATCAATCAACATAACCTTATATTTTTTAATTTTGTCTTACTATTGAACTTGTATGATCGGCTTACAATTGGACTTGAATAAAAGAAAAATCATCCATCAATCAATAGTTATCCGGCCAGTCCGTCTTCCACGAGATGAGATGTAGATTTTTTTTTTATCGCTGCCCAAAAGTAAAGACACAGAAAAACCAGCTATTTTGAAAGGAGCAGGGATCGGATCTTAACATCTGTTTTTACAGGCAAAAAATCTTTAATTGATTCGACTTTGCTTGTTGATAATAAAAGGAAAAAAGAAAAGAAAGTAGAAAATCATAGAGCAGAGGTCAATTAGACCCAACTACTTTCATTGAACTGTCGGTGTTTATCGAAAAAGAAAAAGTAGACCAGATGTCTAACATATCATAATAAGTCCTAACATGGAGTAAACTAGAACACAAAAACATAGTATTTTCTTGGTCTTTTCAAGCAAAGATCTTTACAAATTTAGAGTAAAGTATTAACACAGTATGCCAAACATTTACCGGTGAAAAGGATACTCACTCTAGAAGACGTTGCGTAGAAGAGAATCGACACCTGCAAATATTATTATGAATATGTGATTAAGCTCAGTTGGACGTTAGATTTCTCAACATAGATTTTGCAGGAAGGAATATAGAGAGAGAAAAAAACACGCGACAAGATGATTGGATTGTGTATGAAAAGTATATTTGTGCGGGGGACGGGAAAGGATTAACTATCCTAATTAAATAGCCTAAAAATTCTTCAAACGACGAGATGATACGTGAAAAAATCAGGGGACAAAATTAGGAAAGAGAATTAGTGGATGTTACATGTCACATTCTTATAATTTTAGGAGGATTTATCATTTTCTATTTTGATATATTTATATAGGGGTAGAGGTGATATTTGTACCATACTTTTTGATAAATCTTTCACATTTGTGCATTAATCGTTTTCACAGTCAGCTGTACAGTGTGGTATTATCAAAAATGATGATACGAATATCACTACTCATTCAGGATTGTATTTATATAATAGACTAGATTATATCCCGCGTAAGACACAGATAGACGTACATTACTTATAAAATACTTATGTTTCATGATATCGTATATTGACAAAGTCTAAATAAAATGTGTTAGAAAAGCAATATATTTGCTTACATATAATTAAATGAGTTTAAGTATATATAGAAAAATTAAAAATTGGCCCGGTGTATATAAAAAAACGAAGAGAGATTTTAATGATCAATTCTTTGTATACCTAATCTTCATATGTAACAAATATAGGAGCTTCATGTTTGATGCATCATTATAAAGATGGTAACAGATTTATGAGAAATCATAAGTTTAAAACTTGTAATTATATTTACTTGTCTATTAATAGCTTTCTTTGCATTCAGAGGTTTCCATAAATAAAATTTTTTTTAATAATAGCTATTGATATATTTAAATTCATGTTTGAACGCTAAGTATTAGGGTTGAGAAAACACCGAACCAAAAACCCAAAAAACCATGAAAACTTATAATTCGAACTGAAAAAACCAAGAAAACGAATGGTTTTTGTTTTGATTTTCTAAAACCGAAAATTATGATTCAGTTTTGGATTCATATGAAAAACCGAACCAACCAAACCGAAACAAAAATATGTATTGTTTACTTTATTTTGTATTTGTATCATTTTATTAATTTAACAAATATAAATAAAAGATGTTGAAAAATGATGATGTTGTCATTTATATAATTTTAATTTTTTGATTATTCTGGACACCATGCATATACATAAATATATTTTATTTAATATCATAAGATGTTAATGTTATATTGGATCTACATATTTATAAGAGGTATAATTATAAACAATATTATTATGTTATATGATAGAAAAATATATAAAGTCATAATTTGAAATAACAAAAAAAAATCAAAAAGTGATTTTAAAAATAAAGTTTAAATTTTAGGATTATATATATATTTGGAAATTAAGGTTCCTCTTTTATATATATTTGGAGATTATACGTTTGAAAACTGTTTTTTGAAAAAGCATGAATCAACATGGTTTTTCAAAACTGTGTTCTCACACTTTGAAAACGCAAATAATAACTTATTTTGCGAACCACATTTTTTCATTATTTGCTTTATGTAAGCACAATAATCAAATAATCACTTTAAAACTCAATCATAAACACCCTCTAAAAATATCTTAAGCGTTTCTGTATCGTATCATAAATTCTTAAAATTCTTACATCTCTCTCTAACGAAAAAACATTCTTAATTCTTTACATCACCTTATTTTATATACAAATAAAAACTAGAGTTAATTGCAGGATTCGTCCCTGTGGTTTACACACTTTCGTGGATTACATCCCTCCCTGAAATATTTAGTCAAATACACCCAAACTATCAAGATTAGTTGCGCTTTTCGTCCCTATATCCTAACGATATATAAAAAAGCAGTGTTACATTCACAAACAAAAAACATGTCCTTAAGTTCTTAACTATGAACAATAAATAACGAACATGTTTTAATGTTATTGACAATAAGAGAAAAACAAACAAAGATATGTAAAAATGTATAAAAAGTACCCATTAAAAATAGCCTCAATAGATTAATGATATCATTTATGTTTTTTTTTTTTTTAAAGTTAGTTTCGATTCAAACGTGCTGGAGGCAATTTTAACCAGCGATTTGTTGGACCTCCAACCCCCACTTCATGAAAAATATCTTGAGATAAGAAACCCAAGACTCGAACCCGAGACCTTGGGGAAAACTCACATCCGAGGCCCACATAGTGGATTTAGAAAATACCCCTAGGCAACCCACATAAGTGGAGTTGATTGATATCATTTATGTAAATCCCCGCTTTTTATATAATATCTCATTCGTTTGGTTGAAATGATTATTTTTTATGTTATAAAATATTATAATTTTTTTTTTGTTAAAATAAATGATAAATGAAAAGCTTTTAACCATTTGCTAAGTGGTTAAAAGGATATCCCCATTTAAGAGGTCTTGTTCATGGGATGGTCATAGAAAGTTCATTTATAAGAGTTTGACTTGGGTATACCCAGATTTAAGTTTGAGAGGACATATTTTACCCCTATTAATCGTCGTGTCTTCGAACGGATTAGTAGGAGGTTTTTCCCCATCAGGTATTTGACATAGACATTTTTATTTTGAAGGAGTTTTCTAGCGTGAAATGACGTATGCTATATCTTCGACGTCTGATAAATATTTTACTTTTCTTTCCATTTAATTACATGGGGTGGGTGTAGGGGTGTTGATCGGTCGGGTTATTCGGGTTTCGGGTTAATTGGTTCGGGTTACTCGGGTTTCGAAGAATAATAAGTTCACCCGTAACCCAAACCGAATAAGATTTGGGTTATTTGGGTTTGGGTTATTCGGGTTTGGGTTGTTTGGGTCGGGTTTTGGGTAACCCAAATAAAAAAATTATGTGGACTTTGAAGTGTACTAAACTTTAAAAAAAAGTTGGTTAATTATACTTCAATATAATTTTAATTTCAAAAACATAGAAAATCATACTTCGTAAAAGTGTAAATTAACAAATTGTTTATATTCAAAGGTATTTCAACAACTTTGATTATCTAGTTCTTGATTTAGTGCATTACAACATGGTTGTATTAATCGATAAATAGTCATACATATGTAAAATAGATAAATTATAAACTATTCAAAATAATATAAAACACTTAGTTAATTAAACAATCTTGACAATATGTAACGCAAATATTATTTAACTAAACTATTGAAGTAAAATTTAATTAAGCTATTGTTATATGAAATTTAAATACAAGACATATATAGTATAACTATTATACTCGTAATATAGTAATACTTTTGTATAATACTAACAAAAGGCAAAACGGTATGTTTGATTTTTGTCTACCATAATACTTACAATACAAAAATAACCGAGCAGAAATCATATTTGGTAATTTATAAATAAAAGCATAAAGATTGAGTCAACTATATAATACTCCTATAAATATTACATAGATAAAAAAAAGAAAAATTTTATATGGGTTATTCGGGTTAACCCAAATAAAAAAAATATCACCCATAACCCAAACCGATTAAATTTATGTGGGTTTGGTTAACCGAATAACGAACCCAAAACCCGAATAACCCAACCCATATAACCCAAATCCATTCGGGTTGGGTCGGGTTAAGTTGGGTATGGTTTTTTTCAACACCCCCTAGGTGGGTGTTTGTGATGGCAGCATTACCCCGACGGGACCCATCATTTATCTATGGGAGAATCTACGACACATCTACTTTTCATACTATAAAAAAAAATTCATGACTATGTTGCCCTTTATATATTATTTCTTATATTAATTTTTACTCATATATTTGTTAAATTTTATACAACTCTACTACTTTCCACCCTTCATTTTTCATACCACAATAAATCTAAATAATCTCGATTCACGTGTATATGAAAGTTTACATATCGTATATATTATGAGACAATACCGAAACATGAACCAAAAGAAAATAAATGTTAAGTAAATACGAAATAACATCAATGTATGCAGAAACTCTGTGTAAATTGGAAAGAAAGTTACTATTACGTCTAAAAAAAGATAATTTAGCTATCATATCCTTATTACTAATTAATTTTATTTAAAGATTGAAACCTACTCAATATTAGTGAGCAGGTGATGGCAATGGCTTTAATCGACAATCATATAGTATTTGATTGGTTTATCCAACTAGTTAGTAATTGGTGTAGTCTTTGGAGTGTGTTTAGTTATTATTTTACCCAATCACTTGGTTATTCCAATCATTTGTAACACCGCAAGATTTTGAAATAAATAAATTAACTCCTTTTTTGTAGTTTTAACATTAAAATAATTTTCTAGTATTATATTTTGAGTTATGGGGTTAATTTAGTTGGAACTTTAGTGGATAGCGGGTATTATACCCACTTAATTTAGTGAAAAACGTGGCATGAAGGGAGGATGTCCAGCCATCCCTTTTCTTTTGACTCATCCTTCACACTCATTCCTTTCATCTCTAAATCCAAAATCTCATTCTCTTCTTCCATCTAAATTGAAGATTCATTCAAGAATTTCTATCATCCAAGTAAATTAATCAAATCATCTAAGTCAATAATAATAACTTTACCTTTCAATTGAAGAATTCATTTGGGAGAATTTGTGGGTGTATATATGTGTGAAGAAGGAGAAATTGGAGATTTTCCATCTTAGTATTTGTCTTTTAAGGTAAGAATTTCCTTTGACCTAGTTTTGATTTTAGCTCAAGAATTAGTGTTCATGCAACAATTAAATTTGGGGGGTTTTGGGTTGGATGGTAATATGAGAATTTGTTAACTTTGATCAATGAGATGAATTGGCCACATAGTGGTGATAAAACAGGATTTTAGCAAAATGATAGAAAGTTGAGATTGATGATTATGAAAGATGGAATTTTGTTAAATGAGATTTGGAAATGAGCCAACTCAAAGAGAATGGGTTGGATATGGTAGGAATGCTAGTAAATCCATAACATGGCTAAGTGAGTTAGCCAAGATTGTGAATAAAGTCTTATGCATATATTGTGTTGATTTGCTAGGTTGAAAGATTTGTCAATTGTGTTGTGGCAATCTTGATTGTTGTTAGTCGCGGAGGAGGTGAGTAAATTTGCATACTCTTATATGTGTGTTGGGTCGATTACCATATGATGGTGGATTCCGTGTGTGGTAATCGATTTGGCGTTAGGGCCTAATATTGAGGTCGGGGCCTAAGAACCCATAGTTGTATCGAGATGAGGCCTAAGAACCTCTTGTTGTATTGCGATGAGGCCAAAGAACCTCTTTGATTATTGTTTAGCGTATATGGATCCATGTATGTGTTGTTAGCGCAAAAGTGAGTATGCAAGTGATGGTATGACGGTACCATTGGCTACATGCGATAGTCTTTTGTGTTTTTTCCCTCCTTCGTATATATATTTGTATGCAAGTTTATTCACTAAGCATTCGCTTATACTTTAGTTGTTTAATCATTTATAGGTGGTTCTGAAAGAAGGAATTAAGTCCTTGTTGATTTGAAGTTTATTAGAATGAAGTTGCATCAAGAAGTTTTGAAGGTATTGCCATTCATAGAAGAATGGTGCTTTTGTGTGGATACTTAGTCATCCCACCTCATATATGGCTCATGATCCATTTGGTCATTTTGGTAAAGTAATGTGTTGGTACATTTTTCTGCAAACTTAAAGTATGTATGGTCTTATAGTTATAAACATGTTTTGGTTGACTTGGATAAATGTCAATATGGGTAAATGACCCATTTGGTTGTGAATATGAAAAATTGGTTATGTCCTTATGAATGGAAGCTTTCATTGATGTGTCTTTAATCCATTTTTGAAGTATAAAAATTATTGGTGAAAGATTTCAAGTCTTTTAAGTGCTCATCTGGGTTGTGATTTTACTTTATTTAGGTTATGATTTTTCTTCATCTGGCTTATTATTTTACTTCATCTGGGTTATGATTTTACTTCATCCGGGTTATGATTTTACTTCATTCGGATTATTATTTTACTTCATCTGGGTTGTGATTTTACTTCATCTGGGTTATGATTTTACTTCATCCGGGTTATGATTTTACTTCATTCGGATTATTATTTTACTTCATCTGGGTTGTGATTTTACTTCATCTGGGTTTGATTTTACTCATCTGGGTTGTGATTTTACTTCATAGGTTATGATTTTTCTTCATCTGGGCTTATTATTTTACTTCATCTGGGTTATGATTTTACTTCATCTGGGTTATGATTTTACTTCATCTGGATTATGATTTTACTTCATCTGGGTTATGATTTTACTTCATCTGGGTTATTGATTTTACTTCATCTGGGTTGTGATTTTACTTCATAGGTTATGATTTTTCTTCATCTGGTTATTATTTTACTTCATCTGGGTTATGATTTTACTTCATCTGGGTTATGATTTTACTTCATCTGGGTTATGATTTTACTTCATCTGGGTTATTGATTTTACTTCATCTGGGTTGTGATTTTACTTTATTTAGGTTATGATTTTTCTTCATCTGGCTTATTATTTTACTTCATCTGGGTTATGATTTTACTTCATCCGGGTTATGATTTTACTTCATTCGGATTATTATTTTACTTCATCTGGGTTGTGATCTTTCTTCGTCTGGGTTATAAAAAAAAGAATTTTACGTTTTTGGGTCGAGTCCTTTCGAGTGGTATCAGAGCCGAGGTTTAAGGGATTTAGGTATTCCCTTGTTGAGCGAATGCCTAGACTTAAACCTTAAACATGACTTGACCTTAGGTGTTAGGTAATTTTATATGGGACCCGAAATAGTGTTTGATGGTGTGTTAGCTTATAACCTTGTTAGTATTAAAGCACGATAAGGCCGACATTATCGTGATTGAAGTACTAACATCTTTATAATCCGACCGCATCAAACTTTGGAACTGTCTAGTATAAAGTTTTAGGATTTGGCTTATACTTTTAAAGGATAGTAGTAGGTTATGCGTTTGAATTTTCATCTACTCTTATTATAGTATGGAAGAACAACGACACAATGAAGAAGTCGAAAATAGTAGGCGACAAGAAGAAGAACGGCTTTTTCCCGAAAATAGCATGGATATTTCTGACCAAATAGGAAGAGCACTAGAGAAATACACTCCCGTCTTACTAAAGAAGTTGAATGATACTATGGAGGGAGCTATGAATAATCATATAGCTCAAATGATAAGAAAAGAAGTGGCTGCAAATGTGCAACGAGAGTTTGAAAAACGAGATGGTAAAGTTAAAGGCAAGAAAGATGATGATGAAGAGAAAGAGGTTGAGGTGTTAGGGGAGAAATTATACACGAAGAAAATTCACTTACAAGAATTTCGAAATATGTCATTCACCCGTGTATCATGGTAATCGTGATCCCGTTGTTTGCACAAGGTGGGTATCGGAAATTGAGGGGGCTTTTAGCACTAGTCAATGCCCTCCAGAAGTCCAGCTCTCAAGGTTGTGTTTGTTGTGAGTATGCTCCGAGATAGCGCGAAAAGGTGGTGGGATAGTTTGTTGACAGTGAAAGGTGAAACAACGTTGGCACTTGTGGACTGGTCCGAATTCAAGGCTATGTTTTTCAAGAAGTTTAGGTCGGAGGCTGAGGTAACCAAGTTGAGAAGCGAATTTCTCAATGATTGTCAAGGGAACCTAAGCTTGAATGAGTTTCGTTCTCAATTTTTGGACAAAGCCCAATTTTGTCCAGAATTCTTAGAGAATGATCTTTTGTTGAAGGAACAATTTTACTTGAAGTTGAGAAAAAGCCTAAGGGAGAAGAAAAGCTTGCGCAAAATGGAGTCTTTTTCTATGTTAGTTGATTTGGCTCGAGATCACGAAATCGAGCAAACACGAGTGGATGAGGAAATTACGAGAAGAAAGATTGAGGGTAGTGATTCACCAAACAAGAGACTTAAGCAAGTTGGAAGTTCAAGTGGAGGGTTCGCAAGGAACGACATTCCTTTTTGCCATCAATGCAAAAGGAACCATTCTGGTGTGTGCAAGGCGTAAATGAAGGGTTGTTATAATTGTGGACAACTGGGGCATATGAGTCGGGATTGCAAAACGGAGCCGGAGAAGCCTATCATGTGCTTTAAATGTTTTCAAGGTGGACACATGAGGAGTTCTTGTCCAATGTTAACTGAAGAAGAAAGGCAAGAAGAAAGGAGAAAGGAAGTGGAAAGAAGGAATGCACGTGCTCATGGAAACCAACAAGGTAGGTCCTTCCAACTCACGTAGAATAAACTAAGGATACTAATAATGTAGTCCCATGTATCTTTCTTGCGTATGATGTTTCTATACGAATTCTTTTGATTTTTGGAACCAATAAATCGTTTGTTGCTTCTAGATTGGTTCATATTATTCCCGTATCGAAGTCTCTTTTAGGTGTCACGTTACAAGTCGAAGTTGGGAGTGGTAAAACAAAGTTAGTGAAGGATGGGTATAATAAATGTATCACCAAAAACCTCTCAATCTAACTTAAATTCCATTCCCGGTGGTAGAGTTTGATGTAATATTGGGTATGAATTGGTTAAGTTCTTACAATGTTAAAATCGTATGTGTGATGAGTAGGCGATGCATTTGAAGACTTCTAAGGGTGGAGATTTGGTTTACAATAGAAGGGAGCTACCTAAACCCGTTTGTACTTTTACTAGTGCCCGTCATTATTTATCTCATAGGGTGACAAGCCTATTTTGCTCATATTGTCGATGTTGAATTCTCTATTGATCTTGTTCTGGGGGCTACCCCCATTGCTAAAGCTCCTTATCGATTGGCTCCTACGGATTTGCAAGAAATGATGAAGCAACTTCAAGAATTACTTGATAAAGGGTTCAATCGCCCTAGTAATTCTCCTTGGGTGTACCGGTTCTCTTTGTCATGAAGAAGGATGAAAACATGCGTATGTGTATTGATTATCGTGAGCTCAACAAAGTGACCATCAAGAACAAATATCATTTTGCCAAGAATCGACGATTTATTTGATCAACTTCAAGGAGCATTGTATTTTTCCAAAATAGATCTTCGATCGGGTTATCATCAACTCAAAGTACGTGATGAAGATATTCCCAAAACCGCTTTTCGTACTCGTTATGGTCATCTTGAGTTTATTGTTATGCCTTTTGGTTTCACAAACGCTCCCGCGGCTTTCATGGATCTCATGAACCGTGTTTGTCGTCCTATGCTTAACAAATCCGTAATCGTTTTCATTTATGTTATACTCCTTTATTCCGAAACAAGCCAATCATGAGATTCGTTTATGGGAGGTGTTGAGAACCTTATACAGGGAGAAGCTTTATGCTATATGTCAATAGTATGAATTGTGGTTAAGGGAGGTGTAACTCTGTGGTCATGTAGTCGAAAATGAAGGAATCATGACTAGAGTTGGTAAGGTTGCTTATCATTTAGAACTACCCGATGAGCTTTCGAGTGATTACTCTACTTTCACATACCACATCTTAGAAAGTGTCTTGCCGATAATACTACTTATGTGCCTTTGGAAGAAATTGAAGTCGACAAAAGTTGAATTATGTTGAAGAACCATTGCCATAGTAGAAGAAATACTTAGAAGAGTTTAAACTAAAACTGTGAGATTGTAGAAGATTTTGTGGAAGCTTAGAAGCATGTCCGATTGTACTTGAGAGTCCGAGAATGATGTTCTTGTGTATTATCGTCTTTGCATATGGCTTGGATCACGAGGTCGTGATCCATCCCAAGTGGGGGAGAGTTGTAACACCCCAAGATTTTAAAATAAATAAATTAACCCCTTTTTGTAGTTTTAACATTATAATAATTTCCTAATATTTAATTTTGAGTTATGGGGTTAATTTAGTTGGAGTGGATAGCGGGTATTATACCCACTTAATTTAGTGAAAAACGTGGCATGAAGGGAGGATGTCCAGCCATCCCTTTTCTTTTGACTCATCCTTCACACTCATTCCTTTCATCTCTAAATCCAAAATCTCATTCTCTTCTTCCATATAAATTGAAGATTCATTCAAGAATTTCTATCATCCAAGTAAATTAATCAAATCATCTAAGTCAATAATAATAACTTTCCTTTCAGTTGAAGAATTCATTTGGGAGAATTTGTGGGTGTATATATGTGTGGGTTGAAACACACAAAAGAGAAGAAGGAGAAATTGGAGATTTTCCATCTTAGTATTTGTCTTTTAAGGTAAGAATTTCCTTTGACCTAGTTTTGATTTTAGCTCAAGAATTAGTGTTCATGCAACAATTAAATTTGGGGGGTTTTGGGTTGGATGGTAATATGAGAATTTGTTTGTTAGAAATCCAAAAATAGTGATAAATTGTAATCTAGATTAGAGGAATTTCTTGTTTAATTCATAGATAAATGATTACTAAGGTTGAGGGGCTAATTGTGACAATTAGCATAATTGTAGAATTAGACTATAAATAGCCCTCTCATACCTTAGAGATCATAACAATTACATACAACATTACACATAACTTTTATACCTGTTAATTCACACACAGTTACCTTTGATTCTCTCTCAAAACACACACAAACACCAAGAACACACACTATCCAAATCGCCATTGATGAATTGAATTCAGTGATAGAAATCATGTTATAACAAGTGGTATCAGAGAGAAACATCAATCTGATGACGATCCATAACTGAATTCAATCACAAATTCAACAAAATCAAAATTATTTACAATTCTGTTCGTATTTTTTTACCTACTGGTTCATCAAAATTCACACTTCAAATCACATAAAATCACAGTTATTTGTTCACCAATAGATTCGTGGTTATTGATAACATAATCCTGTCAAGTTTCAAGTTCCAATTCAATCTATATCTCGAGATTGAATTTTGAGTTTTTGGCGCGAATTTTGAGGGATTTGAATCTGTTGTGTTTTGTGTTGAATTTTGTTCATAAACTTGTTGCGGACATGAATTCAATCAGTTTGCAAGTGATTTCGTGATCTAACTCCCAGTAATTCAAAAGATATTGAAGTTTTTTTTGTTGTTAATGGAGTTTTTCTGGAAAACTGATAAAATGAAGAAGATGACTCTAAAACGATCTTCACTAGGACGATCTTCCTAAGATCGTCTTAGTCGTTCAAAGCTCGTTTTTCATTCTTGTGCATTGTGGCTTGTTAGACGATCTTCACAAGATCGTTCTAGACAAGTGTGTGTTGTGAAGTGTTTGTTTCTGGCTAATTAATCCGAAAGGATTGGTTTGGTCAATTCAAATACTTATAAGTTTTGAGAAAGAAAACAAGACGATCTTCAACCAAGATCGTCTCATTTCCTAGTAACCTAAGACGATCTTCACCAAGATCGTCTCATTTCTTCAAAAACTAAGACGATCTTCACCAAGATCATTTCATTTCTTTGAAACTTAAGACGATCTTCAACAAAGATCGTCCCAGTTCCTTGAATCATTTCAATCCAAAATCACTTTAATTTCAAGACCGTTTCATTTTCAAGACCGTTTCACTTCAAGATCGTTTCAATTTCAAGACTTAACCAAATTTCATCAAAATCCTAAGACGATCTCACTCAAGACGATCTCACTCAAGACGATCTCACCCAAGACGATCTTACCAAGGACGATCTTCTCAAGATCGTTTCATTTCCTGTTATTCTCAAGATCGTTTCATTTCCTGTTATTCTCAAGATCGTTTCATTTTCTGTTCTTAATTCAATCCAATCTTTCAAATCAAATCAATCTCAAATGGCTTCTCGTGAAGCATTGGCATTGGGTTCAGATACAAGACCTCCAGTTCTCTACCGTGGTTCCTATGGACTATGGAAGAAAAGATTTATGGACTATGTGGAAAGTCAAACAAATGGTCATATGATGAAAGATTCCATCCTTAATGGACTTGCCGTTCATCGCCATCCCACTACTGATGCAATAATTCTAACTCCTGATCTTTTGAATGCTGAACAAAAAGATCGAACAGCTGCAGATAACAGAGCTAGGTCATGCTTATACAAAGCTCTACCGGATGAAATCTATGGCTCTGTTGATTCTTATGATACGGCCAAGGAGATATGGGATGAGGTGGCTAGACAGATGGAAGGAGCTGACGTGACTTCGACGATAAGATTGACCAATATTTTGACTGAGTTTGACAACTTCGCGAAATTGCCTAATGAAACTCTTGAAGCTGTCTACTACAGATTCTGCAATGTCATAAATGAGCTGAGGAAGAACAATGTCAAGAAAACAGAGATTGAGCTAAACATCAAATTCATCAAAGCTCTAAGACGATCTCACTCAAGACTGATCTCACTCAAGACGATCTCCTAAGACGATCTCACTCAAGACGATCTCACTCAAGACGATCTCACCCAAGACGATCTTACCAAGGACGATCTTCTCAAGATCATTTCATTTCTTTGAAACTTAAGACGATCTTCAACCAAGATCGTCTCAGTTTCCTTAACCTAAACATTTCACCAAGACGATCTCACTCAAGACGATCTCACTCAAGACGATCTCACCAAGACGATCTAACTTAAGACGATCTTCAACAAAGATCGTCCCAGTTCCTTGAATCATTTCAATCCAAAATCACTTTAATTTCAAGACCGTTTCATTTTCAAGACCGTTTCATTTTCAAGACCGTTTCACTTCAAGATCGTTTCATTTTCTGTTCTTAATTCAATCCAATCTTTCAAATCAAATCAATCTCAAATGGCTTCTCGTGAAGCATTGGCATTGGGTTCAGATACAAGACCTCCAGTTCTCTACCGTGGTTCCTATGGACTATGGAAGAAAAGATTTCTGAAGCTCTTAACAGGCAAATGGTAGTTGTTTCTTCGTCTGATGAGGAGGGAGATGATCTGATGGCTACAAGAGATGGTGTTTCAGATGAACTATATCAAGCTCTTGCCGCGGTAACAAAGCATTTCAAGAGGAAATTTTACAAAGCGAGGCCAACAAACAACAATCTTCGCACTTCTTCTACAAGTGCATTTCCCAAGAAGGAACACTATCATCCAAGGAGTAATGAGCAAGGTGAAGCTAATGGATCAAGGTATGGTGAAAAGAAGGAAATTTATGAGAAACAAGTTGTTGAGAAGGGTAAGGCATCAGACAAAAAGTGCTACAATTGTGGTATTCCTGGACATTTTGCTGTTGATTGCAAACAACCTCGAAAGCGGAACTATGAGTATTACAAGCAGAAGATGCTGTTAGCCAAACAAGTCAAAGCAGGACATGCATTGCTAGCTGAAGATGACAAATGGCTATTACTCACAGATGATGAAGATCAAGATCTTTCTGCTAATGTTTGCTATATGGCAAGGTTGGCCAAGAACAAAGTCTTTAAAGAAGAAAGCACTGATGATGAATACCCAGATGATGAGGTAAATCTCGACTCTACTTTTTCTTTGATTAAGGACAAAGAGTCATGTAGATTAGCTTTATCAGATTTAACAACTCATATCAATTCTTTAGCCAACAAAAACAAAAAGTTGAAAAATAGCATTTCATTTTCTAAAAGTGAATTTTCAATACTTATTGAAGAACATTCAAAATTACTTTTTGAACATGAAGCTATTAAACAAGATTTTCAAGCTTACAAAGATAAGATGTTGGTTAAAGAATGTGAGTTGAATGTCTCTCCTGATTCTAAGTTATTACAAAAATGTCAAAATCTTGAAAAGACCATTCATGATCTTGAAAAGGCCAATCAAGATCTTGAAATTCAAAAGACCAATGAATGGCTTCGGGCAAATGCAAGACAAATGGATGTTGATATTCTTAATAAAAAACTCCAAGAAGCTAAACCAAACAATGTTGAATTCGAAAGGAAGATTTCTGAAGCTCTTAACAGGCAAATGGTAGTTGTTTCTTCGTCTGATGAGGAGGGAAATGATCTGATGGCTACAAGAGATGGTGTTTCAGATGAACTATATCAAGCTCTTGCCGCGGTAACAAAGCATTTCAAGAGGAAATTTTACAAAGCGAGGCCAACAAACAACAATCTTCGCACTTCTTCTACAAGTGCATTTCCCAAGAAGGAACACTATCATCCAAGGAGTAATGAGCAAGGTGAAGCTAATGGATCAAGGTATGGTGAAAAGAAGGAAATTTATGAGAAACAAGTTGTTGAGAAGGGTAAGGCATCAGACAAAAAGTGCTACAATTGTGGTATTCCTGGACATTTTGCTGTTGATTGCAAACAACCTCGAAAGCGGAACTATGAGTATTACAAGCAGAAGATGCTGTTAGCCAAACAAGTCAAAGCAGGACATGCATTGCTAGCTGAAGATGACAAATGGCTATTACTCACAGATGATGAAGATCAAGATCTTTCTGCTAATGTTTGCTATATGGCAAGGTTGGCCAAGAACAAAGTCTTTAAAGAAGAAAGCACTGATGATGAATACCCAGATGATGAGGTAAATCTCGACTCTACTTTTTCTTTGATTAAGGACAAAGAGTCATGTAGATTAGCTTTATCAGATTTAACAACTCATATCAATTCTTTAGCCAACAAAAACAAAAAGTTGAAAAATAGCATTTCATTTTCTAAAAGTGAATTTTCAATACTTATTGAAGAACATTCAAAATTACTTTTTGAACATGAAGCTATTAAACAAGATTTTCAAGCTTACAAAGATAAGATGTTGGTTAAAGAATGTGAGTTGAATGTCTCTCCTGATTCTAAGTTATTACAAAAATGTCAAAATCTTGAAAAGACCATTCATGATCTTGAAAAGGCCAATCAAGATCTTGAAATTCAAAAGACCAATGAATGGCTTCGGGCAAATGCAAGACAAATGGATGTTGATATTCTTAATAAAAAACTCCAAGAAGCTAAACCAAACAATGTTGAATTCGAAAGGAAGATTTCTGATTTAAATCATAATTGTTTTCTAAAAGACATTGAGATTGAGAATCTTGAAAAACAAGTTGAGGAATATAAAAAGAATATACTTTTCTATCAAGAAAAGTTATATAAAGTTAAACAAAATCCTCTCTTGAATTTCACTGCCTATTTCAACAAGTCAAAAATTGACAAAACAGAATTTCTTCTAGGGTTGGGATTTGAGAATATCACACCATTGCAAAAAGCCAAAGTAGGAAATTGAACCCTTGTATGATGAAAAATTCCTACGACTTGGTATGATACAACAATTTATTCGTCCATTGGATGACGAATTTGAGACTGATGAAGTTGAGAGAATACCAAAACAAGAATTTTTGGTTAATTATGATGCAATAAATGATTCATACAAAACTAAGGAATCTTCAATTTTCAAATTGGAAGAAATTGAATCAAATTTTTAAAACCAAGAATCTGTCTGTACTCCAACTAAACCAACTAAAATGTATTTTCCAACCACATTTTTGGAAAAACAAATAGAAGGTTTACAACAAAAGGTAGAATCTCAACAAAAAGTTATTGATCATCTCAAGTCTCAAAGTCCGAATTCAGAGGATAAATGTATTGTTGTTGATACTAAGAAAGTTTGTGAGAATGCTTCTACTCAAACTGGCCAAAGTGCTTTAGTAGACAATTCTACCCAAACTACTTGTGATTCATCTACCAATACCTCTACTCAGACCTTGACTGATTTTCTTGAATGTACTTGTCAAAATCCTGCTACATTTATAGCTGATGATTATGTGCAATCTGATTTATCTAATGAAGAACTTGCACATAGTTTAGTTTTGATATGGTACTTCTATAGGTTTTTCACATACAACACTGTTGATGAGTTAGTTGTTCACCCTAAGCCTAGTGCTAGTATAGGTGTTGATACTTCTACTCAATTTTTTTGTGAAACCAAAGATGTGTCAGTTCAAGTTGACCTAATTTCTGAGACTAACCATGATGTGAAGTTGGACACCAAGATTCCTGATTTTTCAACACTTTCAAATGAATCTGAAACTAATCAATCTCCATTGAAATTTTCTTTTTCCAAAGATTTCACAAAGAATGATTTTGATAAATTCATGGAGGGAGAATATGTTTTTAATTCAGAAACTGAGAAAAAGATTGAATCTACCAAAATCAAAGTGGAAACAAAAGTGGAATCTCAAAAACCATTGTCCAAAGCTCCAACTTCATATTACTCAAAGAAACGAGTTAAGACCAAACTCGTGAAGACTGAACCAAAGACCATTAAGTTAGAAACCTTTGTTGCTACCCCAGTAAAACATGTCAAAGAGGAACAAGCTGAGACCCCACACAAGACAAAGTACACCAAAGTGAAACTTCCAAAAGACTACTCTATTGCTTCTCAATCTAGCTCTCAAACTAGCTTTATACCTAAGGTGTCTAAGTATAGCTCAGTTTCGCTAACTAAGGATGCATCAAATGGTACAACTAGATATAGGGATAGATATGGATGGTTTTCTCATGATAAACCAAAGAAGCAAGAAGTTTCCTCACCTCCAAAAGATTCCAAAAAGATGAAAGTGTTTAAAACTTCTAGTTCTAATCTTCTAAATTTCAATTCAACAGGTGGAAAGAGCATAACTAGTGGTACTAGATGGGTTGCTAATACTTTAGTACCTAAGTTCACTAGTAACCAAAAGGATGTTGAGAAAAAGAAGAAAAGAAAGAGGAGAAAGAATGTTAATAGGAGGAAGGGTGTTCATGATAATCAAAACAATTTTTCTTTGTCAAATAATGTTGAAAATGCCAAGGCAAGACCTTGTGAGCTTGTAAACAATCTTAATTCTCGCACTTGTGTATCTGATGTTGATGCTTGTAGACATGTTACTTTTAATTCTCATGTGAATGTTCGTACTTTTTATTCAAATGTGTTTATTGATAATGTGCTTGTCAATGCTTATGTTGATTCAAAAACATGTTTGAATGCGATTCCTAAGTTATATACCCTGCCTGTTTTAACTAACCATAAAGGACCCGTCTTCAAGTGGGTACCTAAAAACGGTTAAATTTCTTTGATTGCAGGAAATAACCATCTGTGTTTGGATACTCGATTCCGGGTGTTCGAAGCACATGACTGGAAATAAATCTTTGCTCAAGAATTTTGTTGAAAGATTCATGGGAACAGTTCGCTTTGGAAACAACAATTTCGCTCCTATCTTAGGTTATGGAGACATTGAAAGAAATGGAATTATCATCAAGAAAGTTCACTATGTTGAAGGATTAAGTCACAACTTGTTCAGTGTTGGACAATTCTGTGATAACAATCTTCAAGTTCTGTTTCGAAAATCTCTTTGCAAAGTCCAAACTCTAGATGGAGTTGATATTCTTTGTGGTGACCGTGATGATAATCTTTTTACCGTCAATCTCGATGATAACCAACCAACCGATAATATTTGTCTCATTTCAAAGGCTGCTTCAAAGAATTCTTGGTTATGGCATAGAAGGCTTTCTCATCTGAATTTCCAAACCATCAATACTTTGGTCAACAAGCATCTTGTTGAAGGCTTACCTGACTTTAAGTATGAAAGTGAGCATGTTTGTCCTTCTTGTGCTGTTAGGAAGATTAAGAGAACTTCTCATAAACCGAAGAAATCTCCAAATTCTTTAGCACCTCTTCATTTGCTTCATATGGATCTTTGTGGGCCGATGAAAGTACAAAGCCGAAATGGGAAGAAATACATCTTGGTTATTGTCGATGATTATTCAAGATATACTTGGGTCAAGTTCCTTGCATCCAAAGATGAAACAACTCAGATGTTGATAGATTTCATCACTAATACTCAAGTAAATCTTCAACTTCCAGTTCGTTACATTCGTTCGGATAACGGAACTGAGTTCAAGAATGCTGTTTTTGATGAATTATGCAAATCCAAAGGTATTACTCATCAATTCTCAGCAGTTCGCACCCCACAACAAAACGGTTTGGTTGTTGAAAGGAGAAATCGATCGCTGGTGGAAGCAGCAAGGACAATGCTTGCTTATTCCAAATTGCCATCCAATATGTGGGCTGAAGCTGTTGACACTGCATGTCACACTCAGAATCGGTCCATTATCAATCAGCGTTTCGAAAAGACTCCTTATGAGGTTATTAACAAACGCAAACCCAACATCAACTACTTTCATATATTTGGGTGTGTTTGTTATACTTTGAATGATCGGGAGAATCTTGGAAAGTTCGAGAAGAAAGGTGATGAAGGATATTTTGTTGGTTATTCCAAAACATCAATTGCCTATCGAATCTATAATCGTCGAACCAACACAATTCAAGAAACAATGAATGTTTGGTTTGATGAGATGTCAGGCATGATTTTTGAGCAAGAAGGTTTGCTCCCAACAAGTAATGATCCAAGTACTTCAAGTACTTCTACAAGGAATTCTACCTTAGCTTCAAAATTCAAGAAGTTTCCAACTCCAACAAGTGATGAATTAGATATTCTTTTTGAAGAATTCTATAATTCAAAACCGATTCATGATCAAGAACCTCAGGTCATCGTTGAACCCATTCAAAACAATGAACCGCTTCATAACAACGATCCAGTTCCTGACAATATTCATGAATTTTCATCAAGTTCTTCAGAGCAAGAATTTTCTTCTACTGATACTTCTCCACCATCCTCTCCTGATAATGCTTCTCAAGTGAATGTTCAAGAACAACCTTCTCGATTAACTCAGACAACAAATCCATTAAACTCTCCAAATGTGTATGTACCACTTGATTTTGATCATCCAGCTTATGAGGAAAGAGTTATACCAAGTTATGACTCCATCTCTCAACAAAACTCAAGTTTTAATGATGGTGAAGTTGATCTTCAACAACAAGATCCTCTTCCTCATGCTCACAAGTGGACACGTATGCAGAAAGACCATCCTACTGATCAAATAATTGGAGATCCACAAGCAGGAGTAACTACTCGTACCTCAGTAAATGAGTGTCTTGTTGCATTTTCTCTTAGCAACATCGAACCCAAAACCGTATCTGAAGCTCTTCGTGATCCAGAGTGGGTTAAGGCAATGCAAGATGAACTCGCGCAATTTGAAAGACTGAAGGTATGGAGATTAGTTCCAAATCCTAGAAAAGATGATCCAATAGGAACAAAGTGGATATTCAAAAACAAAAAGGATGAGAATGGAGTGGTAGTAAGGAATAAAGCTCGACTTGTTGCAAAGGGTTATTGCCAACAACCAGGTGTTGACTTCGACGAAACTTTTGCTCCAGTAGCAAGAATGGAGGCCATTCGGATATTCTTAGCTTATGCCTCATTCAGAAACTTTACTGTGTTTCAAATGGATGTGAAGACTGCTTTCTTGAATGGTGACCTCAAAGAAGAAGTTTACGTTGATCAACCGGAAGGTTTTGTTGATCCTCAAAGGCCAAACCATGTCTACAGGTTAGACAAGGCTCTCTACGGTCTTAAGCAAGCACCCCGAGCATGGTATGATTCTTTAACTACTTTCTTACTTAGAGGTGGCTTTACCAAAGGCACAATTGACCCTACCTTGTTCATTCGCAAACAAGGTAAGCACGTTCTACTTGTTCAAATATATGTTGATGACATTATCTTTGGGTCGACCAGTCAAACATTTTGCCGAAACTTTTCATCTCTTATGGTTAATCATTTTGAAATGAGTATGATTGGGGAAATGAATTACTTTTTGGGTCTTCAAATCAAACAGTTACCAACTGGTATTTTTATATCACAAGGTAAATACATAAATGACATGTTGAAAAAGTTTGATATGACTTTATGTTCTTCAATATCTACCCCAATGGCTGCTCGAACAAACATAAATGCTGACACAAATGGGAAACCATTTGACCAAAAGAGATATCGAAGTATGATTGGTTCGTTGTTGTACCTAACAGCATCTCGCCCAGATATAATGTTTGCAACATGTATGTGTGCTAGATATCAAGCTGCTCCAACTGATTTACATTTTCAAGCTGTGAAACGAATCTTTCGTTATCTGAAGGGGACACCCGATTTAGGTCTCTGGTATCCAAGGGATACTGGATTCAATCTAACTGCATATTCAGATGCAGATCATGCAGGTTGTAAACTTGATCGCAAGAGCACTTCCGGTACTCTACAATTTTTAGGTGATAAAATTGTGAGTTGGTCTTCCAAGAAACAGAATTGTGTGTCTCTATCAACGGCTGAAGCAGAATATGTGGCTGCGGCTAGTTGTTGTGCTCAAGTTTTATGGATGAAGACACAACTAACTGATTATGGTCTGAAATATGATCATATCCCTATCTATTGTGATTCTCAGAGTGCCATTGCCATTGCAGTCAACTCAGTAAACCACTCTCAATCAAAGCATATTGATGTTAGATATCATTTTCTCAAAGATCATATTGAGAAAGGTGACATCGAGCTCTACTTTGTGGGAACTGACTTTCAACTTGCAGATTTGTTCACAAAACCATTGGATGAAAAGAGGTTTAACTTTCTTATCTCCAAGCTAGGTATGTTAAATCTTAAACCTTAATTCTTTTTGAAGAAATTCTTGACACATTCCAGAAAAACAAAATACAAAATTTGAAAACAGAAAATCAAATAAAAATTGCAACTTTTCAAAAATAAACAAAAAGCTATTTATTTCAGTGGCTTGCATATACTATGTATGCAACCCGTTCTTAAATGATATATTTATTTATAGAGTGTTTTTACATTCTAAGCTTTTGTTATTATACATACAAATTGATATAAGATAACAAGGAATCGAACGCCTTTGTGTACTTCCAAGTGTTCTTATATGCATATGTATGTGTAATAGCAATCAAGTTGTTCAAATAAAGTTGTCAAAACTCTCAATTGTTGATATGAGACGCAAAGGATCGAACGCCTTTGTGTACTCCCTTGTTGTCTCATCTTGAACAATTGATTGGATTTTCATTTGCTTAAATGTTTTAATTGCCTCCAACTTGTTGTTGTAAGATGCGAAGGATTGAACGCCTTTGTGTACTCCCTAGCTGTCTTACTATCAACATTGTTGTTGAAGCAAAACTTTATGTTTTTCAAAATCTTGTTCACTTTAGACTCTCAAAGTTTTTTTTTCAAAAATATCACAACAAAGATTTTACTACTTTTGATCTCACAAAACCAATTTTTGCTCCACCTTTCTATGAAATTTTTTTTTATCTATTCTTGCATAGATTAAGGAGGAGTTTGTGATTTCAACAACCTTCAAAACTTCAAATGTGTTTCAAATTTTTTTCATACACACATTTGATGTTTTTCCAATGATTTTCAACTCAAATGGAGTTCGGAGATTAGTTTGCACATGAGTGATAAGTATTTCTCAAAATTTACTCCATGAATTTCATCATCGCCGATGAATTCTAACCCCGGAGTATTCACTTCTTTCATTAGATAGTGAGGGTATTTTGAGTGATGTTGTTTTCGTGCAAATAGGATGGAGGGGGTAAAGTTGAAAAGTGAGAGGGTAAGGTGATATGATGTGAGAAAGGACTAAAAGAAACAAAAGTCCTCCCCAAACTTCTCAAAAAGCCGGGTAAACACGTCCCTATCGGATTTCATTTGTTGATTTCTCGATATTGAAAAAGTCTTCATGACCCAGTGAAGCAATGCACATCTTTTCCTAACCACTCAAGTGTTTCTTAACAAATACTTGTTTCATTTCTCACGGAGATTTCCACATTTCTATTGACTCTTCATTTGGAAGATGTTGATATTGAAAAAGGGAGACATTCTGCTCCAGTCCCCGACTTCATTTTGATCACGATGTGTCTAGAGCTATCTTGTTTGGTCATTAATTTGATCATCATTCATTTGTATTAGAACACATTCGAGTCATATCTTTGTGATATAATTGCTTATCTTTGTGATATAGCCGGAACATTCGTAGTGATATCTTAATTGATATTCCACGATGATCGAATGGAAATCCTACCAATGCTAACATCTTTTCCAACGTTGAACGTAGGTCTCATGATTACATTTATGTGATTATTGAGTTAACAAGAAGTCTAAGTGACCTCGGTTTTTCCCTAAAAAGTCTTTAAGGATAAAATTGTGGTTATCAAATGCTTCGGTAGTGTTAACCATAATTTATATTCTTTGAAGCAATCTCGTGGTTGCAAAGCCGCAGACTGAACTATGTTAGAGAATTGTTTTGTGCATATCTCAATGATACATAGGAAATCCGAAAAATGTTATACATTTCAATCGGTCATTTCATTAATCCCTTCGATTTTTGAACATGCTAACGGATCATTCTTATCCGGTTTCATTTCTCATCACACAAACACAGAAAACACCAACACCATGATATAACGTTTGTCCCAACAACTTCGATCTTACATTTTAGTCACCCCTAGGATTTCTTGGGTTGGGCTAATGGTTTGGGTTGATGTTTTGATGGTTGCAATTTCTTTATGGTTTCTTTTGATATTTAATCAATCAAATGTGTACATAATGACATTGGTTCCCAATGATGTCATTATGAGGGGAAGAAAATATTATGATTGATTCACTAATTGATAAGGAAACAAGGAGAAAAGTTTGTGTTTGGTTGTTTTAATTGGGTTTAGGCTTTTCAAAGTTCTAGGCTTATCAAAGTTTGTGTATAGGGGGAGAAAATTATTCATGATGTGACAATAGTTTCAGATTTTCACTAGACTTTAGGTGATTGAAATTTTGATTTTAAAAAGGGTGAATCTGAATTGACGTCAAAAATAAGAATGAAACCGAAGATGAAATGATTTTCACTCAAGATGCTTCAAAAGTTCAAAGATGCTCCAAAATGTTTATAATCATGGATTGAGGGGGAGCATGATTACTTCGTAAGAATTTCATCCAAACCTCATTCAATTGCTTACTCTCCAAAGTGTTCGAATTGATATGACAAAGATCAAAGCTTCAAAAAGGATCAAAGATTGGTTAGAAGATTCAAGTCAAAGAAGTAAAAGATTTTACAGAGTCTTCATCAAACATACTTCATTCAAAGATCTTCAAGTCATACAACAACATTTTGTTCAAGAAACTCCAATGCATACATCAAGGGGGAGAGTTCATATTCATGAAACTTTATTCCAAGAAGATGAAATTCATTCAAGAATTAAAACTGAAGAATTGAAAAGTTGAATTTCACTCAAGAATCAAAGATTGAAACATTCGAAACCAAGATTCATACCTTCCGCATTTCAAAAGACAACTCTGATTCATGATTCAACAATTCTCGAAGATTCAAGTCACACACATTTGTTCGACTTCATTATTCTCTTCATTCAAGACTCACACGCATTCATTATTCTCTGTTCTAAAAGAACATTGAGAATCCTCACATGATTTAACTTCAAGAAGTTCAAGACCAAGATCAAGACTGAATCAAGTTCTCCAAAGACAAAAGAGAAAGCTTTGAAGACTTGTTTCAACACCCCAATTGTCTTCACCACCGGGCTCATCAAATTCATTCCTACAAGACAATATAACACGTACTTCATTACAATGTATCACTAAGGGAGAGAATGTTAGAAATCCAAAAATAGTGATAAATTGTAATCTAGATTAGAGGAATTTCTTGTTTAATTCATAGATAAATGATTACTAAGGTTGAGGGGCTAATTGTGACAATTAGCATAATTGTAGAATTAGACTATAAATAGCCCTCTCATACCTTAGAGATCATAACAATTACATACAACATTACACATAACTTTTATACCTGTTAATTCACACACAGTTACCTTTGATTCTCTCTAAAAACACACACAAACACCAAGAACACACACTATCCAAACCGCCATTGATGAATTGAATTCAGTGATAGAAATCGTGTTATAACATTGTTAACTTTGATCAATGAGATGAATTGACCACATAATGGTGATAAAATGGGATTTTAGCAAACTGATAGAAAGTTGAGATTGATGATTATGAAAGATAGAATTTTGTTAAATGAGATTTGGAAATGAGCCAACTCAAAGAGAATGGGTTGGATATGGTAGGAATGTTAGTGAATCCATAACATGGCTAAGTGAGTTAGCCAAGATTGTGAATAAAGTCTTATGTGTATATTGTGTTGTGGCAATCTTGATCGTTGTTAGTCGCGGAGGAGGTGAGTAAATTTGCATACTCTTATATGTGCGTTTGGTCGATTACCATATGATGGTGGATTCCGTGTGTGGTAATCGATTTGGCGTTAGGGCCTAATTTTGAGGTCGGGGTCTAAGAACTCATAACTGTATTGAGATGAGGCCTAAGAACCTCTTGTTGTATTGAGATGAGGCCAAAGAACCTCTTTGATTATTGTTTAGCGTATATGGATCCATGTATGTGTTGTTAGCGCAAAAGTGAGTATGCAAGTGATGGTATGACGGTATTGGCTACATGTGATAGTCTTTTATGTTTTTGCCCTCCTTCGTATATATATTTGTATGCAAGTTTATTCACTAAGCATTCGCTTATACTTTAGTTGTTTAACCTTTTATAGGTGGTTCCGGAAGAGGGAACTAAGTCCTTGTTGATTTGAAGTTGATTAGAAGGAAGTTGCATCTAGAAGTTTTGAAGGTATTTACTTTATGTGGGTTATGATTTTTCTTTATCTGGGTTATGATTTTACTTCATCTGGGTTATGATTTTTCTTCATCTGGGTTATGATTTTACTTCATCTGGATTATGATTTTACTTCATCTGGGTTATGATTTTACTTCATCCGGCATATGATTTTACTTCATCCGGGTTATGATTTCACTTCATCTGGGTTATTTTTTTACTTCATCTGGTTTGTAATTTTACTTCATTTGGGTTGTAATTTTACTTCATCTCGGTTGTGATCTTTCTTCATCTGGGTTATAAAAAAAAGAATTTTACGTTTTGGGTCGAGTCCTTTCACATTTAATGATTAGTTACACAACAAAAAGAATATACCCTATTCCCGAGCAGGAGAGAAGTAACGATCTGGGCACTGAGAGGCTCAGTGAAATAGACATATCTGTGAAGATACTGACTACCTCAACCAGGCCAAAAAGACCGATTGAAGCTGATCCAAATATTAGGCTTTTTTTTCTGCTTTGGTGGAGGGCAAGGAAGGCAGGGCCCAGTGAGATAGCGCTCTGGAAGTAAAAACCTTGTGCCATGGACAATTGAAAGTAGACTCTTTTTATGGTCCTGTTAAAAGGATTTGGATACCGGCCCTCAGAGCATCCCTCTCTTCTTTCATCGGTCTATGTATGGCAATCGGTCATTTCTTTCTATCTTGCTTTGTTATCGGTCTTTCTTCTTTAAAGAAATCGATTTCTGTCCTTTTCCGGTATCGCTCTAATAGGTCTAAGCTGTCTTGTTCAAGCATTGGCAATACGTTCACAAATACAGATTCTCCTTTATAAAAAGTTGCCTAATAGTTTCATTCTAGCTCAATACCCTTTCACCGCCTTCTCTAACCCATTCCCTGTAAGGCTATTTAGTTCCCCTTTGCTACTTCATCCTGCTCTTAGACTAGGCTTTGTCAATTCGCCGGGTGAAATCACTCGATGCCTTCATTGAAGTACTTCCTTAGCTTAGTAGAGGATGTCCTATTGCCAATTGGAGGAAGCAAAAAAAAGGTATTCAGCAAGAAGTGTACTACGAAAGAGGAGTTCTTTGACTCGCGGTTGATCTTTAGAAGATTAGGTACAAGCCTGAGGCCAGAAAGGATAAATCAATGCAATTGAAGCAAGTAATGGAAGCCCTTACAGAACAACTAATGTGAGAGCCTTTACTTCCTATTACTTCCTATATAAATAAAGAGTTTCACTATCGACTTTGGGTTAGGTCGCATTGGTTGTTAGCCCCGGATGGGAATCAAGAAGGAGGTGTAATGGGTTACCCACGAACTAGAAGGTTAGATAAACCAGTCTGATGGTTGCCTCTCCCATCTTCGATATACAATATGTTGAAGCTATTGACTCTGAAATGTGAGTCTTCAATTAGCTGCTTTCACAAAATGTCTCGGAATGAAAAAAAAAACTTCATCGAAAAGAGAATAAGCTAAAGCAAAAGTCGCGACAATAATAAAAGTAGTTCCATATTTCTTTTATTGAGTTTACCAAGAATTTAAATAGTATTGTATTCGTAATTAGTCTCAATGCCGATGCTTTCTTTGTGGGTTTAACAAAAGCCCTCCTAAAGTAGCAAGTAGGACATCATCTACTACTTTTTCTTTTTCTTTTTCAATTTAATTGTGGGTGTTTGTGAGGGCAGCATTACCCCGACGGACCATCCATCAATTATTTATGGGAGGTTACTATAAAAATTTTGTTATGACTATTTTGCCTTTTATATATTATTTTTAACTCTTATATTTGTGAAATTTTATACAACTTTTTTACCTTCGCCCATACCAAAATAAATCTAAATAATCTCGATTCACGTGTATATTAAAGCTTACTGTTGTGAAGTGTCCATGTTTCCTCAATCTTATCTTCGGTTTCATCTAAAGTGTGCAAGATAATATGTTATTGAAGGGTTGAGAGTATTGATGCAGATGCATATATTGTTGGTGCACCTATATTGAATGTTGATGCATCTATCTGAATAACTCTTTAGAAAGATCAAGGACTCTTCCTGAATGAAGACTGAAGATAAGGGGTCATCTTGAATGAATACTGAAGATAAGGGGTCATCTCGTCATATAACTTCAACACACCTAGGAACGGTCATATTTCCTATCTGACTATGTCTTCTTATATCAGTAGAAGATGGAGCAGCTTTTACCACCAGAAAAATTCATCAAAACCATATTTAAGAAAACAGTCACTCCCACCAGGATGTAGCCGTTTTTTTTTGCATTCTTCCTTAGTCTCTCAATTCATCATCACTATGAGTTTTTTGTATTTGTTTAGTTTAGGATTCATGCCACTTTTAGGTATTGAATCAAGTATTGTTTAAACTCTTTTATCATTAAACTTAATTTGATTGTTTAGTTGGTTATTTAGTATCTTCTTCATCTTCTTCTATATCTATTTCTCATAATTTCTTCATGGTATCAAAGAAAGGTTCATCTTCTTCCTTGGTTGAGCTGTTCCTGATTAGGGCTCAAAATGTTTTTCTTTTATCTGTCTTTTAATTTTTTTTTATATAAAAAAAGGTCAAAAAATTATGTCGTTCTTTTCTAGATTTCTATTATCTGTTTAGTTATAAAAACAAAAAACCTAAAATTATCTTTCTTCATCCTGATTAAATCATTTTCTGCTCGGGTTTCTTTTGATTGAGAACGTTTATTGTTTATCTTCTTTGCTACCTAATTATTAAGGGCATAATTCCTTTGCGATATTTTTATTGGGTTCATCATCAAGGTCTGTCTTCTTCTTAGGTTCACATGATATTGTTTCGTGGAGATTAATAATAATAATAATAATAATAATAATAATAATAATAATAATAATACTAATAATAATAATACTGTTTGGGGATTTCTTCTCCCCTATTCTGATCTTGTTTTTTTTTTCATTTTTTGAAACCCTTTATGGAGCCCGTGTTCTTTGGTGAAGTTTCTGATTTGATTAATTGGGGATAAATCTGGATTTGGTTCGATTTGTAGTGATAGGAAACTCAATTTCTGGAAATCTAGTCTTGTTTTTCATTCTAGATTGGTTTTGTTGGCCTCGTTTCTTCGATTCCAAATCCGGTGGATGGTAAAAAAGCCTGGGTTCAGATTGATTAGTCTTCCACTGTTTTTTCCTCTTTACAAGGCATTACAAATTTCTTTTGAGGAGTACTCTGTAAGTTTTTTCTTTCATTCCTGAGTGGTAGCAAGTACCTGCTCATGGCCGTTTCTGTGCTTACAGGGATCAACTGCCCCCATTGAGTCATACTTGGCCTACAACCAGGGTTCTTGTTTAATCGGTTATTTGATAAACCTTTTTTAAGGTTGCATGATAAGATCTTTTTTAGGCATATATGGCTGGGTTAGGTGGACCAGCATTTGTTTGAGTGTAAGACATGAGATATACAGGGAGAGACATCCCCTGTTTACTTGTTTTAATTGTTGCATTTAGGCATTCTAAGTTTCTTTATCTTAATCTAGTGTAGAGGAAGACTGATTTATGTTGGTTCTGTGTGTTGTCGTATGCTTTTGTGGTACCAGCTGTGGCTGCTCGCTTCTTGCCTTTTTTGTCGATGGTGGTTTGCCTTTGCCAATTTTCTTTATATGTCCTTTTATCTATGATGACATTGGTTATTGATATCTATTACTCTTCAGTGATATATTGTTAATGTGTGTATGCGTGATGATTGTACTACCGATAGCTATTAAGGTGCTAGTTTCAAATTGTGTCCTCTTTACGGCTTTTTGTTTTGGATGGGTTGTCAGTAGGTTAGCAAAGTTGTTTTAAGAATTGAGATCAGGCTCTGTGCATCTACTTGCAGATTGTGTTGCTCATTATTCATCGTTTTTTACTCGGTTTATTCCTTTGACTTTTTGCTTCGTTGAGATCTTAGTTAGTTGGTATGCTATTTGATGAGCTGCTACTCTGTTTAGAGGTTGTTCAGTATAGGATTGTTTGTTTATTAAGGTTGCCCGTAATTCACCTCATCCGTCTAGGTTTTGCTTGTTTAAGCTCGATTTAAATTTTTTTTGTTTGTCCTATTTTGTTCGCATGGTCTTGAGGGTTATTTTTTGAGAGTTATTCTTATACTCATGCTTAGGACTTGGCTGTTGGGTGTGTTCATTGTTTTCTTTAGTAAGTTAATGCCCTGTGCTTATTGTTCATTTTACCGGTTAGTTTGATGATTTAGGAGAATATAATCAGTAATGTAGCATTTGAATCGATGAATTAGCTTGTATGTGATATATTGGCTCATAACTTATTTATTTTTCTATAAACCTTGAATGGGTAATGTTCTGGTTAAGTGCACTAGTATGCTGCTTACTAAAGTTTTTTTTTTTTTGTGGCATTATAAGAGGTTTAATCTGATGTAAAGCATGCTTGGAAAATTAAAGTGGTTCAATTGATAAGATATATGACAAATGGTTTATTGTTTATAAGAATGAAAGAGTTTTACTTGTGGAAGCCTATAAGTTGTTTAGTTTAAGACTATCGTGAATATCTGTTTGTTCCTTATTTCAGTCTTTGTCTTCTTCGTGGTTAATTGAGTTTGCTATGATAATTGTGAGGATTTGTTTAGTCATTGTTACTATTTAAACTGCAAATAGTGTTGGTGGCATGTTCACTTGAATATCACATTTGTTGATCTCTGCATGATAAATGGTTTCTTGCCTTTGATGGTAGATTTTCTTTGTCTTGATCTTGTTGGCATTGTCTAATATGTCCTGATCCTAATGTCTTATATCTTTTTTCTCGAATCGTTCTGTAAGTGTAATCTAGAAGGGGGGTGAATAGATTATACCAATTTTTAACTTCTTTTTGAAAGATTATTTGTGAAACAACATTCAATCCTTTGTTTGTGCAAGATATTATCACTATCACACAATTATATAATAAATATGATCAAATTGAAAAGCTAGAGTAAGAAAGATATCACCAAATCAAGAGACACCACGATATATAGTGGTTCGGGCGAATGTTAACGAATTCACCGTAATCCACTCCCCGATTCACGAATCGAGAGTTTGTAGCACTAGTCTCTCCAAACCCGGTGGAGAATCCGAAATTACACCAAGTATTCTAACCACTAGAATACACCAAGCTCTTGACACTTCAAGAGATGAACACACAATCTCTAACCACTAGAGATATCTATGAAATTGAAATCCTAACCACTAGAACTTCAACCCACAATCACACTCACTACTATGATTGAATATACAAGATGTAGGCTCACAAATATTATACAAATATTTCCCTCACTACAATCTTATCACTCTTGCCAAATTTATCAATGATATGAGATGAGAAATGTAAGTATTTATTTTTCCAGGAGTTGTAGATGCAAGAGGTGAGTTGCAAAAGTCACCAAGTCTTCAATTTATAGTCAAAAAGTGTTTTGTGACCGTTTGACCCGGACGACTCTTAACTGAGGCAGTCCTCCAGGGCACAAGAGCCGTGCTATAAACAAGAGTCGTGCCTTACCTGGAACATCACAAAAAGCCATGTTTTCCTCCCATGTTGTCTCCACTACAACAATAACTTTCCTAAACAAGGTTGAACTTAAAAAGATAGATGGAGAAAGAGTGGAAGATGCTTACCAAGTAAGGATGAATGGGGATTGAGAAAGTCACAAGAGTAGATATGGAAATGAGAAAAAACCACTCAACTTTCAAATATTAATCTGAATTTATTCAGATGTTGACCAATTTTGACCATTCTAACAATTTTGACTTATCTTGACTTTCAACACTTAGAAAAAATTTGGCCTCCAATTTTGGTGAAAATTCAAAGTGTTTAGATGTGGAATATGACAATTGCAAACACAGATGATAATATAACACTTAGGAACAAGTATCGGGTCATGAACTTATGTAACGAGCGCTCGGTAAATCAAGTCCAAAACGAACAAAGGAGGACGACCTTTGTTCCTGTAAGAGCCGTCCTCTGAGGCCGTAACTAGAACAAGAGCCGTGCTCTTTTATACTTAGAAAATTTTCGACCCTCAAATTTGGCGAAAAGCGAAAGTTGTTATTTTTGAAATTTGTCAATTGTAAACATCTTAGAACATCAATATAAGGTTATGGAACAAGTTTGGAGTCACGGAAGTGTGTAACGAGAGCTCGGTGAAAAACAAGCGAAAAAGACAGAAGCGCACGGCTTTTGTTGGAAACAGGAGCCGTGCATAACGTCTGTGCTCTATAACAAGATTCGTTCGGCAATTTTGCGACAAAATGCTACACGAAACTCAAACTTGACGTTTTCATTGTTTTAGGTTCGGAAATAGCGTATGCATGCCTAAATTAGCTTTTATATCATTTTACAATAATTATATGTATTGTTACTCATTATCAAAACAACGGAGACGTTCAAATTACCCGTAATGCTAAAATGCACCAACAATCTCCCCCTTTTTGATAATGACAACAATACATCTAATAGGTATGAAAAATGCAATAAAAGCTAAAGTTGTTAACAACATAACATACCTATTTTTGAAAAAAAATGAACATACATACCTATTACTTCTCCTTTGTCATATCAAAAAGAAGGTATGAGGTATTAGAGCCTAGGTTTCGATCCGTGTGACATGTGGGTAGACAACAAAAGCTCCCCCTTGATCCATGCTCCCCCTTGAACGTTGCTTTCCTCAATGTACCTATAAGCTCAAGGACAAAGACAAACCAAACCCAAAGCAAGCATACATACATACGGACATTCAAACATGCATAGTTAATCCATCATAGTATCCAAACCAAATCTTTCATACATAACTTAAGAACACAATATTACCAAGTAACAAGTAGCCAAACAAACAAGTCAAATGAGTAGTCAATCAAGCAAGTTAAACCTACAAGAGCCAACGTTTACCAAAGCCACTTAAGTTCACATAATGATTAATCACGAGTTTTTGGCCCTTTGCATTTGAGGAATTCAAATACATCTTTCATCATCTTTTTGAGTCCTCGTAGTTCCTTTTTCGCTCCTCGGACCTCTCGATACACATACTTGAGTTTATCATCATGGCTCTTTTCATCAAACGCTTGGCTCGTTATACTTGTATCGGGTTCAACGCTACTTTCACTCTTGCTTCCATCACTCTCAACTTCCACAATATCATCACTACTATCCTCCGATTCATCGTTTATCCTACTAGGCCCTTCATCTCTAGGTCTCTTAGCGCTTGGTTCCGGAAAATCCTTTCCCATTCGAGCATATGTTTCTCTTCCAATAGGCCTATGACCCTCAACCTGAACATTCGTCGAGGAAGGTCGAGATGGTCAAACATATGGTTTAACAACATTACCATATGGGAGAAACCGTTTCCCATTTGTTAGAAGACCATTCATCCTTTGAGCCACAAGAGAGGTGATGTTGACCCGAATGCCTTTTTCAAGACAATACACAAGGGTAAAGATACTAGCGGGTACGATATTATGATTTCCTTTCTTGCAAAAAATGTTCCAACCAAGAATTTTCGCTCTCATATCGTGATGATGCTTTAGGTTACTTACATGACAATGTTTTCTAGCTAGAGATGCATCTTTGCAAAGTAGACGTTTGGCATCCCTAAGGTCTACAAAATCGGAACTTTATTAAGGTCGGAAGTTGACCCTTCAAGGTAGGCTTCCTCACCCATGTGAGGAATGCCTAAAACATTGCTAGTGTCCATGAACATGGATAGAGTTCCCTTACTCGTTGTGAGCATATGTTGAAGTGACTAATTCCTGGACATTGGGAAGCGTTGAGAACAAAGAAATTGTTGGAGTTATCTTTTCTCTCTAGTAACAATACGTTTAATACCTATAACCATTCATCAACAGATGCTGCTTCCCATATTGGGTAAAAATGCAAACCTATAGCTGCAGAAGTAGGAATAATTATATAACCAAATCAAATTAGAAATGGATTTATTCCGGCTAGGGAAGGAAAGCGACGAAGCCTTCGGTAATACCTCTTCTTCCCGAAAGTCAGATGCTTTCTAGATATATCAATAGAATGTGTAAGCCGAAGTAGCAGGTTCAGGCTAACGGGACCTTCCAAATTCAAAAGAGGTAACCAACCCATTGTCCTAAATGCTACAACTACATCTTCCCCAACGGAATCAACATCAACCTTACGACCATCACTAATTTGCCTCCTAGCCAAGATAGACTTATTCTCTTTTTGAGTTTTCTTTTGAGCGGCGGAAGCTCTTGGATAATCATCAATCCTCGACATGATCTAAATAATTTATTACACAAAGGTTACATTATGATCATTTAAAATGTCAAACGTGTGTGCCTATATGAACTAAAATGTCGTTTAGTCATTGTCTCGACCTAACTACTTATCTATGTGCCACTTATATGAGACAACTTTCAACTTTCAATATTGAGTTGTTAATTAAAAATACGTACAATGAGTTTGTAGTATCTCAATCATTCACATCTCTTGTGTGTGCGTGAGTGTATTTATAAATCATGAACTAGTAATGCACCTAAAATGCACACAATGCAAGTTACTAATGTTTGGCACACCTAATTATTTCCATTTTAAATGAATGATATGCAATATGAATGATGTTTAACAAAAAAAATCAAAATAGTTAGTGCAATCCTAAGTGCAAGTGATGACTCTCTAATATTTGGGATATTTTAAAAAATGTTTAATTTTCGGATTTAAATAAAAAAATAACAATTCTTGTTTGTAAATTTCAATTTTACATGATATTTTACTATTATAGGAGATTTATGTGTTAAATACACAAGTATAAGTACCCTATTTTAACAAAAATTCAGTTTTAAATTGAAAATCCCAAATAAAACCCTAATTTATGTCAAACAAAAACAATGTGATTGAATTAAAGTAAAGAGTAGATGAATTACCTTGAGAGTGAATGAAGAATGGATTAAGAGTAAGAATTAGGCAAGTAACTTGAAACCCTAGATATTCCCTTTTGAAGATTTGAAGAGAAAGGAAGATAGAATCGGTTTTGACACAAGTTTTGTAAGGGAAGAAGGAAAAGTTACTGTAGAGATAAGATTATGAGGATAAAAGTGGATTTCCTAGGGATAACATTAACTTCACATAGGTAGGTAAAAGACAGAGGGCGCACGGCTGCAGTTAAAGGCCGTCCAGAAGAGAGGGACGACTCCAGTTTGAAATACGACCGTACAGATGCCACGGACGGCTGCAGTTAAGGCAGCGCCCGTCCAGAGATGATTGACGGCTTCAGTTAGCAGCCGTACTCTTCAGAATAGCACAAAAGATGATATTTATTTAAATAACAAGTTCCATCATGCCTAAATCCAATCTAAGAGTATTAAAAGTGTCCTTTTTCAGTGCCTTTGTGAAAATATCCGCCACATTTTCGGTTGTATCAACATTACGATATTTCCTTTTTGCACATTATCTCTAAGAATGTGATGTCTAATCTCAATATGTTTAGTTCTATAATGTAGGACGGGGTTTTTACTTAAGTCTACACATAATGGGAATTTCGTTTTGGTGTTCATTATAATCTAAAAACATTTGTTTCATCCAAAGTGCTTGAGCACAAGCACGACCGGCGGCTACATATTCGGCTTCGGTGGTAGAAAGCGCAACGGAATTTTGTTTCTTAGAAAACCATGAAGTTAGACATAGACCCACATAAGCACAAACGCCACTAGTACTTTTTCTATCAACAAGTGAACCACCTAAGTCGGAATCCGCATAACACATAATATCAACACCGGAAAATTTAGGATATCCATAGATTCACCAATTCCCACATTTCTTTTAAATTGATTAAGTTCATCTTGCATGGCCATTACCCAATTTTCATCAATAATTGCTTCTTTTATATCTTTGGGTTCTACGGTGGACACAAAAGCATAGTGAGAGTTTACATACATAGCATGAGATCTAGTTACTCTTTGATTTAGGTCACCAATGACTTGATCTATGGGATGGTCTCTTACTTCTCTTATATTAACGATAGTTTGTACTTGAGGCTCAACTTGAGGTATTACATCTTCATTAGTTGTTTCTATTTGAGGTGGATTTGCTCTAACTTCTTCTTCAATTACATCATCATCTTTTAGAGGCAAGGTTTTAGGTTTAGGTTCCGATTCATCAAATGTGACATCTAGTGAATCTTCTACAATGTTAGTTTCTTTATTTAGGACCCTATATGCTTTACTTATGGGAGAGTAGCCTAGAAAGACACATTCATATGCTTTAGGATCAAATTTAGTTAAGTGATCTTTCTTATTTAAGACAAAACATTTACATCCAAAGACTTTAACATGTTTCAAAGATGGTTTCTTTCCTTTTAATACTTCATAAGGTGTTTTATTCATTAATGGTCTAAAAAGCACTCTATTAAGTATATAACAAGCGGTGGCGACGGCATCACACCAAAATTTTTGAGGAATAGATTGTTCATTTAACATTGTTCTACTCATTTCTTGAAGTGTTCGATTTTTTCTCTCAACAACCCCATTAGATTGGGGAGTGCGAGGAGCCAAAAAATTATGAGTTACACCATGTTTATCACAAAATGCCCCAAATTGGGCTTCATTATCAAATTCCCTACCATGATCGGTTCTTATTGACACAATTGTACATCCTAGCTTATTTTATATTTTTCTTCCAAATATTTTTAATTGATCGAATGCTTCATTTTTATGTTTTCAAAAGAAAGTCCAAGTAAATCTAGAATAGTCATCGACAATTACCAAGGTGTAAAAGTTCTAGACATCTTTTAGTTAGATATGATATTTTTAGGTTTATGACTTGCCTTAACTTGTTTACCTATTTTACATGCATCACAAAAATGACAATCAAATTTCAATTTAGGGAGATCCCTCACACAATCCATAGAAGACAATTTTTGAAGTTGACGCATGTTAGCATGTCCTAATCTCCTATGCCACAAAGTAGACATATCATGTATGGTAGCTAAACACAAATCAAGTTTCTTATAGTCATTTAGTTTGCATACACCTTGTTTACGTTCACATCTAATAATTACTTCACCGTTTCTAATTATTTCCGCATGTGATTCATCAAATAGAACTTTTAGGCCTTTATCACATAATTTACCAACACTTAGCAAGTTAAAAGCAAGATTTTTCACATGAGCAACTTTTTCAAACACAAATTTTTCGTGTGCGATGTTACCTTTACCAATGATTTTCCCTTTGACATCACTTCCAAACACAACATCACCTCTGTTGCATTTGGCATATGTAGTGAATACTTCCCGGTCACCGGTCATGTGTTTTGAGCATCTTTTTCGATGATCCAATCTTTTTCGAGCATCTTTTTTGAGCATCCACTATCGGTGATCCAATCATCTTTTTCGATCACTCCTTTATTGCATTCCTACATATCATAATGACACTCAAACTCTTGGTACCCAATGTTTCATGGGTCCGGGATTGTTAGCATTAAACATACCTATCTTTACCCATTTCTTTACAACTTTCTTATGGGTTGTGTATCCATGATATGCTTGGTTATGTCGAAAGTAATTAAGATTCTTTTGAAATTCTTTACCTCTTGTCATCATTTGATAATTCCTTCTAGAATATTCATTTATAAACTTGTTTCTTGGTTGATAAAACTTTTGAACTATATGTGGTTTTTCAACCTTCAAATGTGCTTTAGATGCAAGTTGATAGTTATATGGAACTTGATAATGATTAGTGGACTTGGTCAAGGTCTTTGTAATTTGTGGTCGTTGCACATGGATGTTGTCACATCGACCCTCAATTACATTTTTCTCTTTTGCTTTAACAAAGATGGTGGGTTTGATTTCACTAGTTGACCCAAAGCTATCATACCCGATTCCCGCCTTTTCCGGTCTCCCATGAATAGATTCAAGCATTTGATCAAGCATTTTTGTTCCTTTATCCAACCCCTTAGGAAGCTTACCCAACTCATCGCTTAACTCCGGAAGACAACCCCGGTAAATCTTGCATAATTTCAGAGGTAACGCAATTAAAAGCCGGCGGTTTCTTTGTGTTAAGAATGGATACTTCTTGGTCTTTGCCGGAATTCCGACTTGGGGATACCTTTGACCGATTGCCTGCCCCTTCATTATTATTAGTTCCTTTTCTAATTCTTTTACTTTGGATTTCAAAGAACACATTTGTCACAATGACTTTCTTTAGTTCTAAATTCATTATTTTCTTGCATAACAAGAGCCACCAAGAATTTTTGTTCTTCTAATTCTTTAAGCAAAGCTTCGTTTTCCGATTTTAATACTTTGTTTTTCTTACTAATTTTAGTACTTAAAATGGAAAGTTTTTCATAGTCATGTTCAAGATTTTCAATAGGGTAATCACTATCGGAATGTACCTCATCTTCGTCTTGTCCAACGAAGCACATGGTGGAGTCTTCATCTTCACTATCACTCCATGCTCCATTTGTAGTCTCCGGGAGATCATCACTAAAGCTCTCCGAACTTCCAAGAGCCATTAGACACTTTTCTTGGGTATCTTCTTCTTCATTTCTTCATCTTCCCATGCACCTCCCACATATGCCCTTTCATTTCTCTTTTTGGTGCATTCATTCACCAAGTGATTTGGGTCACCACAATTGAAACACTTTCTCAGATTTCTTTTCTTCAAGTCTTGTGGTGGTTTTCTTGAGTCATTTTGTGGTGGTCTCACGAATTTCCCATTTCTTCGAAAAATTCTTTTGAAATTTCTCACCATGCAAGCTAGCTCTTCATCTTCATCCATTTCTTCTTCATCATTTCCATTGTCACTTGATGATTCAATATGTTTGGCTTTGAGAGCAATGGACTTGAATTTTTCTTTCTTCAATCTACTAATCTCTTCATCTTTTTCCAATATTACTTCATGAACCTTGAGATTTCCCACAAGTTCATCCAAGGTCAATTTTTCAAAGTCTTTGGCTTCATCAATGGCGGTCACCTTGGGTCTCCATTTTGTCGGTAGAGCTCTTAGGAATTTTCGAACATATTGCTTGCTTGTGTATGATGTACCTAGAGCTTTCAAACTTGTGCAAATAGTATTAAATCTTGAATATCCTACATCTATTTTTTCATCCTCCCCAATTGTAAATTGTTCATATTGAGCAACAAGTAGTTCAATTTTGTTTTCAATGACTTGTGCATTTCCTTGATGAGTTACAACAAGGGTTTTCCAAGCTTCTTTAGCACTTTTGCACATAAAAACTCTTTCGTATTCTTTATGTGGCAAAGCATTGTACAACATTAGTTTAGCCTCATAGTTTTTAGCAATTCCCTTTTTGTGTTCGGGTTTCCAATCTTTCTTTTCAACCTTAACCCAAACCTTATCCGCCACCGACCATTCTTTTGGCTCATAATCCCCGGAGACAATTATATCCCATAAGTCAATGTCTTTTGCACAAACATAGGTTTCAAATCTTTGTTTCCAATAGCAAAAACCTTACGCCTCAAGGAGAGGAGGTCTTTGCATCAACCCTCATTATAGTTATCACTTTTGTTGTCCATGGATTCAAACTCAAAATTTTTGAAAAATTACGATTTTTGCAAAAATTAGAGCAACGTGCTATGATACCAATTGTAAGTGTAATCTAGAGGGGGGGTGAATAGATTATACCAATTTTTAACTTCTTTTTGAAAGATTATTTGTGAAACAACTATTCAATCCTTTGTTTGTGCAAGATATTATCACTATCAACAATTATATAATAAATATGATCAAATTGAAAAGCTAGAGTAAGAAAGATATCACCAAATCAAGAGACACCACGATATATAGTGGTTCGGGCGAATGTTAACGAATTCGCCGTAATCCACTCCCCGATTCACGAATCGAGAGTTTGTAGCACTAGTCTCTCCAAACCTGGTGGAGAATCCGAAATTACACCAAGTATTCTAACCACTAGAATACACCAAGCTCTTGACACTTCAAGAGATGAACACACAATCTCTAACCACTAGAGATATCTATGAAATTGAAATCCTAACCACTAGAACTTCAACCCACAATCACACTCACTAGTATGATTGAATATACAAGATGTAGGCTCACAAATATTATACAAATATTTCCCTCACTACAATCTTATCACTCTTGCCAAATTTATCAATGATATGAGATGAGAAATGTAAGTATTTATTTTTCCAGGAGTTGTAGATGCAAGAGGTGAGTTGCAAAAGTCACCAAGTCTTCAATTTATAGTCAAAAAGTGTTTTGTGACCGTTTGACCCGGACGGCTCTTAACTGAGGCCGTCCTCCAGGGCACAAGAGCCGTGCTATAAACAAGAGTCGTGCCTTACCTGGAACATCACAAAAAGCCATGTTTTCCTCCCATGTTGTCTCCACTACAACAATAACTTTCCTAAACAAGGTTGAACTTAAAAAGATAGATGGAGAAAGAGTGGAAGATGCTTACCAAGTAAGGATGAATGGGGATTGAGAAAGTCACAAGAGTAGATATGGAAATGAGAAAAAACCACTCAACTTTCAAATATTAATCTGAATTTATTCAGATGTTGACCAATTTTGACCATTCTAACAATTTTGACTTATCTTGACCCAACACTTAGAAAAAATTTGGCCTCCAATTTTGGTGAAAATTCAAAGTGTTTAGATTTGGAATATGACAAATGCGTCCTTAGGATGATAATATAACGCGTAGGAACAAGTATCGGGTCATGAACATATGTAACGAGCGCTCGGTAAATCAAGTCCAAAATGAACAGAGGAGGACGGCCTTTGTTCCTGTAAGAGCCGTCCTCTGAGGCCTTACCCAGAACAAGAGCCGTGCTCTTTTATATTTAGAAAATTTTCGACCCTCAAATTTGGAAAAACGAAAGTTGTTATTTTTGAAATTTGTCAATTGTAAACATCTTAGAACATCAATATAAGGTTATGGAACAAGTTTGGAGTCACGGAAGTGTGTAACGAGAGCTCGGTGAAAAACAAGCGAAAAAGACAGAAGCGCACGGCTCTTGTTGGAAACAGGAGCCGTGCATAACGGCCGTGCTCTATAACAAGAGCCGTCCGGCAATTTTGCGACAAAATGCTACACAAAACTCAAACTTGACGTTTTCATCGTTTTAGGTTCGGAAATAGCGTATGTATGCCTAAATTAGCTTTTATATCATTTTACAATCATTATATGTATTGTTACTCATTATCAAAACAACGGAGACGTTTAAATTAACCGTAATGCCTAAAATGCACCAACAATCTCCCCCTTTTTGATAATGACAACAATACATCTAATAGGTATGAAAAATGCAATAAAAGCTAAAGTCGTTAACAACATAACATACCTATTTTTGAAAAAAAATGAACATACATACCTATTACTTTCCCCCTTTGTCATATCAAAAAGAAGGTATGAGGTATTAGAGCCTAGGTTTCGATCCGTGTGACATGTGGGTAGACAACAAAAGCTCCCCCTTGATCCATGCTCCCCCTTGAACGTTGCTTTCCTCAATGTACCTATAAGCTCAAGGACAAAGACAAACCAAACCCAATGCCTAAAATGCACGACGTTCCTTTGATTCCATGTCTAATACAAAATCTTAAGGAATCATGTATTTCTTTGTTTTTTCTAATTAAGTTGTTGATGATTTGTATGACCAATTTGTTTGGATCTTAGACTTTTCTAAATTGTTCCTCTTTTTTTTTCACCTTTTCTTTTTTCCTTTAACACTTCAGCTTTAAATTTTATTTCTCATTATACCCCTTAATATCCAACTTTACCCAATAAAAACCTAACAAATATCACCCCTTCTTTTTACAAACCTTTAACCTTTTACCTTTTTTTCATAAACATTTAACCCTTAATTGTCTTATGATCCTTTGTGTTGTCTGCTTATGAATCTTTTGTTGATTGGTTGTTATTGGGCATTCTTAGCCGATTATGGCAGCCCCTCTTATTTGTCTTAGGCATTCTTAATCTTTTATGATAGCCTTTTATCTATTAGTTTGTGTGACTCTTGTTGTTCGGATTGTGGTTGTATTATGGTTGTTGACCATGAGACTGTAGTCCAGATTGGTGCAGGCAATGATTGGGGTTTTTTTCTTATTTGGGTGTGGATACAAAGTTCACATTCAGTAAGGTGGTTTTTTACTTATAAGAAAACCGTTGGTTGTTTTATCTTTACATTATGTTTGCAAGGTGTTGGTTGTTTAGTTTGGGTTAAAATTGTCCCTTTTTTGTGATGAGGTCATAAAAGTTTCCTTTAACTCAAATTAGTCTTTATGTTCTTTGCATGTTTAGTTGTTTGCTTTACTTGTGAAGTTGTAAAAGTTTTTGGTTAAGTTGGATTAGTCTTTATATTCCTCTCACGTCTGATTGTTTGATATATGTCTGTGTTCCAGATAGTGATTATGATTGGTTCATATTAATCTGGTACATTATCTGTTATCATCTCCTTTGTTTTTCAAAATGTTTTCTTCTCATTAACATTGATTGCACGACATTCTGGTTAATGATGATATTTATGTCATGCTCTGAGTTGTTCCCTTGCATTTATGCCTATACAGTTTAGGCTGTTGATCAGGGATGGTTTATCCCTTTTTCTTTAATTTGTAAGTGTCTCTTCAATCTTGTAGCTACAAGATTGAGGAGGGGAATATGTGTATGTCTTTTATAAGGTTTGATTTCATTTTACAATGAGGGTGTTCTTTAAAATATATATGTATATTTTGCTAGAGTTGAGCAAAAGAAAAGTGTTTTTCGAGTCTTAAGTTGTTTTGCTCAATTCTTTGAATCTTTAAAATCTTTGAACTCTTAAAATCTTTCTGTCATTTGAATTTTAAAACACTAAAAGCCTTGTCTTTTGTTTTGTTGTTATTCTGTTCACTCCCTTTTGCTTGGTTAGATACCTTAATTTTTATTACTTTTTGGCTCTCTCTTGGTTTGTTGTCTTGTTTGCAGAGTTTAGGCTAGCTGGAACAAGGAAAAGATTGCTGCAGTTTCGTAGAAAGTGGTTTAATTCTACATGGATTGATGGATTGTGGGAGCTTGAAAAAGTTATATCTTGCTTGTCAATGCACTTCAGCCAAGCATCAAGTGTGACCAGCAAGTGTTTAAGCTAAAAAGTTATAATTCAGCGAGCAAGTTGCTCCGGTGAGGCCTTCTTTCAGCAAACATCTACCAGTGACCAGTTAAATGCTCAAGTTATTGGACCAGTTCTTTTGTGGACCTCATTGTTTAAGAAGCTCGAGCTTTAGTATTTCTGGTTTAGCCCACATTCAGTACACTTGGGGTGAAAGACCTTCGGTGTGACTGATTGTTCCGGCCTTGAAAACCATTCTTTGTCTTTGTCAAATTGAAGATATTGAAGATCTTGCTTCCAGATTGCTTTTTTGCATTGGTCCAATCTTGACCTTTTATTCTTGTTCTTTTGGGTGAAGATTTATTAGTATGGCATTCTACGGCTGGGGAGAACATTTCTTTTTTGGTTAATTTCCTTTATCCTAATATAACCGCCGCTAAGATTGTGGGGGGGCTGTTGTGAAGTGTCCATGTTTCCTCAATCTTATCTTCGGTTTCATCTAAAGTGTGCAAGATAGTATGTTATTGAAGGGTTGAGAGTATTGATGCAGATGCATATATTGTTGGTGCACCTATATTGAATGTTGATGCATCTATCTGAATAACTCTTTAGAAAGATCAAGGACTCTTCCTGGATGAAGACTGAAGATAAGGGGTCATCTTGAATGAATACTGAAGATAAGGGGTCATCTCGTCATATAACTTCAACACACCTAGGAACGGTCATATTTCCTATATGACTATGTCTTCTTATATCAGTAGAAGATGGAGCAGCTTTTACCACCAGAAAAATTCATCAAAACCATATTTAAGAAAACAGTCACTCCCACCAGGATGTAGCCGTTTTTTTTTGCATTCTTCCTTAGTCTCTCAATTCATCATCACTATGAGTTTTTTGTATTTGTTTAGTTTAGGATTCATGCCACTTTTAGGTATTGAATCAAGTATTGTTTAAACTCTTTTATCATTAAACTTAATTTGATTGTTTAGTTGGTTATTTAGTATCTTCTTCATCTTCTTCTATATCTATTTCTCATAATTTCTTCACTTACATATCATATATTATGAGACTATACCTAAACATGAACCAAAAGAAAATAAATGTTAAATAAATACAAAATAACATCAATGTATGCAGAAACTCTGTGTAAATTGGAAAGAAAGTTACTATTACGTCTAAAAAAGATAACTTAGCTATCATGTCCTTATTAAACTAGGTTAGTCCCGTGCGTTGCACGTTTATTTATTTCTTGTTGATTCTTCATAAATTATATATAATAAAAATAGCCGTAGAAATTTAGATGAATGATTATATATCATAAACTAAATGTTGTAATAGATTCAAGCAGAGAAATTGTACCAATAGCATATTGCCACCAAGAATTCAAGACTCGAACTCTTACATTTGTATTCTTATCCTGATATTACTGCTTTAATGCATAGAAACAAAATAAGAATTATAATATAATGTAAGTGAAACTACATGTGTTAAAATATGCAATAAAGAAGCAAAAGCCAAACTTCGAACTTGCCCTTTCTTTTGTTCAATTAAATAAAATACAAAAGTTTTATTTCTTGCTAAATACTAAGTTGTTATTTTTTTTGAAAAAAAGTTTTGTTTCTGCTTCTCACTAACCAAGTTGTCCACAAAACCAAATAATTATTTCTTAATTTAAACTACTTTGTTTGTTCTTTTTTTTTTAATGGCTAGGAACCAAAATAACCAATAGATACGAGCATGGTACCCGCGCAATGCGGCGACGGTGGCGGGGACGACGGTCTAGTGGTGTCGGTGACGGTATTATTGGTGGTGGTGGCGGTGTTAAGTGGTGTAGGTTGATGTAAAGGTGATAGTGGAATATTTAAAAGATAAGAGCTTAAAGTGTTAATTATTAAATAAGGGTTTAGAGTGTAAATTAATTCATTAAGGGCAAAATTGGTAATGTATAAAAACTATTTTCATAGTGGGTATTTATTAAGGACAATTTAGTAATTTCGTATGTAAATATTATGTAACACTTTCTAAAATTGGGGTGTGTGATAATTTTTATAAAGGTATCTATGACAATGTACGGGAATAAACCTACGCTTAAAGAAAGTATCGATAAGAAGGTGACACGTAGTAAAAAGATGACATGGCGAGCAAAGAGAGATGCCACATCATCGCTTGGAGATAGAGAATCTAATACTATACTAAAACAGGAGGCTGAAGAAGCATTTGGAGCCACCAGAGCCCCTTTTGAGACTACATTCCCGCCCATCCCTCTATTTTATTTTCCACGTTTCTATTTACCAACAAAAAATAAAAAAAAACCTGGAGCCCCTTCTCTGACCTAATATAGAAAAACGAATAGAACAAAAACCTCCTTCAATCTTCTTCCTCAATCTCTTCTCACAATTCAACCTATTCCTTTATTGAAATCCTCTTCAAAACATTCAGCCACATATTATTCTTTGTTCTCCATCCAATTTTGTTTACGTTTGATTATGCATACAGTAAACTATAAACCATAAAAAACCCTAAATCGTTATTGTTGTTGATGGAGATGATGCTCGCGAGATGTTGTTGGAGGAAATACTTAGGTGAACAATATTTGGTTGAATTCACTTGCTATATGGATGAATTTTATGCTAAAGGGTTGAATGCCCACAAAGTGTTTGCTATAATGCCTGAATGAGAAACAATGAGTTCATTAGCAATTTTTTTTACCCGTTAAATATATTTTCGTTTCTTAGTTTATGCTTTATTGATATGTTTTGATAATGCAATTTTCCCTTTACTATCGTTGCTTTGGATGTTTATGGCTGAATTTCAATTCAAGTTATGTGTATTAGGAAAAAATCATAATTTGGAGATAGAAATAGAACTGGATATATTTTTCTCCATGTATGTGCATCCTTATCTTCTTACATGATTTCTCACATTCTATTTTGTTGTTTCTGAATATGCAGTATGCTCTGTATATTATGTATATAGGTTTGGCTGTTTTTGCAAATGGGTGGATCGGTAAGATAGAAATTCATTTCATTTTAGAAATTACTTTCCGCAGTCAAAAAGGAATTTTTTTTGAGGAATGGACGTATTTGTAAACAGATTTGTCAAACAAGTGTTCGTTGCCAAAACTTTTGTAAATGATTTATGTTGTTGTATTGAATAAAGTTTGTAATGACTGCAAAAATTTGCTACATATACGTAATCTTCAAACATAAGAAGTTTGTCATGTGCCTTGAAAAGCAATTTGAGGCTTATACATATTAGTTTTCTTTCTAAAGTGTGTGAGCTTTTGTTTTGCATCAAAAGGAGGATGGAGGCAGAATATTATACTTGATATGCAATAAAATCACATTTTTCCATCTTCTCATGGCAGTAACCTGCTAACGCCATGAAGAGAGCTGGTGTTCTTTATATATAGAGATTAATAAAGATTGAAACCTACTGAAAGTTAGTGAGCAAGTGATGGCAATGGCTTAATCGGACAATCATATAGTAACTGATTGGTTTATCCAATCAGTTAGTAATTGGTGTAGTTTTTGGAGTGTGTTTAGTTATTATTTTACCTAATCACTCGGTGATTCCAATCATTTAATGAATAACTAGAAAAAAACGCCCGCGCGATGCCGCGGGAGTTTTTATAACGGAAAAAAGTAAAACAACGTATATTATTATCCGTTAAATTTAAGCGTAGGTTTATTCCCGTACATTGTCATAGATACTTTCTTTTCTTTGTTAACTCTTATGAGAACCATACATCATATATTTTTAACTATTCAATCATATATCACTAAACGTTATCTCATAGTATTATGTTACTGGTGCGGCTAACAATGATCAAACTATATATGTATATATTATCAAATGTAACCATTTTAATTAGGGTTTTTCGTCTGTAAAGGTACTGAAGTTGTACTTTTTTACTTTAGGAGGTACCAATCTTTAATTTCGTATATTGTGGGTTATGTTTTGTAAAACACCGCCTAACATGGAGACTAAAAATACTGGAGGGTGGTTTTGTCTCTTGTTGACTGGTTTTGACCAACTAGGCATGCCACATAGACAGCCATGTGTGTCATCTTTAGAAAAGAGGAAAAATTATCATCTTAAATTATTTTCCTTTTCCCTGGGAATCAAATAACAACAACATCATCTGCAAATTCATTCATCCATTCATTCATGTTCATTTTCATTTTTATTTTCATAACACTAAAGTATCATGAAATTCAATTGCTACATCACATATTCACCCGTTGAATTCAATTCAATCCAACAAAAACCCACCTCATATACATATAAGAATTCTGGAAAAAAAAATATATAAATCAATTTCTTTTTTTTTTATCATGAACAAATATAATATATATATATATATATACAAATCTGGAACAAAAAATAATATAAATCAATGTGGTGGTGTGTGAGAGAGAGATAGAAGAGTGACCACGGCTGCCGGCGGTGTGATGGTGGCTGACGGTGTGGTGGTGGAGATGGCCGGGAGTTTGTAAAACATGTATAAAATCGTTAATTTCGCAATAAATCCGGCCAATGATGAACCCTCATTAGTTAATATCAAGAGGATGCCATGTAATACGAGAAAAAGAGAAGATGGGTTTTGATGGGTTTTGTTAGAAACCGAAAATAACCAAGAAAGGTGGTGTTGGAGGACTGTGGTGGCGCGTGGTGACCTGCTGGTGGCCAGATCTCGGAGTGGCGGCGACGGCGTGACATGGGGTGGCAGAAGAGGTGGCGTGGGTGGTGTTTGGTGCTGGGTTTTCGTCCCTTGTTGCTTAGATGATGATGATGGAAATGATTTTTGTGGCGTTTTGGGGTGTACCCCGTTTTCCGGCGAGGTGGGGCGGCTGTTGGCGGTGGCTGGTTTGTAACACCCGTCATTTTAAAAACCTGGATTTCAAAAACTTTTGTCAAACGGCGTTTAAAACATAGCGGAAAAGGATCACTTAAAAACTGCCCCATCCGTAACGGATGGTACCTTTCATTAAAGTTTGGTGTTACTAATAGCATCATCGTAATAGTCAAAGTAAAATCCAAGTTATGGCACTAACATAATTTCCATCAACACTACAAGAGACATAAATCATAAATAAAGTAGCCGAACATATGGCTATGGGTAAAGTCTAATCATAGGGAGACTAATGCTAATCTTCCTTTATTCTTCTACCCATCTCACGATCCACGCACTTCACTAGCTTATACTTGCTTATCCTGAAGGACACAACATTTTCATAAAAGCAAGTGTTAGCTAATAAAATTAGCTAAGTAAGATACACACATTTTGATAAAACGTTCTTCATTTTACTTTCATAAAACTTCGTCATATTTTACTTATCAAACGTAACCGCATTACATATCATCCACAACAATCATAGATCAACCCATACATCCCTTTTCCCACATTGTATCACATTTCATTTCATATCAACATATACATCATATCATCATATACCCTCTTCTTAATCAATATCTTATATCATATCAACATAGACTTACCACTTAAACATAACTTCATATCATATCTTGGCATTTCACACATAAACTTGTCACACGTATTCATATTAGCACATATTCTCACGTCACATCGTGATCTCACAACGTAAAGCACATATATTTCTTTCACACATATCTTATTATCAACTTAATCAGCTTAATCAACTTCATCTCACGTCTTACATATCACACATAAACATATCGCACATATATGTATAGCACATGTAGGATATATACTCCTAATTGTGCCTATGTATCGTTCTTATCACACGTCTCAACACATCTCATTAAATCCCACATCACATTGTAATCCCACGTCTTAAATTACATGTACATCTTTCTCACATATTCATATATTTATCTTAATCAACTTATTCCCACATCTTACATCTTTAATCAGTTTACATATTACGCACTAGCTTTACAACTAGCACGATTTCCCACGTCTTAAATTTTAGGAAAAGCAATGCCATTTCCATAGTATCCCGTCATGCTTTTAACATTGGTGGTTAGTCACTCCACCCGGAAATACTAGTCCCACGTAACTATGCCGCAAGGAGCCACTCAAGCGACCACATACGCTCTAGCTTGGCATAAACTAGCACGGGTTAAGCTTAACACTTCCCACATCAATCTCACGTATTTAGCTATAGCATTTCCCACGTATTTATATCTTTCTTACTTTTACGCACTAACACTAAGCTAGAACGATTTCCAACATTTCACACTTTACTTTAACATTAGGTATATTCATTACCTAACTAATCCCACATCTACTTTAACGTTTAATCCCACTAACGTACACAACTCATAACATTTCTTACGTATATCTAGTGAACTAGACATTATCACACTTAAGTCTCACATATAATTCATCACGTATCATCGTCAAATCATAACATCAACATCATTAATCCACATCTACTTTAGTGTTTAATCCTACTAACGTGTACAGATCATAGCATTCCTACGTGTAAACACACTTAAATCCCACATATATTTCATCATATATCATAATCAATCATAGCATCAATATAATCAACATCACAATAAATATCGTTAAGATATCATGGCAGCAACATTATGTTCATAGTACTACATATGCACATAACTACTTCATATTTAAGCGTCATCATAACATAATAAACCACTTCAGCATGCATACATTCCCACATAACCTCCCGCATAACCCGGAAAACCAACACACATAAGATAATCCAATTAAGAGGTTAATTATAGAAAACCACTTTTTGTTGTGCCTCCAGCGTGAGAAAAGTCATGTATCTTACCTTGGTACTGCTTAGCAATGAGTTACGTATGCCTTACAGTGCTTGCTAAGTGCTCCCGACAACCTAGAACGAGTATAAGATCGATCTATAAGCTAAACGAAATGTTTTGTGCAAACTGGGCATCAGGTGCGTCGCACCTCCCAAGTGGTGCGTCGCACCAATCATACAGAAAACTCAGATCAGGTATAGGTGCGCCGCACCTTCCCTTGGTGCGTCGCATATCGGGCTCCCTTCGAAAATCAAAATCCCTAATCTGGGCAGTGGTGCGCCGCACCACCCACCTGGTGCGCCGCACCTGGGGTGCCGACCAGCAAAACCAACTCAGTTTCTCTTCATTCACCTTCCAAACGGATCCCAAACCTCCACCACGACTTACACCCACTAAATTGACATCAAATAGGTCACAATTAAGCATTTGAAAACATCAATTAATCCTTGAATCAATTGCATAAATGAATCCTTGTTTTTGATCATCAAAACGACTCGAAACCGCAACGTTTGGTTCAAAAACACAATTGAACACACATGAATCTAATTAAACACCTGGGATTCACTTATTTACATATAAACAACATTATTCAACATTAAAGTTTGCATCTTGACATAGTTAATCAACTCTATTAATGATTTTACTCACGAAAACATCGTTTTTAACCGAAAACATCAACTTCCAACAACCCCAGCCCTCATGGTCGAATCTACAGGGACAAAACCTACTTTAAAACTTAATCAACAATCAATTGATGATATAATACCTGTAGGGTTGATCAACGGATCGAAAACCAAGCAAAAACCCTTCCGAAATCCCCCGAATTCGACTAGAATTGAGGAATTGACCTAGGGTTTTGTGTGTGAGAATATTCTAGGGTTTAGATCTGATTTCCCAGCCTTTAGGTCGTGCATAAGGTCCTATATATAGTGGAACAACTTTCAAAACTTTACATCTAGGCCCTCGCACTTCGTTACAACTCGTTTCGTCACTTAACGGCTCGTTTAACGCCCACAAAAACACTTATCGACCCTTAAATCTTATCGGGAACATTAAATGACTTCATTTATCATTATCTACTTTAATTTCATTATTTTAAATCATTTTAACACATAACTCACGTAATTCGTTTAATTCACATAAGCACATATACAACACATAGTTACTAACAGTCACTAACGACAAGTTGACGGTCAACGTCAAAAGTCAAACTTGATAAGTTTGGGATGTTACACTGGTGGGATTTGTATTTTCAGGGGGAGAGAAGAGTAAATGGAGCATCTGATATTCTAATTCAATTCCTTATTATTGTATGACGAGGAATAAATACAATCTGTTATACAATTTTCTTTCCTAGTGTTTAAGATGAGATATTTATATCGAAAGATCTAATGGGTTTTAGTGTTTAGGAAGTAAAAGTAATGATGATTAAAGTAAATTTTTTTTTTGTGAGACTTGCAGATTAGAAAAGAGGAAGAAGATGCCTAATGAGTAATGGCAAGTCCACATGTACTGGATCTTGCAGATTATTTTTTTTTGCCTGCCCATTTAGTCGATGACGTGGACTGCCAAATGACGGTCAAACATCCATGCTGGTGAGGATGTGTACCCTACACACACCAAACCACTGCCACATAGATCAAATAAAACCGGATAGTGGTTTTAGTCCCCACATTATATGTAATTTGTCACGATATAACCCACAATATACGAAATTAAAGATTGGTACCTCCTAAAGTAATAATAGACAACTTCAGTACCTTTAGAAACGAAAAGCCCTTTTAATTAAAAGGTACATAAAGTAAGTGTTTCATCTACTGGTGATACATGGCAGAGTAAACACACTGTATTATCAATATCTTTAATTTTATAATAAAAGGATGAATTAATAAACCTACATGGCTTTTTGATGGCATATCTAATTATTCTTTAATGTAGTCAATACTAGAGAAAATTTCATTACATACCCCTGTGGTTTGCCATATTATCAAGTTTCACCCCTATGGTTTTTTTTTATCATTAGATACCCATATGGTGGATTTTTGTATCATTACATACCCCTGCCTCAAACGTCCGTTTGTACCCCGCCGTCAACCCCCTCATGTGCAGCGCACATGAGGGTATTTTAGTCCTTTTCACCTCTAAAACACTTTCTCCTCCTTTCTCATTCACTTTTTCAGATCAAAACTCATTTTTTTTCTAAATCTAAACCTACAATAACACACATTTTTTTTCTAAAAACTCATGTTTTTGGAGTATACAACACTGAAACATACATACATATACACTAGTAGATACATTACATATCATTCATCTGGAAAAAATTTATGTTCCAGCCACAACTACAAATACAACATCCAACCAAACACACACATACATACATATACAAGATCCAGCCACCACTGCCAACAACCGACCACCACCACAAGATCCGGGAATCCGGCTACCACAAGATCCAGCCGCCAACCTCCAACATTCGGCCACCACCATCAAGATCCAACCACCACTTCCAAGATCCAGCCACCATAGATCTATACATGAACATATCGATCCATCCTCTTTTTTTCCGACTTCTTTTTCCTTTCATCTTCTTTGTTTCTGGGAAAAACCCCACCGGGTGGTGGTATGCCGGTGTTATGTGTTTGTATGTAGCATCCACCGTCGACCGCTGCTCATCGGACCACCGCTACTCGCAACCACCCATTTTGCGACTTCACTGACTGTGTCAAGAATGCTTCTGGTGTTGTTCCTAAACCTCTTGTAGAAGAAGGTAATGACAAATTGATGAACAATCAAGAATCTGGTGTAGCCTTATCGGTAGATTCAAGTAGCCGGAACAGTTTAGAGGGAAACTGGGGATCGGTTTCAGGTACATTTCCAGAGTCTCATTGTTTTCGTTGCACTAGATGGGTATCGAGTCAAACTGGGTAGGTTGTTTAACCTGCAAAATTCAAGTTATATTAATTTAATATTTCTAATTAGATAACTTAGGAGGATATATGCACTTTTCACTCTGAGGGAGTTTTTTCTATGTTTTAAACTCATATATAATGCGAGTAAACCCATTCACAAATTGGTCGAGTTGGCTCCTTTACATTGGGATTGTGAACTTAAAATCCTTTTTTTTGTTTGTTCATGTTGCTACAGTACTCTCTACCGCTTCAATTGATGCTGAAACTTTACATGGGGGCGACCAATCAAAAGTCAACCCTGAGAAGTCTACTGCAGCAACATCAAAACTGATTGAAGATGGTAAGAAAGGGGGGAAGAAAGTAAAGAGTAGAAGTTCATGGATCCCATTTGTATGCTGTTCTTCGGTAAATGTTGTTAAATAGAAGAGGATGTGGATGCAGTAACACTATCGGGTAGTTCGCTAGATTGGACATCAATCTCAAATCCACCATTTCTCCAAACTTCTCTTCTTCCCCAATTTCTAAACACATAAACTAAGCCCAGAATCAACAATTTCTTCATCTATGAATCGGATCAATTTCCGAACCCAGATCTGTAATCCTTTCTATATACATATCATGGATCGGGTCAATATCCTGCCATCGTTTAGATCCAGCCAACCACCCATTTTGCGACTTCATGGCCACTGCTTACATATCATTATACATATATTCAAGATCCGAAAAAAAACCTTTGATGTAATATGTTATATTTGATCTTGATAGTGACGTTTATGAATCTTGGATACCCCTCTGTCTTCAGATCCATGTCTCCCTCTTTGACTACCGTCTCAAGTTTCAGATCCCAATTGTTGATTTGTATGTGTATATCGAGATGGTGAATTATTTTTATGGATGATTTTTTTTTATTTACATAAGTGTTTTAGGAGTAAAAAGACAAAAGTACCCTCATGTGAATTGCACGTGAGGCGGTTAACGGAGCTACACTAACGTCTGTTAGGGTAAGGGGTATCTAATGATACAAAAATCCACCATATGGGTATCTAATGATAAAAAAAAACCATAGGGGTGAAACTTGATAATATGGCAAACCACAGGGGTATGTAATGAAATTTTCTCTATATATACAAGTCACACAAAAGTGACAAACTCTCCATTATCGAGAATAGTAGTAGAAAAGTGTATGACTCGTCAAAGTGTATGACACATACTATGAGGTGACACCAGGCTTTTTTTTTTTTTTTAAGAAAAATAGTCTAAATAACCAAAAACCATCTTAAATTTCTATCATCAAAGGGATAAAACACATCTACCATCACATATTCACAATCACCTTTCAAATCTCCAGTATCAAAAAACTACCATCTTTAGTACCAATAACAACTATCATCATCTAATATATTTCATCCCTAAATAAATAAACATAACTTCTTCCTTCAATAACTCAATAAGCCACAAACCTTTTAAATTTAGATATGAAGCTTCCGTCCACATTAGATTCGCTTAACTTCTCTGGCCACTTGTTTCATTTTCTTCTTTGTATATCTCAATGAATATGAAGAAACCCCTCTATATTTATACCAGATCTGAATTACATAAAAAATTTATATGTACCAGATTCATGTGTGGAATCCGGTCGGTGGTGTTTACCAACAAACCATTTTTTCCGGCGACCGCCGATTTATCTATACCTATTTATCTTCAAATCCATACAAGTAATTCCATACTTCTATAACTATACCTATTTATCGTCATAGCCATACAAGAAATTACATCACCTATAAATGTAAAACTTCCAATTGGCGCCGATTCCTCTACTGTCGTCGCTACCGTGACTCTTTTTGGCGACGACGGTGATGTTAAAGCCCAACATCCACCACCACTTTCATTGGGTGCTGCTTTCTGACATCATCGTATCAGGGGAGTGAATTACGGTGGTTTTTCTTTTCTTCTTCACTCTAGATATGTATATGATGATATAGATATTGGTGACGACTTGCAATTGGTGGTGGCCGTGGTGGATGACATATATATTTATCGTGAAATCGATGGGTAGTGAGTGAAATGATTAATTGATTGAGTTTTTTTTTTTCGGAAAATGGGCATAGAAAGGGGTGGGAGATGTGTTTTTGCAAAATTGGTCCATTATCGGAGGTAAATGAACGGAAAGTAAATGGGGCCAATAACGGAGGTAAATGAACGGAAAGTAAATGGGGCCAATAACGGAGGTAAATGAATGGAAAGTTAAAATTGGACCAAGTTTGCCAAAAAGTCCTACTTGTGGCACCTAAATCGCCACTTTGCAAATGTTTGGACCGAGATTGTAAAAGGTGTGATATCACAGGGACCAAAAATGCATTTCGTTCATTTTTTATATATATTTGGGTAAATTATAAAAATCATACCTGAGATTTGTTCGAAACTACACTGGTCATACTTACAATTTAAAAATTACGCGAGACATACCCATCGTTGTCAAAAACTTACACTGACCATACCTATCACTGACGGTCGTCTATTTGGCCGTTAAGTCAAGTCACGTGCCGTGCATGTAAGGTATCAAAACCGTAGTTTCGTGCATACTTCAGGTATTATACTTGTAATTCACTATAAAAATAATTATTAAGAATTTTAGAGTTTTATTTATACTTCAGTTATTAAGTTAGGTAGATATGAAATTTATTATGAAAAAATAATTTTTGTTCTTAATGAAAAGTATATCGAGAAAAATAGTTGATACAAGAATGCATTTATTATTATATATGTCATTATTATTTTGTTATATGTGTATAGTGAATATAACAAGGATGAGAACCATGAAAACCAATAAAATTTTAACTTTTATATTATTTTATTTTATTTTTTATGATTTATTTTTTTATCGGATTGACTGTGCTGGTGACGTGGTCGATCTCTACCGGACGATGAAGAGGCATGCCGCTGAGTCCAATCACTACTGCTGTTCAAAAAAAAAATAGAAATCTATTTAAAAAGATACAAAAGAAAAAAAAATTAAGAAAGCAATATAATTTTTTCGTATGGTTTGATGACATCCCCCTCATATTAGATGGATAAAGCAAAGTCGAAAACTCGTCACGGTTTTGGAATATACCTTAGATTAGCAATCTGTAGCATTTTGGGTTTGAAGTACTAGGGTTAGTCGTTAGTCTGACCTTAGAATTTGTAAGCCTAAACCTGTATCGTTTGATGACATCCTTTCATAAACTTTTTATTTCTTATTTCGAAACAAGTTTTAAAAATAAAATAAAATATATGTATATATATATGTGAATTTTAATATAGAATATCTACCCACTTTAATAAATGAAATATAAATATAAATATCTTAATAATTATTTATTAGGGTAAATTACACGGATGATACCTGAAGTATACACGAAATTACGGTTTTGATACCTCACATGCACGGCACGTGACTTGACTTAACGGCCAAATAGACGACCGTCAGCGATAGGTATGGTCAATGTAAGTTTTTAACAACGATGGGTATGTCTCGCGTAATTTTTAAATTGTAGGTATCACCAGTGTAGTTTCGAACAAACCTCAGGTATGATTAATGTAATTTACCCTATATATTTTGTATGGAGTAAGCCCATGGTTTTGTGAAACCATGTCTTTGTTTCTTGATGGATGAAAAGCAAACCGACAATTTTTCATTTCCGTCTCTTTCTTGCATCTCCCAAATCAATTCACTTTCTCTAACTCTTATCAATCTTTTACTCAAACACACACAATGAAAAAACAAAACGCACTCTCTCTTTCTATATCTACATGTTTCATCTTTTCTTTTTGGTGAATTTAAGGAATGACATCAGTTGTTGTTACCGTCGATGGCTTTACTCAGTAGCGGCGGTAGTCATTACTACTACCGACCACCTTCCAAATTCGTACTGTAACTAAATTTGTATCCCCATGTATCCTCTTCTTCTACACGACGAACAACAGGAAAACAAAAGGGAGAAATACCCTTTCAATTATAATTTATGCGGGTTCAAGACCTCGGAGCCGCTGCCATTATAACCGTTTCTCCGACACCACTACCGCTACAACATCATCTCCTTCTATATCATGTTTAATGTGTTGTTTAAATATGTTGATCTATTATAGTGGGTTTAAAACGTATGTCTGCTTTTTACCCTCTTTTTAACTTGTAGCTAGAAACGACGGCTGTCGGAGCTTTGAAGCGGAGAGTTGATGGCCTTGGCCAGAGATATACTTTAATCTGCAAAAGAATGAAGGAGTGGAAACCGGTGGATGTTACGTGCGGTGGGTTTAACCTGCGTCGGGTGTTGTCGGCTGTACAAACGAAGATTATATGCATTAGAAGTTGTACATGTTGTATAAAAATATGTATGGGGCAAGATGTAAAGCAAATTAAAGTTTGCTGTGACAAATAAGAAGTCCAAAATTCACTGTACTATTAACACGTGTAAGACTATAGAAGCCAACTAAGAGAAACTAAGCCAACCAGAAATCCAACTAAGCCAACTAAAGTTTACTGTATCAGTTGTAATTTGAATTGTTATATATAATAATTACACCATGAAAAAATAAACCCTATCATGAGCAATGCTTTCACTAATAATTATTTAGACAAACGGTATAAGAAAAATACATGATTCAATTATCAACATTTAGCAAAGATTGAAATGAACAAAAATGACAATTAGATAAACCATATTGATATAAACTTAACAATAGTAAATCAAACAGACCAAACTTACTTTACCCGTAAGGCTAACTCTATGAGGCTATGACTTCTAAGCCTAAACCCATACCGTATGATGAGATCCTAAACTCATACCTTATGTTTTGAAATAGATGATCTTCTACTTGAGCAAGAGTGTTTCTTGTAAGGTCTGATTGAGACGATTTCTCATCCCAACCGTGACCGGTTTCTTGGTTAACTTCATCACAGATTTTATAGATAGAGATATAGAGAAATAGAGGGAAAATAATGATAATAACAATACTAATATTAACAGAGAATTTGTGATACAACTGATGGATTTGTTTTGACGCAGACTTTTACATATATACATAGTGAATCGATGCCTACAGTGGTGGTTATGTCGGTTTTGAAGAGAACCTTCATAACTGAACCATAATGAAACGGTGGCAACGATTGAACAAAGAGACAGGGCGTTTATTTATCTACAGTGGGTTTGTTGGCTTGCAGCCCAAACCGAATAGCCCAACTAATGACCCAATTATATTAGACTAAAAGTATTTGACCCATATATACAAACTGACTTTTATACGTACATGTTTTGACATTAAGTTTTCCAACATTTTCCCCCCAAATGTCAAAAACGTCTTCCTTCTATGAACTTGAGGCTTTAATTGACAATGATAACAAAGTCATCATCATAAGTGTCTTCTTCTTTCTTGACAACTTTCTGATCAGTGTACAAATTTTCTGCAGATCCCTTGTTGCTTGCTTGTTTGTCTTCGGCATGCTGGAACATTGTTCCATCTTCAATCAGTAAAGAATTTACAGCAGCTCTGCAGTCCTCAAACACTCCTTTCTTCTCTGTTTCGATTCCAAGTTTGCAGCCTTGACCCATTTCGTTTTCATTCTTCACCCCCCCCCCCCCGGGCCCCCCTTGA
>CM067168.1:50740351-50839704 GCA_034093135.1 Erigeron breviscapus | reverse complement strand
GTAGCGAGCGTTTGGGAGAAGCACTTGCTTTTGATGGTCATATCGTTTTCTCAAGTGTTCCCATAATTCAAACGGATCTTCCACCGTTAAGTATTCCTTTTTAAGATCCTCATGGAGGTGATGTCGGAGAAAAATCATTGCTTTTGCACGATCTTGCAAAGAAGTCGTGTTATCCTTTTTGATAGTATCTCCAATATTATTAGCAGTGTAACACCCTTCATTTAAAAATACGGGTTTTCAAAAATTTTCGCCTAACGGCGTTATAACAAAGCGGGAGTAAACTTTGAAAGTCCAAACCAATTAAAATCTGTTTGGTTTCTTTAATCATTGGTGTTACTCGGTCATATCGTCAAAACAAGTTTAAATAGAAACCCGTCGGCTGCCCAACACAAAACAACCGACTACATAACATGCAAACTACATAAATGCCAAAACATAAGCAAGAGTCTAAAAATGTGCAACAACTATGGGTAGCTAAGGTCATCAGCAAGCTATCTACCCATTCCTCGCTCTTCTTCATCAACTACCTCAGCTACGCTAAACCTGAGGGAGCAACACATTTCAAAAGACAAGTGTTAGCTAACGAATTAGCTAAGTAAGATAACACTCAAGTTATAAAACATTTATCCATTTCAAACATTGTGGATTTAATCAACGTCATTAAGGCACAACACACATCAAGCATATCACATCATCAAAACTACATAATAGGATGAAACACCTTAAATGTGTCTATCCTTCATTCTGCATTACACACATATAACCACATAACTGCATTACTACTTTTAACTGTGTAACTACATTTTAACTGCATTACTACGTTTTAACTTCTTTACTACATTTTAACTGCGTCAATGTGTAACATAAGTTACACCCGACTAGATGACAACCATTCAGTTGAACATCAAACGTCGTTAAGGAATGGCAAGCCAATCCCCGAGTAATCCGTATGTACAAGACAAATGAGGGCAGGTCAGACCCCTCGTATTACTCAACTGCATCTCAATGACCATGTTGCAAGGAGCCACCCAAGCAACCTACGTCAACGCACTTAGCCGGGCTAGGGCAAGTACGGGTTAAGCTTAACACTTTCCTGCATCAAAGTTTAACAAGCTCGATCCTGCATTATTTAGTTTAGGTGACTGCATTACCTAAACATTTACTACGTTTACTGCTTTTACGTTTTGGGCCCTTAAACGTGCACGTGTCATGGCAACTTAACAAGTCTAGTGAACTAGATGAGCAAGCCAAACAATCATGCACATATCAACAATCAACAACATATACTACATCTCAAAGCATCACAAGCTACTGCATATCACTTCATAACATAACACTACATTATACTTCATATCATAACATACACTACATTATACTTCATATCATAACATACACTACATTATATTTCATTTGGGACTGCATTTCAGGTCTCAATGGTCAACTACATAACCCATATCACCTCCCGTGTAACCCCGAATACCCACAAGCAATTCAAGATATAAGTTGGGAAGTTATTATTTGAAACCATCTTTTTGTTGAACCCTCAGCGTGTCAAAGTAGTGTATCTTACCTCGTGACGATCAATAAGCAATGTTAATGTATCTTGTTTGTGATCCCGACAACCTATCTCGAGTTCATAGTCATTAAACCTGTATAAACCCAACCTAATAAGGTTATAAGACCATACATTAACTTAGGTACACTTATAGGACCCTTAAACGCTTGTTTCGGACCTCAAACGGGATCACAGACCCTTTATGTGACGCATGCTTTGAATATGCGTCGCATATTTGCTTCAAAAATCACCCAGAAACCTCCCAGGCCCCGATATGCGCCGCACATAGGGTATATGCGCCACATATGGAGTGCTGGTCTAAAGACTGACTCGCGCCCTTCACTTGCAGGAGACTTTTCGACCTCAAGACGACCAAATGAGTCAAAACTTAGTTCTTAAGGAATGTAGGGAATTCAAAGACCTTTCCAGAAATATAAAGTTTGACTCTTGAAGATCTCTAATGTATTAGTTATGGCATCTGCAAAACAGGCCTACAGAATTCGTCTTAAATCCGACCACTTCTGGAAATTGACATTTATCACCCATATCTGGGCAAAATCAAAAGAAACATTGTTCATATCGAATCAAGAGGACACATAGACCTTTTCAAAAATATAAGATTCATCTTATAACTCTTCTAATTGAAAGAGATATGATTTTTTTAATATTACTAATTTTTCAGATCTAGTAAACCCTTAGTTTTGCAAGCAATTTTTGACCATCAGATGACCATAGCAACCACCACGACCTATGAACCTCATATGCACCCAAAATATGACTCATATAATGATTTCACATGATCACTTGTTCCAGGAACAAGAGGATACAATTACAATACATTAAATTACCCGAAAACCCCAATAATCGACAATGAAACATAATCAAATCAATCTCAACCCTAGAGACCAGAAGTAAGATCCATATGATCGACTCTTATGATCACAAATCAAATGGAAATCGTCTATATTACCTGTAGATGAAAGCAAGGATGGGAGATCTTGATCAAACTTCACTTGAATCACACGTTTTGAAGGATTTTCGGCTTAGGAATTTGATAGGGGATCAAGGGGTGGCTAGGGCTTGGGAGAAAAGTTATTAGATCTGATTTGATAAACTAATGACTCCCCCATTGACCCTAATCCCGTTTTTGACTTTCACACCATGTCAAAACTGGTTCCTAAACTTCGTAAAGTCATATTATTAGCCCAAAACACCTCTATGGACTATATACAACTTGATTAACACTTTGAACACCTCTAAAAGGCACATAACTTCTTCTTTAAACTTATTTCTACATCAATTAATAAGACATTCAAGTCTCACACATAAAACACTTTAACTACATATAAGCGTTAATCCACCCTAAACTTAACGAACATTTTACGTTGACTTAACGACTCAAGTCAACCGTTAATTAAAAAATTTGGGATGTTACAAGCAGTGAGATGGATCTTAGCATCAAGAGTCCAGGGAAGATAGTTTTTTCCCGATATATCAAGAGCACTGAATTCCAGCTTTGTAAGATTTGACATAACTACAAAATAAGACAATATCTAGTCAATTGTAGTTCTTGCATAATAAACCTTCGTTTATTAGCTTATAATGAATTCAAGCTACAATTATTTATGCTTTGAATATATATTCAAAGAGTAGCAAAATAAAAATTCATGCTCTTCAAAAAAACATAACTTATAGTTATGTGATTATTGATTCAATCCAAAAAAAGGAAACCTTAAGTTTCTTATGCATAACCGTAGTTATGATTCACCTTAGTGAATAACTAAAGAACAATTAGTTCTTTTATTGCATAACTGATGTTATGAAAACATAAATTGGTTCAAGCAATCTTTAAGAAAAAAAATTGAATAATTCATAATTAACTTTGATAATAAATAGAAATCGATTAATTTTGTACTTCAAAAGATAGTTATCAAAATCAAACCACCTGTGGAACCAAGATGATCGTAATCAAATTCAGTACCGTACATATGTATAACACAAATAATAGAAGCATGAACAAAACATATATTTTTCTTTTTAGTAATGATAGTCACCTACTGTTAGTAGCGAATTCGGACCATCATAATTCAAAAGAAAAAAACTTGTTTCATTTGATGATTCAATAACTATTATAAACATATATATTACAGACATTAAATGATGATATAAAAGAAAATAAACAAGAACAGTGTTATATAATATAAAAAATAAACAAGAACAGTGTTATATAATATAAAAATAATGAAACATCAAACGTTATATCTTCTCATGTCTAACTTTGCTTATCAAATCAATAAGAATTTGCAGTAAAGATTGTAGAGACAGATTAAGTTATATCTCAAAAAAAAATTTTGTTTAATTTAATAATTAAAAAAAAAACGGTTTGAGAGGATAAAGATTTTTTTTTTTTCTGACATGTTTCAAAACATGAGAAGAGTTATTTGACAATTAATGTTTCGAAGAGAAAAAGTTATACCTCCAAAGTTATTCGGCCGAAAGTTTTTAGTATTAGGGTTTTTAGAGGCTATCGTGCTGATAACGTATTATAATATTGAGAGTGAATAGAGAGGAGAGAATTGAGAGATATTCTATTAATGAGAATGTAAATAATGTTACAACAAGGCCTAGTATTTATAGGCTACAATAGAGAACATTCTAGAATATGAATATCCATATATTAATAAATTAAATATCTATAATACTAATTTATACTCGTACTAACTATATAAAAATTAGAAAAAATTACATTTTTCGTCCTTTAACTTGACAAGTTTTGCACTTTTCGTCCCTAAAGTGAAAAAATAGCAAAAAAAACTCTAAACTTGGCACTTTTTTCACTTTTCGTCCTCGCGATAACAGTGTTAGTTTTTCTTCGTTAAGGTTGCCAACATTCGTTAGTTTTTTTGTTCACTTTTAGTCCTTTCTTTTTTTCACTTTTTTTATTTTTAAAAATGTCAAAACTGCCTAGCGATGTAGAAATCGTAAAGGAGTAGGCAACGAATCTTAAAGGAAACTATTGAATGAGTAGAGTCATTATCAAATATTACAAAGAAAACACGAATATCTATGAACACATGACGATTTATTGAACGAGACAATTATATAAAGGTACAATTAATACAATGAATAAATAAAATCAAACACATTATATGTCATCTCTACTAATGTACTAAAATACGATTGTGGTTTTTCTTTTAGTGACGCATGACACTATGCATGTCTCTTTTAGGCTATACTTATTAAAAAAAAACTTTGAGAGGATAAAGATTTTTTTTTTTTCTGACATGTTTCAAAACATGAGAAGAGTTATTTGACAATTAATGTTTCGAAGAGAAAAAGTTATACCTCCAAAGTTATTCGGCCGAAAGTTTTTAGTATTAGGGTTTTTAGAGGCTATCGTGCTGATAACGTATTATAATATTGAGAGTGAATAGAGAGGAGAGAATTGAGAGATATTCTATTAATGAGAATGTAAATAATGTTACAACAAGGCCTAGTATTTATAGGCTACAATAGAGAACATTCTAGAATATGAATATCCATATATTAATAAATAATATTCTATTTATTATGATCATATCTAATTAAACATATATACGTAAATTATTTTTCTAACATTTTCGATTATTGAACTTACAAATCATCAAACCAACCCAGTTATACTATAATGCTTTTGTTAAGTATATTGTGATTTCTAAACTTCAATAAATAGATTTTAATAAGTATAAATATAAACAAAAGTGTAATATGTTTCTTACTCTACTTTCAATTACGGTTTATATACCATTGGGCAGTTTTGAAATTATCAAAATGAAAAAAAGTGAAAAAAATGGGAAGGACGAAAAGTGAACAAAAAAACTAACGAATATTGGCAACCTTAACGGAGAAAAACTAACACCGTTATTGCGGGGACGCAAAGTGAAAAAAGTGTAAAGTTTAAGGTTTTTTTTGCTATTTTTTCACTTTAAGGACGAAAAGTGAACAAAAAAACTAACGAATATTGGCAACCTTAACGGAGAAAAACTAACACCGTTATTGCGGGGACGCAAAGTGAAAAAAGTGTAAAGTTTAAGGTTTTTTTTGCTATTTTTTCACTTTAAGGACGAAAAGTGAACAAAAAAACTAACGAATATTGGCAACCTTAACGGAGAAAAACTAACACCGTTATTGCGGGGACGCAAAGTGAAAAAATAGCAAAAAAAACTCTAAACTTGTCACTTTTTTCACTTTTTGTCCTCGCGATAACAGTGTTAGTTTTTCTTCGTTAAGGTTGCCAACATTCGTTAGTTTTTTTGTTCACTTTTAGTCCTTTCTTTTTTTCACTTTTTTTATTTTTAAAAATGTCAAAACTGCCTAGCGATGTAGAAATCGTAAAGGAGTAGGCAACGAATCTTAAAGGAAACTATTGAATGAGTAGAGTCATTATCAAATATTACAAAGAAAACACGAATATCTATGAACACATGACGATTTATTGAACGAGACAATTATATAAAGGTACAATTAATACAATGAATAAATAAAATCAAACACATTATATGTCATCTCTACTAATGTACTAAAATACGATTGTGGTTTTTCTTTTAGTGACGCATGACACTATGCATGTCTCTTTTAGGCTATACTTATTAAAAAAAATTCTTTTAAGATAGCATTAATAAACAATAAATATTCACACTTTTAGTATTATTAAAATTAGTATTATATTTATTATGATCATATCTAATTAAACATATATACGTAAATTATTTTTCTAACATTTTCGATTATTGAACTTACAAATCATCAAACCAACCCAGTTATACTATAATGCTTTTGTTAAGTATATTGTGATTTCTAAACTTCAATAAATAGATTTTAATAAGTATAAATATAAACAAAAGTGTAATATGTTTCTTACTCTACTTTCAATTACGGTTTATATACCATTGGGCAGTTTTGAAATTATCAAAATGAAAAAAAGTGAAAAAAATGGGAAGGACGAAAAGTGAACAAAAAAACTAACGAATATTGGCAACCTTAACGGAGAAAAACTAACACCGTTATTGCGGGGACGCAAAGTGAAAAAAGTGTAAAGTTTAAGGTTTTTTTTGCTATTTTTTCACTTTAAGGACGAAAAGTGCAAAACGTGCCAAGTTTAAGGACGAAAAATGTAATTTTCTCTAAAAATTATACCATGTTGAAAAGTTAAGATTTTTTGCGAAACTACCATTTTACCCTTAATGAATTGACTTACAATCATTCCATTATCTTCTAAAAGAGATTCACTACTCTTTTAAATCAAATATCTTTATATCAAATACCTACACCACTTGACGCATATGCCGCCACCAACGGTCACCGCCGCCGTCACCATCTGTCGAGGCCACCACATCACTGTCATCGTCATCACCGCCGCATTGCGCGGGTACCATGCTCGTACTAGTCTAATAATCCTGTTGGGCAAAAAATGGGGTACGATTTGAAATGGATGCGGCTAAATGCAATTGTTACGCATAAACGAGCGTTGGGGGAAAAAATGGCAAATGTACTAAGTCTCAAACAGTTGTTGAGTAACAGAGTCAACTCAATTAACTTCCTTCAGTTTGATTAGTCTCGTTGTTTTCAGACTTTCAGCCAATCACGGACACCACTAATATAATATAATAATACAGCATACCATTAAACACACCCATGATTTCCACACATACCTGCAATGTTTGTATTCATTTCTAGTGTTTCAAGTTCAGATTAAAGAGAACATATTTAAAGACATAGTCATGTAGACAGTGTATGAACTATTAAGTAATTCCTAATGATGTACAAATCATCTTTCTTTTAGTATTAGTTTTTCCTTTAATATTAGTCCATTGCGATTTGTGAGTTCCAAAATGATCTACAGTTGTGGGCCTCTTACGCTCTAACAAGACAAAGGGCATCTTACATGACTTTACCGTGGTCTATTTAGTCCATTATAACTCTGCAATGAACATTGTTAACAAAAGAAACCCTCGTATTATTAAAAATATAAGTAGTTGTTACAAACTATGTATGTACATAACATAATAAGAATCGACAAGTATCTCTGTATGTATCATCGTCGTGTGACATGATTCTATACTCACTATACTGCATCATATCGAGGTAATTCTATAAACTACAAAATCACATTATATTGAAACAACCATGAAAAAATTGGTAAGAATAGAGACTATGAGTATGAAATGTGTGTACGATACTGTAGATGCAATGTTTCCTTGCTGCGCCTGACTCGAGTTAGGTGAACCATTCTTTGACGTTGCTTCAGGTCCCACAGACATAGATGGAGAACCTCTAGGGGATGGCCGTGGGCTTATTGGTAGCGTATTTGATTCTATGGCATTGTAACCTAGATACAATGATCACAGGTTAATAATCATATAATGTTCAACTATTAGTAAAAAGAGTGTCAATGTCTACTCACAGTTTGAAGCTTTCCAACCCAAAATATTCTTCTCGCGATCAAACACTACTCGATAGCCCGTCATAAAGTTTTCTGAACAGATAGAAAACAAATATTAGTTGCATTTTCAGTAGTGATTAAGTATATAACACCAAGGTGATGATGGTTACTTACGGCCAATGATGTTTACATCCTCACTTTTGACAATACCCAAACATAAAACAGATCCACCATCCTACGTGACAGATGGTAATCCGTAATAGAATTAGAACCGAGATAAGTTATAGTTAGATAAAAACAAGTGCATAAAATAATAAATATTGTTCTCACATCAACAACAAATGGATTGGTGACTTGATACGCGTCTCCACCTTTCATAGTTAGATTAAACAATGGCCCTTCAAAACTTTGCTGGTTTGGACTGCATGAAAACAAAGCCACAACAAAATTATTAGAATAACTAAAAAACTGCACCGCACTGCAATGGACCACATTGCACCGGGCCTAGATTGTCACATGTAATTAGCCTTCGTCGTGCTCGTTCGGCGGGTATATCACTTTTACGCTAGCTAGCTAGCTAGAGGTGCCAAATTGGGAGGCCCGTGTCATGAGCCAATTTGGGTTTGAGTCGGACTCTTTACAATAATAATCTGACTCTTTACAAAGTGATTCAAACGATTATATGCTTAAAACAATACAAAAATGGGCGACTATTGACCTGCTAGAACCAGTCTGACCCGTTTCGCACCTTTAACGATGTTTTTTGTTTGTCCACTTTGACCCATTTGAGATCATCAATACTAATAATACTGACCTTAAGTCGTAGCAATACTCGAACGGAAGGTCAGAACTAAGCTGGCTACGAGTCTCATTTGTCTGTGAAACAAACTGCAAAAAGACACAATAAATGATGCCACTTTAATAAATCGAACAATCAAGTAATAAAAGGCATATTGCCCGCAGAGAAGGATAAATTACTAACACTTTCACTAATAATCGAGTACGCAGGATCGTTCAGATACGTGAATGAGGTACCCGTGTCAAATATTGCAGTAAAATCAACATTAGTAACATTGTCTCCAACGACTGTTTGTGTCATGCTGATGTTATACGTTCGACTGGCACCAAAATTTCAAGAAACACAAAAAATTAATATTTGAAAGTCAGTCAAAAGAGTTGCTCCACAAGTTCAAAATCAATCTAAATCGGCTTACTGAGGTGTATCAAGATTGATTGGGGTTTCTCCTTGATCCGAACTGCCTTTATCTCCAAAATTTATTCTTCCAGCACCATCAGGGCCGAAACACATGGAGAATGAGTTAGCAACAAGACCCTCACTGGCTAAAATGCTCGGAACAGATAAGTTCTCCATGCCAAGCCCAAATAGACCATTAGGGGCAGCACCATCTAAAAACGAGCCCGTTTGAATCATTCCACAGCTGCAATAAATTAAAATGAACATATATAACGAAACAGGTACAGTTTGATCCTTAAAGTCAAAGGAGGAGATATATCTAACTTTAGTAGTAATACGAGTCTTTCAAGTTCTGATACACTTATCATATTATTATAGGTATCAACCAAAATCCACAAATGAAAAGATCTAGGAATTAAGTCACCATCAAAACCACTTATCTTTAAAGTCCAAAGTAGTAGGTTAGGCCAATATAGTCAAATGTTCATAACTATGCATAAAATATGCTGCAACGGGTGCAGTTTTTACTTTAAGATTAAATAAAAAAAACATAAAAAAACAATTTCAGACTTTGTCATAGATATGAGCACATACGTTTTTTCCCCTAAAACCGTTACAAAATTAACAACTATAACACATACGCTATCAAGAAACGATGACCTGAAAGGATTTTTATTGGTACATATACTATGTTTGACTTCAAAAGCGAAAGATCCTACAAGATACATACCCGAACTTGATTTTTGCATCAACAGGTTTCAGTGCACTATCATCAGTTGTCAAATGCAAACTATCTTCTATCAAGATCCCGGTTGATGATGTATTACTCGAAAGATAATTGACTTGATATGGACATATATCAGGTCTTCCAGAGCATGCCTTTCGAAGTTTACACGAACTACTATCACAGGGAACTTTTGTACTCGTTGAAGATGTATTAGGACTGTATATGTTGAAATCTAGTTGCTGTAAACAAAAAATCAGCAGCTTCAATTTACCGTTTTTAACCTGACAACGAGCTAGTAAACACCAATATATAAATATTAAAGAGGGGGTGAAATTTACATAACGACCAAAACTTTCTATTGCGGGGAATAACTAACTTAATTTATGATTATCTACCAAAATTCTTTTTTAAGTCTTAAAAATGATAATCAATCAACAACCTTCTTGGAGTGAAAAGAATCATAAAAAGAACACATATGACATACCCTTCCACTTCTTGTGACTAAACCCTTCACGCAGCTGCGACAATCACAAGGTATCCAAAACAAGTCACTCCCGGTGTCGAGTGCCACCAAAAACCATAAACTCGGGTTACCAACCGAAACATTTGCATAATGCAAGCTGCAAATTTCCAACAAAACTTCAAGAGTCAGCATATAATTATGACATAAAATATCAAGACTTCCATAAATTATACAAACAGAGGTTTTAACAACTTTTCAAGAGTTCTGTATAAAAAAAATCAAAAATTCAACAACTGCGCATACAGAAATCAGCTAACATATCAAAATTTCAAGAATTACACATGAAGAAGTTAAGCAAAACATAAATATGTTTCATAAATTAAACGACAAGAATATTGCTTCGTCTATTTATTGACTAATTCAATATAGGAAATCAATAAAAACTACTCTTGCTACATCATTAGATGATCAGAATTCTGATACTAAATCAGTAAATCCCATTAGAATCAACAATTTATTAGATATATATACAAAAACAATCAATACTAACACAGACCAAAAAAAGAAGCATAATCCCCAATTCTCTTTTATGAAGACATCAAAACACACAACTTTAAAAAGAAATTAAAAAGAAAAATTAAAAGACTTACAATCCAAGAGAAGGAAGCTGGTAAGTTTCATTGCCATCAAGAAACGCCAAAGAAGATTCAAGAGTAGGGTCACCGGCGCCGGCAAGTCTCCGGCGATGAAAAAGACGGTCACGGTGGGCCATGGCAGAGTAATAATCAAGTGAGCCCATTTTAGGCAAATTATGATCATCAATATCTAAAATACCTTTAACTGAATCAGAATATCTATGATGTATATCAAACCCATATGTCCCAAACCCATTTATCAATCTTGAATTACAAAGAATCAATCCAAATGTTACTAAAATCAAATTATAACAGATACCCATTTCACAGAAAATAATACCCAGATGGAAAGTTTATACTTTTTGAACTACTAATAGATACAAGAAATTAATAGATCTGTTAAGGGTATCATTACTGTGTGTTTATATATATACATATATGCTATCTATATATGTAGAGTTTTGAAGAGAGAATAGAAAAAAGTGGGAAGTCTTTTATGCCGTCTGTGTCATGAATATGAACACGAAAGTAACTAATGATTTTATATATTTTTTGAAAACTTTAATCATTTTGTTTTAATTGTTTTTTTTTTTTTACATATATTTCGTTTTATTGTATTATCTACTTTTTGCGGCAGATCGACGGCATGTCGACTCGCCATTTTGGTTTTTGAGTTACAGACACCGGGTTGACAAATTGACATAGTCAAGTTCCCAAAGTTATCATGACTTTTTAAGATTAATTCAAAAATAAACATTTAAACTACGGAGTATTAATTTTTATTCAAAGGTCAAAGTGATTTTATTTGATTCTTTCGGTTAGAAATAACTTGAAAGGATCTACACTGTTAATTATAATAAGGTCTCTCCCAACTGGCATCGTGCGTGAAATGGAGGACACGGACACGTTGTAGGTGCAGTCGTTGATTAATGTTCTTTTTTGACGCGTTAGGACAAGAGAGAAATAATCAACGGTCTATTTTGTTTTAACAAAAATAGTTGTTTGCTTTTCTTTTCCAATCTTTACACATCCATTTTCAATCAAAGTGCTACCACATCTCAAAACCATTACATTTCATTTTACCACTATTTACATTATACAAGCGCAACAAATACTAGCATGGCAAATCGAGACAACCACTACTTTGACCCTCGATATGTTAATATGGATATGTTTTAACAATTATTGGACCAGCCGACATCTTATTCTTCTAATATGCAAAACCTAACGAGCAACCTAACAAAGTCAACCAATATAGGGTCGCCACAACAGACGGTGTAAACTGGAAACCCATTTTATAATGTTATTATATAACCATATCGGTTATAATATCACTATAGGATTATGCACAACTTCAACAACAAAAACATTTTAAGCCACAACTCAAAATTAACGATGATATACAACTTCTGGCCTATATTTGAGCGACAAAACGCACCAAAAATTTGGAAAAATTGTGAAGATGCAAGAAGCAGTTTTGGCACGAATTGATCCCGAGGCAAAAGGAGGTATGGATGTGACGGAAGCTAATTCTATAATGTGTGTCAGTAATAAATTTAAAAGCCTATGTGGTGTATCAAAAATCTTTACAAGATGAGTTTGGGAAAACTTTTTATTCCGCTAGTGGTAATAGCGATGAAGACTAGTAGATTTGTTAATATTAATTTTGGTTCAGGTTGGACTAATCAAGATTTGTCCAGAAATACATAATCTAGTGAAAGAATACTTGTATAGTGAACCTGGTGGCTCTTCGAAGCTTCACTTTAATCAAGATCAACTAAAACATTATCATTAAAGTAAGAAGATAGAAGATCATCTCAGTGACGGAGCCCAATAAAATATCTTACTAGCTTTGGTTGACAACTAAAGTATCAATAAAGTAAAGTATTTACAACACTTTACACTGATTACGAGGAAGCCTTTTTATCTTTAGATAAAATGTGTTGACGGTTTTACAATACATATAAGCGAGGGTAAATGCAATAAATTAACTCAACATGAAGGCACAAGGCCAAACAAGACACAAGACGAAGACTCGGATGCGAAAATGCGAAGAAGAGTACTCTAGGTTGTGTGCACGCCGCTCGCAAGAACCATAAAGCGCCGCTCCTCCAAGGTCAGAGTCTGCGAGCGCCATTCACACGAATCCATAAGCGTCGCTCGTAAGGTCGGTTCAGCTAATCCGAGGATTTCACTATAAATACACTATAAAGCCCTCATACTTCAAATATACCTCACAAAAACGCAGTCAGCCGACAACCAAACCTTATGAGACGAAATTCGGTAACTTTCAAAGGAATTTCAACCTAGGAAGCACATCCTAATCTTCAGATCTTCACACAGTAGATTGTTGGATCTTCAACAATCTATATGTGACAACTCGTAATTTATTAACAACGGGTTAGTTCTAATCTCGAGCATTATTATAATTTCGTCTAATTTAGAGATTATGACGTGGAAATTATTAGTTAATTGAACATTTGATATAGTTCAATTAGACGTATCCTTGTGACGTGGACTATTAGCTATTTAGACGAATGCCGAGTCTTAAAATAACGTTAAATTAAGATTTAAATGTTAAAATTTAACACAGTAATTAGACTGTCTAAACTTAATATTTCTAAAGTTAGTTTGATAAAGTTTTATTTACTTGTCTTAACAAAAATGAGACGAGGGAAAATACCTTTACTTTACATTTTGACTTTTTGGTCAAACGGTATTTAATCGTAAGCATTTTACCAAATTAGGGGTAAGGAAAAATATCCATTGTTGGCCACATGGGCCGAAATGAATTTGAAAGGCAGGGAGGGAACCACCAAATCCCCCCCCCCCTCTTTCCCTGGTTCCTTTTTGATCAACACATACCCACACCACACAAACACAACACACACACACATTCATCACTCAAATTCTCTCAATCTCTTCTATCCTTTTCTTCAAAAATTTGGTCTTGCAAAGGTAGAAATCTTTTGGAGATTTTAAAGAGGTTTATTATCATTATCAAACATCATCATCACCATCTTCATCATAGTCAACTATCTTCAAGAACATAAATCTTTGGTAAGTCTAAATCATCCCTTTTGCATCTATTTATGTTTACTTACTCTTTTCTAGTCATTTCGAGTTTTTACATGTCCTATAACAACTTAAAATGGAATTAGGGTTTTTATTAGGTTTTTATTAGGGTTTTGGTTTGATTTGATCGTTTCGGAAGATTCAATGATGTTATGGATGAAATTATGGGTTGGGTTATGTGTAATTATGGTTAATGATGTTTAGTTTTGCTTCAAATTGAGTTACAAACTCTTACTAATCGTTTCGGGTTGATTTGGGTCAATTTTGGAGGGTTTTGGGTTGGTTTTCTGCACTTAGAACTGCAGGTGCTGACTGCAGAGGGTGGCCACTGCGGCGCAGTGGGCACAGCCCTTCCCCACTGCGGCGCAGTGAGCATGTTCTGGCTCACTGCGGCGCAGTGCCATTGTACTGGTCCCTGGTTCATTTTAGCCACTGCGGCGCAGTGAGCATGATTCTAGCTCACTGCGGCGCAGTGTATTGGTACTGTGAAATATTACGCGTCGAATTTTTTTTAAACGTTAATAACTTTTAATCCTTAAGTCTAAATAATTTTATTTACCTTTAGTTGATAAAAATCAATGTTTGAAACACGTTCTCGGTTATGGCATTCTAGGGTCTATAGCTAAGTAGTGGTACGTAGGGTACTCGTCGTCAAGGATTTGATCCTCAGTTTTGGTAATGATATCATAGGTTTTGGATAACCAGGAGAATTGACTGTGGATCTTCTCGAGCTACATTATACCTTTTAGCAATTAGATCGCTAAGGTGAGTTTATGGCGCCCTTTTCCTTTTACTTTGGGCCTGAAAAGCATGTACTGTTGTATACACTATTTATTAAATAAATGATTGTTTTGTGAGTATGCCATGTGATTTGGATACTTAGATCATTTGACTTAAATTTGCCATGTTGGGCTGTCGAAAATGTGTATACGTGTCATTTATTAAATGTTGGATAAAATGACGTTGGATGGCCGTGTGATGGCTGATTAAAATGTTTCCTTGTGTTTGACAAACTAAAATGTTTCCCCCTATTTGTAAATTGTCGGATGTTGTATTCTGACTGTCTTGGTTAAGGTCCGCACCCACATGGAACGGAAACCTGTGCGAGGCATATTGGCTGATACTGTCGGATGTTGTATTCTGACTGTCATATGCTGTCATCAGATCTAGATATACTGATTGACGTGATATAAGATGAGTTCAGATTTGATATACTGACTATCTTGTTATAAATTGTGATATAAGAGTTGTCAGATCTAGATATACTGACAGTCTTGTATAAAAGGTCGGATCTAGATATACCGACTGTTTTTGAAATAAAAGTATTGTTAGATGTTGTATTCTAACTGCCTGGTCTTTTATAACTATAGGTCATTGTGTTGTATCAATGACGAATAAACATTTGGTCAAACATACTGTAAACTCACCAACTATTTCGATAGTTGATCCTCTCAAATTTCATGCTTTTCAGGGAACCAACAGTAAGTATTTGGAAGCGTATATGGCATTTTGAAGCCATCTTTTGAACATTGGACGTACAATTAGCGTCAGACCTCTGAGGACTATAGCTTTATTAGTCCTAATTGTACTTAGTTGTCCATATGTTATATTTGTATTTAGTGGGCCCATTTCCAATTGAGGATAGTTTGTATCCGTGTATTGGGGTCCACTTCCGAACGATTATACTTGTAATAAACTCGTATTTGGATTAATGGATGTAATCTCTATTTACCTTCTGATTAGTACGCAATTACTTGTTAACCCTGTATTTCCGCTACAACGGGGTGTGACAAAAATTGGTATCAGAGACAAGGTTATAGTGAATACGGAGTTATTCCTCGTGAATAACTCAATCTATAGCCATGGTCGCTTCATATAGGAAATCTAAGTCATTAAGGTTTAAGATACTTATCTCGAGAGTTATACTATTTGTCAATAATTAGACCTAACCCGATCAACTACGTCCCGATTATGTAAAATAGTATAAGGCTCGAAATAAATATCTTAAATTGTGTATATACTTGTTAGTTGAATTATATTCACAGCATGCTGTACATGTGGTGGGAAGGCTGCGGGTGACCCTATACATAAGCATTTAAGGCATGTTAGGAATAGAAACTCGACTCGTATGTGTATGCATAAGGTTTATACGTGATAGTTTGGATTATATTGACAACATATTTAAATGTGGTGGGAAGGCTGCGGGTGACCCTATATATAAGCATTTTAAATATGTTGGTAATAGAAACCCAAACCGAATGTGTGTAATCTAGACAAAGATTTCTTTAAACCTCAATGTTGCGTACTGTCACATTCTTTTGATTCATGCTGTCTTATCCAGTAGACTTATATGGATTATTTGACTATCTTTTCAGACTAGTCATGTCGGATGGAGTTAGCTCTAATGCTGTTGTACCTTGTACACCTCCAGTTCCTGTCTTGGCAAACTCCATTCCATATGTTCCTGACTCTTATGAAGGAACCAATGGAGGAATCGGGCAATGAATCTCGCCCTATCAACCTTGTATCGTCATCCAGTGAATCTGGAAGTGAACATGTATCTATCCATGTTCAATCATCTGTAACACCGGTATCTCCATATCAGAGGAGGACTACCGAGGGAGGTCATATGCTTTATGCTCCTAGAGACCCCTATGCTCCTGGTCCTTCTGCACCAGTTCAGGGCAACAGTGGACCCGGTCTTTCATTCTTTCAGGGAGATCCGTATGCTGCGGGTCCCTCAAGAGTGCCTGTTTACGATCCACATGCCGTTATGCCAGTTGCATCTGCAGCTGATAGGATGGAATATTATCGCCGGCAGCTGTCGAGGATGAACAATTCCCTCATCTGCACCAGAGCGAAAATAGAGAATCAAGCTCAGGAGTTGACTGGAGCTTATAATCAGGCGGCTGAGGCGATGACTGTGGCTAGGGAAGGGAAGGAAGCTATTGGTAGAATGATCTGGATACTATCAGTCGTGGTGGTCTTGGTGGTGGCATTGCTTGTTGTAGTTCTTTTCAGGATGTAATCAGTAATAGTTGTAGTAGTAGTAACGTATTGTAAGCCTTAGAACAATTGACAACTCATACATCTGTATTTGAGTTGTAATCTTTTTGGTGGATGTATTTCCCACGTATGTCAGATAGTAATTATTCTGACTGTGTAATGTATCATCGTGGATGTAGTTCCCACATGAATTGTATTGTGGATGTAGTTTTTCCACAAGATTTTGGAAAGTCAGATTATGTAAAAAGTTTTTAGTATAAATGAAATATGATAGTTCTTCGGCTTACCTACTTGTTCAAAACTACGTCACTTGCTCATTTTCAATTCTAGAAGTATAGTGTTCTATATTTCTTTTCTTGTTTAGTTCATGAGTTCAAGTAAGTCGATAAATTGTGACTTGTGTTTGGTATCCTCTTATATCTAAAACATCTTGAAAAGCTACAATCTTTGTTGTTCCTACGAGGAAAACCTCTAAATGACATTTTTGGTTTATGTCTTAGACTTATGGCTCCCAAGACACGAGGCAAGGTCCAGAAAAAGGCTGCTCCCAAGAGAGTTACTAGATCAACTCCTCAACCCAATACAACTGAACAGGAAGAACCTGTGAACCAGCAAGAACCAGAAACTGCTACTGCAAATATGAACACTGGTCTTGGATCTACCCACGTGCTGACGGGGAAAATAATATGGCAGCGTTTGTGACACAACAACTGTTGGCCGCCATGCCTACTTTAGTTGCTCAGATCACGGCAAGCATGAACGCCAATAATAATCATCACACTGATAATAGTAACAACATTGAACCTACTGCGGAACGAGTTATTCCTAGAGTTCATCTGCCCGGGACAGACTACAAGACCTTCACATATTGTAAACCAAAAGAATTTAATGGTACCGAGGGTCCGGTAGGTCTAATCAATTGGCTGGAAAGCATAGAGGCTGTGCTTAATATCAGCCGTTGTGCCGAAGAGCACAAAGTCGAGTATGTAGCCTCTCAATTTCAAAAGCACGCTCTATCATGGTGGAACGAACAGATTAGGACTCGTGGCCGAGAGCCGGCATATAACATACCTTGGATGAACTTTAAAAGGATGCTAATGGAGAAGTACTGTCCTAGGGAGGAAGTACAGAGGATGGAAAACGAATTTTGGAACCATGCTATGGTTGGATTAGATAACGAGAAATACACTACTCGTTTTCATGAGCTGACAAGGCTAGTTCCTCGTATGGTGGATACGGAAGAGAAGTTAGTGGAAAGGTACTGCTATGGATTGTCACCTGACATCCGAAGATTGGTGGCCGCTTTTAACCCCATGACTTTACAGGCGGCAGTTAGTGCAACCAATCGGATGGTGATAGACTTGAAAAGAACCACTGGTTCTTCTGTTGGAACTGAGGTGGTCAAGAGAAGGAATGATCAGCCTCTGGTAGTGGATTTGGGATGGTGGAAATGGCAAGAGGTTTAGGGCTGCCAGAAACTTTGCAGTGGTCCCCCAGAATATTAATAGAAACCCTGGCGCAGACGGAAGATGTATCAGGTGTGGCACTCGTCACATAGGAAATTGTCCTACTTGCCACCGTTGTAAAAGAACGGGACATCAGGCAAGGTTCTGTAGGGAAAAGGTACCAAATCAGTGCTACGAGTGTGGAAGCGAAACCCACCTACGACCTGCATGTCCAAAACTCAATCTGAACCCGAACAATAATGCTATAGTTCCAGTAAGGAACAATGTGGGGAAACCAAGCTAGAAATCAAGGAGGCCGAGGTAGAGGCCGAGTTTTTGCTTTGGATGCTGCTGATGCACGACATGATCCCAATGTTGTGATAGGTACATTCATACTCAATGATCATTATGTTTTTATATTATTTGACTCCGGTGCTGATAAAAGTTTCATATCCTTAGAATTTAAGTCTCGTTTTGGTATAGTAGCTACCCCCATGAAAGATACTTATGTTGTCGAATATGCAAACGGTCAAAAATATATTGCTAGAGATCATTTAGTGGATTGTAGTTTGGTATTAGCCGGTAAAACTTTTAAAATTGACCTAATCCCCATAGAACTAAGCAGTTTTGATGTGATTATTGGTATGGACTGGTTGTCAAAGGTTAGAGCTAATATAAGTTGTCATGAGAAAATTGTTAGGATACCTCTACAGAATAACGAAACCCTAGAAGTGCAAGGAGATAAGGCAGGAAATAAATTGATCTTAGTATCGGCAATAAAAGCTAATAAATATTTACAAAAAGAACACCCTGCTTTCTTAGCATTTGTAGTAGAAAGGAAACCAAAGGGGAAAGAAATGCAAGATATTCCTGTAGTTAGAGATTTTCCGGAGGTGTTTCCTGAAGATTTGACGGGACTTCCACCTCACAGACCAGTAGAGTTTGGAATAGATTTGATTCCTGGAGCTGCACCCGTGGCCAAGGCACCCTATCGTCTTGCGCCATCAGAAATGCAAGAATTGTCCGAACAACTTCAAGAGTTGTTAGCTAAAGGACTAATTCGTCCAAGTTCATCACCTTGGGGAGCTCCAATCCTATTTGTGAAGAAGAAAGACGGCTCTATGCGGATGTGTATTATTAACAGAGAATTGAACAAGTTGACTGTCAAGAACAGGTACCCTTTGCCTCGTATTGACGACTTATTTGACCAACTGGAAGGTGCATCACATTTTTCCAAGATCGATCTCAGATCTGGGTATCATCAACTCAGAGTCAGAGAGACGGACATTCCTAAAACAGCCTTCAGAACTCGTTATGGACATTATGAGTTTTTGGTTATGCCATTTGGCTTAACCAATGCACCTGCTGTGTTTATGGACCTAATGAATTGAGTATGTCGACCGTATCTTGACAAGTTTGTCATTGTATTTATTGACGACATACTGATATACTCAAGGAATAAAGACGAACATGAAGGTCATCTGAGAACCATTCTGCAACTGCTCAAGGATCAGAAGTTGTACGCGAAATTCTCAAAATGTGAATTCCGGATTAGGGAAGTACACTTCTTGGGTCATGTAGTGAACAGGGATGGGATCCATGTAGATCCATCTAAGGTCGAGGCGATAAAGAAGTGGGAAGCCCCAAAGACTCCGACAGAGATCCGTCAATTTCTTGGACTGGCTGGCTATTACAGGAGATTTATTGAAAATTTCTCTAAGGTTGCTCAACCTTTGACTCTATTAACTCAAAAGACTAAGGAGTTTATTTGGCAGGATGCCCAGGAAGAAGCATTTCAAACGTTGAAAGACAAGCTCTGTAATGCTCCTATTTTAGCATTACCAAATGGAATTGAAAATTTCGTGGTATACTGTGACGCATCACATCAAGGCATGGGATGTGTGCTCATGCTGGAAGGTAAGGTCATTGCTTACGCCTCTAGACAGCTCAAGATCCACGAAAAGAACTATACAACCCACGATCTTGAACTCGGAGCGGTTGTTTTTTGCCTTAAAGATTTGGAGGCACTATTTGTATGGTAAGTGTACGGTATTCACAGATCACAAAAGTCTTCAGCATATCTTCGATCAGAAAATGCTGAATATGAGACAAAGGCGATGGGTAGAATTACTCAGTGACTATGATTGTAAACTCAAATATCATCCCGGTAAAGCAAATGTTGTTGCTGACGCGCTGAGTAGAAAAGATAGAATTTCACTATCTGTCATAACAAGAGCAAGTTCTTACCTTGGCTCATCATTAAGGGATAGAGTTTTAGATGATCAGAATGAGGCCTTACAACCATGGCGTATCGAGAAGGAAGCATTGTGGAATGCCGAACGGTTATTTGAATTGGATGGCGATGGGATCAGACATGTCAAGGGCAGAGTGTGGATTCCCAAGTATAATGGACTTAGAGAACTCTTAATGAACGAGAGTCATCGATCTAAGTATTCAATCCATCCTGGTGCTGACAAAATGTACCATGGGTTAAAAGATTTTTATTGGTGGCCTGGTATGAAAGGAGATATCGCCACGTATGTTTCAAAGTGTTTAAATTGTTCAATGGTTAAGGCAGAGCACCAAAAGCCTTCTGGGCTGCTCCAGCAACCCCAAATTCCTGACTGGAAGTGGGAACAAATTACTATGGACTTCATTACGAAGTTACCTCGAACCTTGAAGGGTTACGATACTATTTGGGTCATTGTTGACCGATTGACGAAGTCTGCACACTTCATTCCCATACGAGAGAATTGGAAAATAAAGAAATTATCTCAATTATATATTGAGAAGATCGTGTCACTTCATGTCCGCATTGGTCTAATCTCTGATCGTGGGAACCTTAGGGTTAGCAACATTGTTAGGAAATCCGCGGAGACAAAAGTGGAGTGGTGATAAAGGAAAATACAAGACAGTCTGAAGGGGGAACACTAGGCCTAGAGAGAGGATGTAGGTGCTAGGATCAAGATGCAATGTGGTAAAGGGATAAAGTTAGTAAGAAGAGGCAATGTTGGGGGGGGTACATGGGAGCGAGGAAGGAAGGACAGTGGAGAAGAGACGGGGAGATAGTGTCGAGGGTCCTGGTAGTGATGGGCAAGGAGATGGGAGACCGAGGTCTAGGGCAGGCATGAGATGAAAATTTCTCGGAAGGTGAGCAAATTATAGAAATTCAGACTCTGATAGCCGAGTAGAAGGAAGGGGAGTAGAAGGATTAAGGGGTTTAGGTCCTGACAAGAGGTGAGGCGTAAGAAAAGGAGTCCACAAAGTAAGTGCTAAGAATGGTAATAGGAGAGAGGGCCGAAGAAGGTAAGATAGGAACGATCTTTGAAATGCTAAGATAAGGGACGAGGCGGTGGAAAACAGGTGGGTAGCTCGACAAAGCGTACGGAAGAGAGAGAAGGTGGCAGGCACAAAGAAAGAATACGGTTAAGAAGCAGGCGGAAACCAGGAGACCAAAGACGGGAGTTGAACACCCAAATAAAGAGGGGTAGAGGAATAGTGGAAGGGGGAAACCCTGCTAGCTCCTGGAAGCATCATGGTTCGTGAGAGGGGGCTAAAGATCTAACACGGGCATGGGTCAGAGGGAGGATGATACGAGACTTAGTGGAAGTAACACAATGGGTGAGGTAGTCCGGGAAGAGAACACATTAGATGGAGTGGGGTGCGTACGAACGAGGAGCACGGAAGAACAGAATGCGAAATGACTAAGATAGAGGGGTATTGCGGAGCTTGATGGAGGTAAAGTAGAAACAATAGCTTAGGTCTAACCTGGAGCCGAAGAGGTGGTTGGGTCCGGGGAGACTGGGAGAGCGAATGATTAGTACTTATGCGGAAAATAGACAAAGGGGAGAAGCTGGAGTGGAATCCTTAGTCGGACCAAAGAGAGAGTAAGGTAGTCCAAATAATAGCGAAAAATGGTAGTGGGCGAAACACAATAAATAGTAAGATTGAACATAGGGGGACAAGAGTGTAGTGGTATGTGGGAGAGAGGAAGCGTGAGGAGAATAACCGACTGCAAAACGGCTTAGAAATTAAAGGAAGAATTTAGATGGTGTGTATCAATTGTGGGTGGGAGATGTGCGCAACTGAGGGCACTAGAACTGGAAGAAGCGCGCGATGAAGAGGATCCGGAAGATGGGAGCAAGTGCAGTGCAGAAAAAGTGGGCAAGAATGGCTGATATCCACATTGGAGCAAGGGATAATACAGGATAACGGGAGGGACGGCAGGGTAGGAGGAGGTGCACAATGTAATGAGATGGAAACAAATATGTGAGGCAAGAAGGGAGGTTGTTAGCGACGTTTTCGTCAATGCTGTCGGATTAGGTTTCACGGACTCTCTGATTGCGGGGCGTATATTTAGGGGGAAGTTCCAAATGGCTCCACGGAAAAGGCGAAGGATTGAGAAGATTGTGTCACTTCATGGTGTTCCTGTGTCTATTATCTCGGATCGTGATGGTCGTTTTACTTCTCAATCATGGAGATATTTTCAAGACGCTTTGGGCACTCAGTTGAAATTGAGTACGGCTTACCATCCACAGACGGACGGTCAAAGTGAGCGTACCATTCAGACGTTAGAAGACATGCTTCGGGCATGTGTTATCGATTTCAAAGGTAGTTGGGATACCTTTTTGCCGTTAGCTGAGTTTTCATATAATAACAGCTATCACACAAGCATAAATGTGCGCCTTTTGAGCTTTGTACGGAAATGTAGATCGCCTGTTTGTTGGCTAGATGCTGGGGAGCGTCGTTTGTACAAGTATGGGCTGGTTCAGAAGACTACTGACCAGATTGTTGAAATTAGGGCACGGCTGAAGGCGGCTCAAGATCGCCAGAAGAGCTATGCAGATCGTAGAAGGAAACCCCTTGAGTTTCAAGTGGGTGATAAAGTTATGTTGAAAGTGTCACCTTGGAAAGGCACTGCACGCTTTGGCGTGAGAGGAAAACTTAGTCCTCGTTATATCGGACCATTCGAAATTGTTCGAAGGATTGGTTCCGTGGCTTATAAGCTCGATTTACCCCAGGAGCTTGAACATGTTCATCCCACATTTCATATATCGAATCTAAAGAAATGTTTAACTGATGAAACGTTGGTGGTACCTGTGGAAGAGTTGCAAGTAAATGACTCTCTCCAATTTGTAGAGGAGCCTGTTGAAATTTTAGACCAACAGCTCAAACAGCTTAGACGAAGTCGTATCAAGTTGGTCAAGTTCGTTGGAACTCAAAACACGGACCAGACTCGACTTGGGAACGTGAGGACTATATGAGGGATAAGTATCCTCATCTTTTTACTAAGCAAGACTTGATTTCGGGACGAAATCCTTAGAAGTCGGGGATGCTGTGACAACTCGTAATTTATTAACAACGGGTTAGTTCTAATCTCGAGCATTATTATAATTTCGTCTAATTTAGAGATTATGACGTGGAAATTATTAGTTAATTGAACATTTGATATAGTTCAATTAGACGTATCCTTATGACGTGGACTATTAGCTATTTAGACGAATGCCGAGTCTTAAAATAACGTTAAATTAAGATTTAAATGTTAAAATTTAACACAGTAATTAGACTGTCTAAACTTAATATTTCTAAAGTTAGTTTGATAAAGTTTTATTTACTTGTCTTAACAAAAATGAGACGAGGGAAAATACCTTTACTTTACATTTTGACTTTTTGGTCAAACGGTATTTAATCGTAAGCATTTTACCAAATTAGGGGTAAGGAAAAATATCCATTGTTGGCCACATGGGCCGAAATGAATTTGAAAGGCAGGGAGGGAACCACCAAATCCCCCCCCCCCTCTTTCCCTGGTTCCTTTTTGATCAACACATACCCACACCACACAAACACAACACACACACACACATTCATCACTCAAATTCTCTCAATCTCTTCTATCCTTTTCTTCAAAAATTTGGTCTTGCAAAGGTAGAAATCTTTTGGAGATTTTAAAGAGGTTTATTATCATTATCAAACATCATCATCACCATCTTCATCATAGTCAACTATCTTCAAGAACATAAATCTTTGGTAAGTCTAAATCATCCCTTTTGCATCTATTTATGTTTACTTACTCTTTTCTAGTCATTTCGAGTTTTTACATGTCCTATAACAACTTAAAATGGAATTAGGGTTTTTATTAGGTTTTTATTAGGGTTTTGGTTTGATTTGATCGTTTCGGAAGATTCAATGATGTTATGGATGAAATTATGGGTTGGGTTATGTGTAATTATGGTTAATGATGTTTAGTTTTGCTTCAAATTGAGTTACAAACTCTTACTAATCGTTTCGGGTTGATTTGGGTCAATTTTGGAGGGTTTTGGGTTGGTTTTCTGCACTTAGAACTGCAGGTGCTGACTGCAGAGGGTGGCCACTGCGGCGCAGTGGGCACAGCCCTTCCCCACTGCGGCGCAGTGCCATTGTACTGGTCCCTGGTTCATTTTAGCCACTGCGGCGCAGTGAGCATGATTCTAGCTCACTGCGGCGCAGTGTATTGGTACTGTGAAATATTACGCGTCGATTTTTTTTAAACGTTAATAACTTTTAATCCTTAAGTCTAAATAATTTTATTTACCTTTAGTTGATAAAAATCAATGTTTGAAACACGTTCTCGGTTATGGCATTCTAGGGTCTATAGCTAAGTAGTGGTACGTAGGGTACTCGTCGTCAAGGATTTGATCCTCAGTTTTGGTAATGATATCATAGGTTTTGGATAACCAGGAGAATTGACTGTGGATCTTCTCGAGCTACATTATACCTTTTAGCAATTAGATCGCTAAGGTGAGTTTATGGCGCCCTTTTCCTTTTACTTTGGGCCTGAAAAGCATGTACTGTTGTATACACTATTTATTAAATAAATGATTGTTTTGTGAGTATGCCATGTGATTTGGATACTTAGATCATTTGACTTAAATTTGCCATGTTGGGCTGTCGAAAATGTGTATACGTGTCATTTATTAAATGTTGGATAAAATGACGTTGGATGGCCGTGTGATGGCTGATTAAAATGTTTCCTTGTGTTTGACAAACTAAAATGTTTCCCCCTATTTGTAAATTGTCGGATGTTGTATTCTGACTGTCTTGGTTAAGGTCCGCACCCACATGGAACGGAAACCTGTGCGAGGCATATTGGCTGATACTGTCGGATGTTGTATTCTGACTGTCATATGCTGTCATCAGATCTAGATATACTGATTGACGTAATATAAGATGAGTTCAGATTTGATATACTGACTATCTTGTTATAAATTGTGATATAAGAGTTGTCAGATCTAGATATACTGACAGTCTTGTATAAAAGGTCGGATCTAGATATACCGACTGTTTTTGAAATAAAAGTATTGTTAGATGTTGTATTCTAACTGCCTGGTCTTTTATAACTATAGGTCATTGTGTTGTATCAATGACGAAATAACATTTGGTCAAACATACTGTAAACTCACCAACTATTTCGATAGTTGATCCTCTCAAATTTCATGCTTTTCAGGGAACCAACAGTAAGTATTTGGAAGCGTATATGGCATTTTGAAGCCATCTTTTGAACATTGGACGTACAATTAGCGTCAGACCTCTGAGGACTATAGCTTTATTAGTCCTAATTGTACTTAGTTGTCCATATGTTATATTTGTATTTAGTGGGCCCATTTCCAATTGAGGATAGTTTGTATCCGTGTATTGGGGTCCACTTCCGAACGATTATACTTGTAATAAACTCGTATTTGGATTAATGGATGTAATCTCTATTTACCTTCTGATTAGTACGCAATTACTTGTTAACCCTGTATTTCCGCTACAACGGGGTGTGACACTATACTTTTCATTGTTTGTACAATATAGAAAGTAAGTAAGAAAGCACCTAATGCCGTCTTTCACGGATTTTGGATCCCAATACCTCGACAATGTATTGGAGGGGTTATGATGTAGACAGCCTTACCCCTACCAAGACGGTGTAGAGAGTCTGCTTCTAGTATTTATTTAAAATAGAAAAGGACCTCCAACCTTGCAATGCATAAGGATATAACCATTGACCTCTGTCTCCAGAGACAGGAGTGTTAACCACTTATCCAACCTTACTGGTTTTAGAGTCAATACAATATGTCTTTCTATTTTACAAACTTTGTTAACCCTTTAATAATCTCATGCTAGTTGTTTAATACTTTTTTGAATGATATAATCATCTAAGACATTTATGTGTTATTTTATTATGTGATTTGTTGCACTGTTATTATGTTTAATCATAGATCCAAAGTTATTTAGATTTTCATATTATTATTAATTTTATGTTGATTGTTTGTTGATTTAATTTTTATTAATGTGTCTATAGTTAGTCACTAGGATTAACAAACATAATATGAAATCAATTAATCTTTCTTTAATTATTTGTAAAAGTTCACTCTAGTCTAGCAAGCGAGTGGGGAATTACAATTGTTAAATCTTAATGATTATGATGCTAAACAATGTTATGGTAGCTTTGGTGCACCGAGAGAGATTCAAGTTCTAGAAAAACTATTACAAAGTAAATCTAGCGAGAATCTGAGTATATTAAATCGTATTAACAGGCTTGTGTTTAATCTTAATTAAGTGAATCTAGCGATAATCTTAATTGACGGGTTGGATGATTTAGGAAAGAATTTTAACCACTTTGATTGGGTGAATCGAGAGAGAATCCCAGTTGTCATCTTTATTCGCAACCCTTTTTTTAAAATCTTGTACTTAAGTTGCCCACCTGATTTTATCTGGGTAGAAGTGTATAAAGGTAAAAGGCTTACTCGTAATTAGTGATTGCTTCCGTATCCAATCAATGTAAGATCTTTTACTGGGCTTGTCACTTAAGATGATCTTCTTTCTTTCTTATTCCAATATTCCTCTTCAGTGAAAATGCTTATATTTAAGTTGATTTTGACTAGAGTGAAACTTGAGTGAACTAAATCTCAATGCCAGCATCTCTAGACGTGTGCAAAAAAACCGGTTCCAAAGAACCGGTTCCAAAAAAACCGAGAACCGGAACCGATTGGAACCGGTTCCTCAGGAACCGGTCCCGGTTCCTCAAGAACCGGCAGTTAGGAACCGGTTCCACATTTTTTTCAAATAACCGGTCCCAAACCGGTTCCTCAGAACCGGTTCCAAGAACCGATCCCAAGAACCGACCCAGTCAAACTAGCTGTTACTAGCCGTTAGAATCTGCCACTTTTGGTCCTTTTTGACCGTTAGGAGCCGTTAGATTCACCCAATAATTACCATTTTGCCATTATACAACTAGTATATATATGTAACATCATTTAGGCTTATTTTTACACATTCCATCACTTACAAACACTCCATATATCTTACAAAAACACTATGTATTCATAAATCTCTTACCAAAATCATTATATCTCTACATATTTTATATTTATATATCACAAAATATATATATATATATATATATATAAATATATATATATATATATATACACTATATATATAATATATATCAAATCTCTCACAAAATGGAGTCTAATTCCGCTTCACAAACGCAATCTACCGGTATTGGTTCCACAAGTGAGGCGGCAACGGTGGTGGAAATAATAACGGATCATAAAAGAACGGCTCCCGTATTTCAACACTTTCAATTGGTTAAGTTGTCGAATGGTGTTGTTAAGGCTCGGTGTAATTATTGTCACAATCTCTTTAAAGGTGCAAACTCGACTTTGGACAAACATGTTAGACTTCATTGTGCGGTGAAAAAAGCACAAGATGGGGGTACCACCTCACAAGGTCAACAAACATTAGGAAATGATGACACTATTTTTCATTATTCGACGAAGGCGGTTCATGAAGGACTTTCCAACTTGACCATTAAAAAAGCTTGGCCATTCAACCATTGGGACGATGCGGAGGTCACTTCCACATTTCAAACGTTAATGCAACCAAGGTACACTACTCTAACTCGCTCTACATTAAAACGTACATGTATGAAAAATTAGAAATTGGGTAAAAAACTACTTATAACGGATTTTGAAAATTTAAAGGGTAGTTTAAATTTGACAACCGATGTTTGGAGTGCTCCTCATGGTTTGCCCGGTTCTTACATATGTGTTACGGCGCATTGGATAGATCCTAGTACTTGGCAAATGATGAAACGCACAATTGCTTTTGAAAATTTTGAGGAACCTCATACCGGTGAAAATCTATACTATAAGTTAAGGGAAGTGTTTGCATACTATAAAATTGAGCAAAAGATTTTTTCAATATCATTTGATAATGCAAGTAATAATACAAAAGCGGTTGACCACTTGAAAATAAAATATGCTCCTATTTGTGATGGTATTTTTTATCATGGTCGATGTGTTGCACATATTCTTAACTTGGTTGTGCAAAGCGGTTTGGGTCACGCTACCATTGAAACCGTTAAGAAAGACTTTGTAAAGATGTTAAAGGAGGTATTTTTGGGGGGTAAGACTAGACATAAGAAGTATATCAAATTGTGTAAAGAAACCGATTCGATATATTTGTCACCTCATTGGGAATGTCCTACTAGATGGAATTCCACTCTTATAATGTTTGAATGGGCTTTACGTCAAAAAATTACTTTGAAACATTTTCATGATGATCTAGTTGACAACCGTTTGGCATCTTCTAAGTTTAACTATTGGGAAATTATTCAAACTTTAGTAGATTTACTTCAAGTGTTTAAAAATGCCACGGTTTTGGTTTCGGGGGTTTATATTCTACTAGTCATTTGGTGCTTCATCAAATTTATGAAATTGGTGAAAAATTGGTAGAATTTGAGTGTATGGATGATGGTGTATATGAAGGCATGGTGAAACTCATGAGAGAAAAAATGAGAAAATATTTTATGGAAATGCCACCAATTTTTGCTTGTGCCGCCGCAATGAACCCCACTTTAAATGTTAGCGGCGTTGAGGCACTTATTGAAAAAATAAATGATAGTTTGGAGTGTTATGATAAGGATATAAACTTTTCCATGACGGCAAAAAGTGAGTTTAATGCGAATTTTGAAAGATTGTATAAGGTTTATGAAGCTAGATATGGCTCAAGTTCTTCTACTACTCCTTCTCCCTTTGTTTCTACCAAAAAAAGCAAGGATTCCAAGATAAACCTATACAATTATGTTATCCAAACAACCACCAAACGTCAAAGAAATGAGGCTTCAACTTCCAACAAGAACACCGAGTATCATAGGTATATCGGAACAAACTTTTTGGCTAGCCTTGGAGTTGATGCTTTCATGAATGTGGATGTATTGAATTGGTGGAAGGAAAGGGAAGATCAATTTCCCATTCTATCTATCATGGCACGTGATTTACTAAGCGCTCAAGCTTCAACGGTTGCTAGTGAATCCGCATTTTCACAAAGTGGAAGAGTTTTGTCCATAAGAAGAACAAAACTTACACGGCATCATTGGAGATGTGTATTTGTTATAAAGACCACTTGGACGCCATGACCCGTAAACAACACATATCAAGCCTAGATATTATAGTGAATTATTAGTGAGTTTTTAATTTTTTTCAAGTGTTTTTTGTGAAATAACTTGGAGTTTTTGTGTTAATTCACTAGATATTATCATTATGAAGGTATTTTAGGTCTTAAGGCTCGGTGTATTAACAATCAAGTGCCCCAAAATCGAATTACGGTGAAAAAAAGTGGCCTTAACGGCCGTTAAATGAATTATAGTGAATTATTAGTGAGTTTTTAATTTTTTTCAAGTGTTTTTTGTGAAATAACTTGGAGTTTTTGTGTTAATTCACTAGATATTATCATTATGAAGGTATTTTAGGTCTTAAGGCTCGATGTATTAACAATCAAGTGCCCCAAAATCGAATTACGGTGAAAAAAAGTGGCCTTAACGGCCGTTAAATGAATTATAGTGAATTATTAGTGAGTTTTTAATTTTTTTCAAGTGTTTTTTGTGAAATAACTTGGAGTTTTTGTGTTAATTCACTAGATATTATCATTATGAAGGTATTTTAGGTCTTAAGGCTCGATGTATTAACAATCAAGTGGCCCAAAATCGATTTACGATGAAAAAAAGTGGCCTTAACGGCCGTTAAATGAATTATAGTGAATTATTAGTGAGTTTTTAATTTTTTTCAAGTGTTTTTTGTGAAATAACTTGGAGTTTTTTGTGTTAATTCACTAGATATTATCATTATGAAGGTATTTTAGGTCTTAAGGCTCGATGTATTAACAATCAAGTGGCCCAAAATCGATTTACGATGAAAAAAATACCTCTAACGGCCGTTAAGTTCTGGAAAAAGAAAAAAAAACAACCGGTTCCTCCTCAGGTTCCAGGAACCGGTTCCGAACCGATTCCGAACCTATATTTCGGTTCCATCGGTTCGGGTTTTCAAGACTAAGAACCGGTCCCGAACCGGTTCCGGTTCTTGAAGAACCGGTTACAGTCAACGTTGACCAAGAACCGATTCCTCAAGAACCGGAGGAACCGGTTCGGTTCCTATGCCCACGACTAAGCATCTCTAACAATTTACCATTACTATCATAATCCTTTTATATTTTTTTCTTTCTGGATAGTGATTTTTCATTGTTGTAAAAAACTCCTCTTTGATTGTTAATCAAATTATCTTACTCTTAACTATTTGTCAAGTTAAATATTGTATTTTTATTTTTAAAAAGAGGTTTGTGATTTATTGATAAAGTTTGATTTTTGGGATGATTCATTTGAATTCGAGTCTCATTTTCCACATTTGCGATTATGGATTATTGGAGGGTTTCTGAATGTCTTAAATTGCATTTTAGGTATTTTAAAGTAGTGTGGTTTGGATCAGTGGTAAACAACATAACATCTGGAGACAGAGGTCATGAGTTCGATCCTCATCCCATACAAAGGCCGGATGTCCTTTTTTACCATTTAGGTAGAAACTGAAAGCAGTCTCTCTACCTTGGTAGGAGTAAAGTCTGCCTACATCCTAACCTACCCCATACACCGTCGAAGTATTATGACTTAAAACCGGCACAAAGCGGCAGTAAGTAGTTTCTTTCTTTTCTTTCTTGGGTGAAAAAAAAAAGTTTGGAATAATGAAAAAGCTGAATGTTAAAATCAGGATCCAAGAATGAAACGATGACTTTTGATAATTTTTTTCCATAAAATTCCTTTAAGCATTGATTGACAAAATATTACAAGTAAGACCCGTGTCTTTGGCAAAGTTCGTTCAACAAACTTGAATTATTCCCCTATTAGAAAAAGAAATTATTAAAAGTAAGTCAATAATTATATGAAACAACTGTATTCAATTTCAATATCATATGAAAGGAGAAAAGTGAGATGTAAAAAATATTTTATACACTAGCTAATCAACCCGGGTGATTACCCGGGCATGATTAGGAAAATATAAATAAAATTTTCTACATTTGATTACACGTAAACCAATTACAATCTTTATGTTCCACATCTTTATACTTGAGCTAACTTATCTATTCAAGTAATAAATAGTCACTCCCACATAAATCATTACAACACGTTAATAAGTCGAGCAACGGCAAGCAACTTAACCTTTTTAAGTCGAGCAAGACGACCTGATTGCAACTTCATACCCTCTTCCACATACCTTTGTGAGGTTCACCAGCTTTGTATCCTGCAAGCGTGTCAATTTCCCCATCATCATGCACAAGCCCCATGAGATACCGCACAGAAACTTAGATTAACCTGCATCAACTTATAACCTTCACTTTTAGCAACACCACAATACGATCAATCCAAACTTCATAACTTGCCACTACAGACTACTGGTAGAGAAATCACATGGTCGGGAACACTAATGCAACTATAGTGGTCCAAATATTGAAAATTATCTTTAAAATTAGCTTTACACATCAAAGATTGTTTCAGTTGGATTAATTTTGTAACACCCCAAGCCGAGGCTCGGAATATCACGGAAAACACATAGCACCAGGTGAAATTACAATAGAACAACTAAATGCAATTAAAGATTCGGTGAATCCAAAAGATAACGAAGCAAGTAACAAAATACAACAGGAGCAAATAGCCATCAAAGTTAACATAATAACATCCAAAGATGGCAAACGATCCTAAGCATAATGCAAGAGGCAGGCCAATGAATCCTTGATCCATGAGGTCCATAGTCCGGGTTAAACCGCAAGCGAAGCAACTAAACTCCACGCCCAGGGAGAACCTGATTACCTGAAAAGTGTACTAAGCATAGTCAACACAAGGTTGGTGAGTTCGTAGTAATGGTCCCCAAGGAACCATAAACAACAATCATAATGTACAAGTAGAGGCTAGACGTGACTTACAGTGAGCCTCTAAGTAACACAACAATATTCAATCAACAAAATTTCATAAGTACGTAAATGCGTGTAAATGAATGCTCAATGATATGAATATCAATGCAAGTACCAAATGCATAAATAAGTCAACATGCCTATCTTATGCGTGAACGCCAGTCACCAATGCAACGATACCCTTCTGTCATCACAATGAACAAGGCTGTATCTCAAAATCATCGAGATATATATGTCTATATACTCGGAGTCAGGCACTACATCCAAAATGGGTGCATACATCTATGCACCAGGATGTCGGCAATTCCCTTGCCGAGGGTTATCAATAATGTATGCAATGTTTACAATCAAATGTAAATGCATCCGCCAGGAACCAACAATCAATAATCGTAAGTTATAAGCCACTAATCAACATTCAACGAACGTGAACCAACAATCAATACACGATGTACCTGTGCCATCAATCAATATACGATGAACCTGTGCCAACAATCAATATTCATCCAACATAAGCCAATATCAACATTCATCCAACCAACTATACGTACATATACTTCAGAGGATTCTACTTTCTTCAAGTCCCAGATACTTATGTATAGGGTCACCCGCAGCCTTCCCACCACATCTAGAACTCAATGAAGGCACAACCGACTATCATGTATGCACGTCAAATCCTAATATTAACGAAATACTTAACAAACATAACCAAGTCATTCAATCAATCAGCAACGTAAGTAAACACGCAAGTTTACACTTTTCAGCCCGAATCTCAAGCGAGTAGGGAGATACGAAACTCACCTTGTCTGGCAATGAAGCTAGTATAAGATTACACACAAGTAATGGGGTCCACACGTCCACAACCTATATTTATACATCATAATACCGTAATGTCAACTCTACAATCATAAACAAGTTGGTTTAGCACAATTAGGTCAAGTCACAACCCTAAACGCCTTTACAACTTAAACGAGTAGGAACAAAACGCATTCGACTCGACCTTTTTAGAAATGAGAAAAGATTCATACAAAAAGAGTGTTACTACTAGAAACTAGACTCTCTTACGATTCCAACGACAGGTCATACGACTTATTTGGACTTACGGATCAAAAGTTATTAACGTTTGAAAAATCGACGCGCGTACTTTCCCAGTAACTATCCATTGCGTCGCAGTGAGCCAAAACCAAGCTCACTGCGCCGCAGTGGCTAAGTCAGACCAGGACCAGAAGTATGGCACTGCGCCGCAGTGAGCAAAGGTAGGGCTCACTGCGCCGCAGTGGGCTAACCATGACTTGACCAGGCCCTAGCCACTGCGCCGCAGTGGGCTAGGCCTAAGCCACTGCGCCGCAGTGGCCCAGTTCTGGCCAGAAGCAGCAGCAGCAGCCCGAACCAAACCCAAAACAACCCATAAGACATCCAAAACGATTTGTAAAGCCATGCAACATGATTTGAAGCATAAATAAACACCATCAACCATAAATAAACATAACCCAATCCACAAATTCAACTAAAACATCAAATCATACCCAAAACCTTCAAACCCTAAATTAAACCCTAATTTGACCTAAAACGAGATTTAAGCCGATTTAGGACTTGTGAAAGTTCAAGATGACTAGAAATGCATAAACAAACATAAGTAGGTATAAATGGGATGAATTTGACTTACCAAAACTTCTCCTTGAGCTAGAACCCGAAATTAGGTCAAATGGACAAAATGCAAGACTTCCACCTTTTGATTCTTCGATATGACGATAATGTGGTATAGATGGCTATGAATCTAGTGTTATACCCTTTCTAAACACTAAGTAGATGGTAGGGAGAAAAGAAGAGTGATCTTGCTTTGTTTTTGAGAGAAAGAGAGAAAGAGATAGATAGATAAGAAGTGAGAGGGGAGAAAAAGATAGGGGGGAGAAATGGGTCATTGGGTGGCTGGTGGGTCTTGGACTACCCACGGGCCGACCCGCTCCCATCACAAGTCACAACATAATAGCTACACATTTAAATACCGACCAACACATATTATCGACCCGAATATACCACATTGCCATTTAACTCACAAAACGACCCAATTAATTCATTAACTCAATTTGTTAGTCAAATTACACATAAAGTCAACGGGTCAAAATTTACGGATGTTACATTATTCCCCCGTTGAAAGAATTTCGTCCCGAAATTCAACAAAACCCTAATTATCAAACAAATGCGGATACTTAGACTTCATATGGTCTTCTCTCTCCCAAGTGAACTCGGCTCCACGTCTAGCATTCCACCTAACCTTCACAATCGTGTAGCGTTTACTTTTGAGTTTCTTTTCTTGTCGATCCAATATCTCTACCGGTTCTTCAACAAAGTTCAAATTCGAATCAACCCTAATTTCGTCCATAGGCACATGATGTGTAGGATCCGCCAAACACTTGCGCAAGTTACAAATATGAAACACATCATGCACACCGCTAAGCTCTTGAGGCAATTCTAGCCGATAAGCAACCTTCCCAACCCGTTCAAGAATCTTGAAGGACCAATATACCTTGGTGCAAGTTTTCCCCGCTTCACAAAACGTACGACTCCCTTCCAAGGTGACACTTTCAAAGTACAAAATCACCAACTTCAAACTCTAACGGTCTCCGCCTCACATCGGCATACTTCTTTTGACGTTCACGGGCCAACTGCAACTTCTCCTTAATTTGAGATATTACCTTAGTTGTTTCAATCACAATTTCTGGCCCGATGAGTTGACTCTCCCCAATTTCCACCCAAGCTAGAGGAGAACGACATACCCTACCATACAATGCTTTAAAGGGTGCCATCTGAATGGTAGCATGGTAACTATTGTTGTATGAAAACTCGACTAGCGGCAAATGGTCTTCCCAACTTCCACCGAAATCAATTGCACATGCCCTCAACATGTCTTCAAGTGTTTGAATGGTTCTCTCGGTTTGCCCATCCGTTTGAGGGTGAAACGCCGTACTCATGTCAAGTCGAGTACCCATGGCCTTTTGAAAGGCTTCCCAAAATTTTGATTTGAAACGGGCATCTCTATCGGAAATGATAGAAATCGGCACTCCATGCTTAGATATTACTTCCTTGATGTACAAACGAGCCAAAGTGTCAAATTTATCGGTTTCACGAATGGCTAAAAAGTGAGCCGATTTCGTTAACCGATCTACTATCACCCAAATCGTGTCACAGCCGCTTCTTGTCTTCGGTAGTTTAGTAATGAAGTCCATTGAAATATGCTCCCACTTCCAATCGGGCATCACCGGTTGTACCAACAACCCGGGTGGCTTCTTGTGATCGGCCTTGACTTGTAAGCAAGTAAGACACTCACTCACATACTTAGTCACATCACGCTTCATGCCCGGCCACCAATACAAGTCTCTCAAATCAAAGTACATCTTATCCGACCCGGGATGGACCGAATAAGGCGATAGGTGAGCTTCATTCAATATAAGTGTTCTTAAGTCGCCGAAAATAGGAACCCAAAGTCTTTCAACCATGTATAGCCCATTATCATTCTTCCGGTCGAATTGTTGTTCCATGCCATCTAGGTACTTGTTTCCAAAGTTTTCCGGTAGGGTGGCTTGAATTTGGGCTTCAATTGTAACACCCGTTTCGTAAAAATATGGATTTCCAAAAATTTCGCCTAACGGCGTTAAATCATGCGGAAACGATTTAGGAAAATACTCAACTAAGGAAAACAGTTGAGAAAACATTGGTGGTGTTACTAATAGCATCAAATCTGTAATAAAAGAAATCCATAAGATTGCCCAACATAAAGCAATCATAACATAGTCATTACATAAGTTCCATAAAGGAAATCAATAACATAAGGTCTATGCGAAGCTATTGGGTAAACTAAGCCAGCTTGATCATCTACCCATCTCTCGCCAAAGCTTCACACGTCATCTCACCGCCTAACCTGAGGGGTGTCAACACATTAAAAGAAACAAGTGTTAGCTATAAAGCTAAGTAAGATAACACCAGGTTTAAGCAAAACATTTCATCCATTTAAATCGTCACTTTAAAACATTACGTCATTTTAATTAGGCATTCATACCACCGTATAAACATATCCACATCACATATAAGCATAGAGTTCATGACCCTAAGCGTGCCTAATCAATTTGATCACTTTGATTCACCTCGTTAAGTTGTAACCGAAGTTACCGTTTTTCAGGAAAGACAATGTCGATCCATGAGTAGCACGCTATGTTCATGACATTAGGTGGGTCATCAGGCCACCCGAAACTACTCGCCACATATGACTTGTTGCAAGGAGCCACCCGAGCAACCATTTTAACGTACCTATAACCACCGTCAGGCATGACGTACCTATTACCACCGTCAGGCACCATTTATACGTACCTATTACCACCGTAAGGCACGATGTACCTATTACCACCGTAAGGCACAGGTTATGCATAACACTTAACATCTAATTAGCTCGAGCATTTATCATATTTAGTTTAGATTTCCACCTTTAACCTAAACTAATCCATACTATCATCTTTTCACGTTAGGGCCCTTAAAACGTGCACGTGTCATGGCAACCTAAAAAGGTCTAGTGTTCTAGATGAACAAGCCACATATACATGCACATACAACATTACAACATATCATTAACCACCGTTCATCATAACATATCATATCGTAAACATATCATATCGTAAACATATCATTAACCACCGTTCATCATAACATTTCATATCGTAACCACATGTACGGGGAAGCATTTTAGGCATAAACATCGTCATCATTAATCCCCGAGTACCTCCCATATCAACCCAACCACCTATGAGTTATACATTACTGTTATGGAGGTTATAGTTTACGAACCATTTTCGTTGCACCCTCAGCGTGACAAAAGTAGTGTATCTTACCTGTTGGGAGTGTGCGCGCGTAATGAAAGGCTAAAAGTGCTTAACAATAATCCCCGACACCTAAGATACATTAATATACAAAATATAAGTCATTTGGGACCCAAACGAACTTTAAAACGAACTTAGGTTTGTTCTTACGAACTTAGACTCACTGAACGAACTTAGTTGCTTCCAAACGAACTTAGACCACAACAAACGAACCTAGGACACTTCAAACGAAGTTTAACTTCGTTCATCAAACGAAATTAGACCCTTTTCAAACGAATTTAGAAGCATTCAAACGAATTTAGACTTTTACTTAGCAAACGAGTTTAACTCACACTTTAACAAACGAAAATAGACTTCTAATGAACGACTTTAGTTTCCCACGAAGTTAAACTTCGTTCATCAAACGAAGATGACCAACAGGGAACGAATTTAGCTATCAGAAACATAACTTCGCCCAGAATTCATAAAACGACTTTGTTCTTCGATATTCCAGAAATCAATCGACTTGGGCTTCACCCAAAACATGTTCTTTTGACATATATAAACCTATTTTGATCATCAAGATCGATTATAAACTCGTTTGACATCGTTTAGAACATTAATTAATCAAAACATAATATAAACCCTAACTTAATTGAATTCTCTTTTAAAATCAGATCTGAATCCTTTAATTATCACCTTTGAATCTGAAATATACGTAGTAGATCGTTGATTACCTGAACAACAAGTGACCGATCCAATCCAATTACAAAAACACTCGAATGATTAACCAAAAACCTTGAAGATTTGCTTAAGAATTTAATTTGGGAATTAGAGAGGCTGTGTGTGTGTTTCTAATTAGATTAGAGGCTGCCAAATTAACCTAGATTAGTCTAATCCCTTTCTTAACCCGTTTTTAACTTTTCACCATTGGCAAAACTAGTCCCTGGACTTCATATTGACTTTATTTCGCTTAAAACACCTATTGGGGATACATATAACACACCAAAGCACTTTCGCACACTACAAAGGCCTTTTACACATCATTAAGTCCACTTTATTGTCACTCATTAAAGATAATTAAATCTCACATATAGGGCACATAAACACATAAACACGTATTTTACCACATAACGTATCACGGACTTAGAATTTGACCTAACGACGTTAGTCAACATATTCGATTAAGTTTTGGGATGTTACAATTACCTCCCCCTTAAGAGGATTCCGTCCCCGGAATCACTTCATCATCGAAAAGGTGGGGATAGGTCTCCCGCATTACGGACTCGGTCTCCCAAGTCATACTTTCGCCGTGATTGTGCTTCCACTTTATGAGAACTAGATCGATAGTCTTTCGTCGTAACTTCTTTTGTTTCCTTCCCATTATAGCAACAGGTTCATCAACAATCTGCTTGTTTGGATCAATACTTACGTCCTCGAGTGGAATAACATCCGTTTCATTTGCATGGCATTTGCGTAGATAACACACATGAAAAGTGTGGTGAATTCCATCAAGTTCTGGAGGTAGTTCCAGTTGAAATGCCTGTTCATTAACCTTCTTGATAATCTTGAAAGGTCCAATGAATCTGGGGCTTAACTTTCCACGTTTTCCAAACCGTAATACACCTTTCCAAGGCGACACCTTGAGTAAAACCATTTCGCCTTCTTTAAAATCGAACGGCCTCCTTTTCTTACCAGCATATGACTTTTGCCTTTCGCGAGCAACACGTAAGGCTTTCTTTGCTATGTTAACTTTATCGGCCGTAAGTTGTACTAATTCGGGTCCAGCAAGTTGCTTTTCCCCGGGCTCCAACCAACAACTAGGAGTCCGACACTTTCTACCATATAACATCTCAAAAGGTGGCATTCCAATGCTCGCATGATAACTATTGTTATACGCAAACTCAATAAGAGGTAGGTGTTTATCCCACGAACCACCATAATCCATTACACAAGCTCTGAGCATATCTTCGAGCGTTTGAATAGTCCTTTCACTTTGCCCATCCGTCTGCGGATGATAGGCTGTGCTCAACCGAACTTGAGTACCAAATTCCCGTTGAAAACTCTTCCAAAACTTGGAAACAAAGTGAGCATCACGATCCGACACAATCGATAAAGGAACGCCATGTTTAGTAACCACTTCTCCAATATACAATGTAGCGAAGTTCTCCATAGGAGCATTCTCACGAATCGGGAGGAAGTGAGCACTCTTCGTTAATCGATCGACAATAACCCATATCATATCGTGACCACGAGGCGTCCTCGGAAGTTTGGTCACAAAATCCATCGTAATGTGATCCCATTTCCACTCAGGGATCTCAAGTTGCTGAAATTTCCCGTAAGGCTTTTGATGTTCAGCTTTCACTTAAGCACACGTCAAACATTTCTGCACATACATCATCACATCGTTCTTAATACTGGGCCACCAATAAATCGGCTTCAAATCCGCATGCATCTTTGTGGCACCAGGGTGTACAGAATACTTAGTTTTGTGAGCTTCATCCATTACTAACTCACGATTGCCTCCATAGAGAGGAACCCATATTCTACCTTTGTAAGTTCGAAGGCCACGACTATTTTCTTCCATTTGGAGTCTGTTCTTTTTCTTTTTCCCAATCGACTCCGCTTTCACATTGTCATCCTTTAACGCTTCAATTTGAGCCAACCGAATCGGTTCCAGTAAGTTCGACTCAATCTTTGTAATCATCGCACATAACTTACTCTTAGCGTATCCTTTGCGGCTTAAGGCATCAGCAACCACATTAGCTTTGCCTGGGTGATATTTAATTTCACAATCGTAATCCTTTAATAACTCCATCCACCGTCGTTGTCTAACATTCATATCCTTCTGAGTAAACACGTACTGCAAACTCCTATGATCCGTATATAGGGTACACTTCGTACCATACAGATAATGTCGCCATAATTTCAAAGCAAAAACAACAGCAGCCAGCTCAAGATCATGAGTAGGATAATTCCGCTCATGTGGCTTCAGCTGTCGAGAGGCATAAGCGATAACTTTGTCTCGTTGCATTAATACACACCCTAACCCCGTGATGGATGCGTCACTATAGACAACTAAATCATCGGTTCCTTCAGGTAAAGCTAAGACTGGAGCTTCACACAACTTCTTTTTCAACGTCGTGAAGGCTTTCTCTTGAGCATCGGTCCACACAAACTTCACACCTTTCTTCGTTAATTCAGTCATTGGCTTGGCAATGCGCGAGAAATCCTGAATAAAACGTCGATAATAGCCAGCCAAACCGAGAAAACTTTTAATTTCAGTAGGAGACTTAGGCTGCTCCCACTTCGACACCGCTTCTATCTTCGAAGGATCTACTTTTATACCATCAGAGGAGACGACATGGCCGAGGAAATGAACTTCCTTTAGCCAGAACTCACACTTGGAGAACTTAGCATAAAGCTTTTTCTCTCTGAGGACTTGAAAGACAGCCCTCAAATGCTCTCTATGTTCCTCTTCTGTCTTTGAATACACAAGAATGTCGTCGATGAAAACAATAACGAAATGATCCAAGAATGGTCGACAGACACGGTTCATCAAATCCATAAACTTCGCTGGAGCATTGTCAAACCGAATGGCATGACAAGGAACTCATAGTGACCATAACGAGTTCGGAACGCTGTTTTGGCTACACTTTCTTCTTCAACCTTTAATTGATGATAGCCAGACCGTAAGTCAATCTTTGAAAAACAGGAAGCACCTTGAAGTTGATCGAACAAATCATCAATGCGAGGGAGTGGATACTTATTCTTTACCGTTCTTTTATTCAGCTCGCGATAATCAATACACATGCGCATGGTTCCGTCTTTCTTCTTTACGAAAAGAATAGGAGCACCCCAAGGAGAGGAACTCGGACGAATGAAACCTTTATCTAAAAGTTCCTGAATTTGCGTCATTAACTCCTTCATCTCCGTCGGAGCTAATCGATACGGAGCCTTGGCTACCGGAGTAGCACCAGGAATAAGGTCGATAGAAAACTCAACCTCACGGTCAGGAGGAAGACCTGGAAGATCTTCAGGGAAAACATCTGGAAACTCGAAAACAACTTCAACATCAGAAACTGTAGGCTTCGCGATACGAGAATCAATTACATAAGCTAAGAAATGTGACTTAGTTTGCCGTATACAACGAAGTGCTTTCATCATCGAGATCACCTTAACATTTCCCGGCTTCTTGTCACCATAGACACAAACACCTTTTCCGTCAGGGGTAGCGATACGAACTATTTTCTTTGTACATAAAATGACAGCATCATTCTTCGACATCCAGTCCATACCGAGAACAACATCAAAACTGGGAATAGTTGCTGGTAACAAGTTAGTAGTAAATGAACGACCCTCTATTTCTATCGGACAATCAGAATAACCTTCCCGAATAATAGACGTCGCACCATTAGCCACCTCTACTTCTATAGGGCACCGTAAAGAACTAGTAGTCATGTCTAACTTAGGAGCAAACAGAGTAGACACAAAAGATTTGTTCGCACCAGAATCAAATAACACATTAGCAGGTTTGGAGTTAACAATAAGGGTAGCAGTAACTACCTGGTCATCGTCTTTTGCCTCCTCAGCCGTCATCTGAAAAGCACGGGCTTTGGCCTGGGAAGCTTCTGCCTTCTTTCCCTCATCTTTCTTCATCTGCGGGCAGTCTGCAATACGGTGCTTGGTGTCTCCACATTTATAACATCTTGCCTTGTCAGTGCATTGATCAATGGTATGACCCTGAGTTCCACACCTATTGCACCTGCGGGTCTTTGTAGAACACTGACCAGAATGGATAGATTTGCAGCCTGGGCACCATTTTCCATCCTTGTCTGCCCTTCCCTTATCAGAGGACGATGAAGATCCCTTAAATTTCTTTCCAAAACGATTTGATCCACCAAACCTCCTCTTATTGCCAGACTTCTTCTCATCCTCTTTCTTTTCAACTTTCTTATCCGCCGCAAAATCATCATCAAGCTTTTTAGATTCTTTGATTGCTTCAGTTAGAGTCTTATGCTGCCTACAAATACCTCGATAACTTGGAGGTAAACCATCGACATAGCAGGCGACTTGATCTGCATCAGTTCTGAATAGATGACCCACAAATTTCATCTTTTCCATAAAGGAACGAGCATAATCATTAATTTTTCCCACTTCAGCCTTCAGGGCACGAAACTCTTTTCCATTTTTCTCTGCTCATGAACTCCAATATACTCTTCAATAAATTTCTGTCTGAAGTTAGCCCACGTAATAGCAGATACCAAAGCTGGAGTCATCGAAATGGTAATGCTCTTCCACCAGTCCCGAGCACCTTCTTTCAGCATCCTGCTAGCACACAACACTTTCTTATCCTCGGGACAATCACAAGCTTCAAAAACCATCTCAGTATCATCAAGCCATTCCATGCAACCTACTGCATTAAGTGTTCCATAGAATTTCTGAGCTCCGCACTTCTGAAAACTTTCGAACTTGAATCGAGGAGCTTGAACTACATTAGGAGGAGCCACATCAACATTAACAGGGGGAACGACTACATTATTAACTGGTAGCTCAGTGTGGTGAGAAGGAACTGAGAAATTGCCATCAGTTCCTTCAGCATTTTCGGCAAGAGCGTTGTTCAGTTGCTCCTGAGTCTGTGCTAACTGGGCCTGGAGAGTCAGCACAAGATTGTACAATTCAGCTGCATTTGGGATTTGTGCTCCACCACTGCTTCGTTAACTATGGGTTGATTACCAAGGAGGTGGAGGCATAGGTCCTAACGAGCCTTGCCGATTGACCTGCTGAGGATTCACTCGATTTCTATTCACGTTAGCTGCAGCAGCAGTAGCAACAGCATTAGTAGCAACTGCACCTGGATGGACAGGTGGAGTAACGCTGGCAGTTGCTCCGTCACGTTGGATGTTGCGGTTGCGAGTGTTAACCATTTTCCTTCAATAAAATGGTGGAGTCGATAAGCGCGAAATAAAACAAAAGTTCGTTGGGATAAGGCTAAATCATATCATCGTAACATAAACATCTCGTAAGCCTTATCACACTCGCACTCATCCCAACCCATCCTACATCACATGTCATCACTAGCTAAGGCATCCTACGAGTACCTAGCATGCATATCCTAAGTTTAAGTCCAAATCCTATGGTCAATAGGCCTTGGTTCACTTAAACTACTTCTCTGATACCAAATTGTAACACCCGTTTCGTAAAAATATGGATTTCCAAAATTTCGCCTAACGGCGTTAAATCATGCGGAAACGATTTAGGAAAATACTCAACTAAGGAAAACAGTTGAGAAAACATTGGTGGTGTTACTAATAGCATCAAATCTGTAATAAAAGAAATCCATAAGATTGCCCAACATAAAGCAATCATAACATAGTCATTACATAAGTTCCATAAAGGAAATCAATAACATAAGGTCTATGCGAAGCTATTGGGTAAACTAAAGCCAGCTTGATCATCTACCCATCTCTCGCCAAAGCTTCACACGTCATCTCACCGCCTAACCTGAGGGGTGTCAACACATTAAAAGAAACAAGTGTTAGCTATAAAGCTAAGTAAGATAACACCAGGTTTAAGCAAAACATTTCATCCATTTAAATCGTCACTTTAAAACATTACGTCATTTTAATTAGGCATTCATACCACCGTATAAACATATCCACATCACATATAAGCATAGAGTTCATGACCCTAAGCGTGCCTAATCAATTTGATCACTTTGATTCACCTCGTTAAGTTGTAACCGAAGTTACCGTTTTTCAGGAAAGACAATGTCGATCCATGAGTAGCACGCTATGTTCATGACATTAGGTGGGTCATCAGGCCACCCGAAACTACTCGCCACATATGACTTGTTGCAAGGAGCCACCCGAGCAACCATTTTAACGTACCTATAACCACCGTCAGGCATGACGTACCTATTACCACCGTCAGGCACCATTTATACGTACCTATTACCACCGTAAGGCACGATGTACCTATTACCACCGTAAGGCACAGGTTATGCATAACACTTAACATCTAATTAGCTCGAACATTTATCATATTTAGTTTAGATTTCCACCTTTAACCTAAACTAATCCATACTATCATCTTTTCACGTTAGGGCCCTTAAAACGTGCACATGTCATGGCAACCTAAAAAGGTCTAGTGTTCTAGATGAACAAGCCACATATACATGCACATACAACATTACAACATATCATTAACCACCGTTCATCATAACATATCATATCGTAAACATATCATATCGTAAACATATCATTAACCACCGTTCATCATAACATTTCATATCGTAACCACATGTACGGGGAAGCATTTTAGGCATAAACATCGTCATCATTAATCCCCGAGTACCTCCCATATCAACCCAACCACCTATGAGTTATACATTACTGTTATGGAGGTTATAGTTTACGAACCATTTTCGTTGCACCCTCAGCGTGACAAAAGTAGTGTATCTTACCTGTTGGGAGTGTGCGCGCGTAATGAAAGGCTAAAAGTGCTTAACAATAATCCCCGACACCTAAGATACATTAATATACAAAATATAAGTCATTTGGGACCCAAACGAACTTTAAAACGAACTTAGGTTTGTTCTTACGAACTTAGACTCACTGAACGAACTTAGTTGCTTCCAAACGAACTTAGACCACAACAAACGAACCTAGGACACTTCAAACGAAGTTTAACTTCGTTCATCAAACGAAATTAGACCCTTTTCAAACGAATTTAGAAGCATTCAAACGAATTTAGAAGCATTCAAACGAATTTAGACTTTTACTTAGCAAACGAGTTTAACTCACACTTTAACAAACGAAAATAGACTTCTAATGAACGACTTTAGTTTCCCACGAAGTTAAACTTCGTTCATCAAACGAAGATGACCAACAGGGAACGAATTTAGCTATCAGAAACATAACTTCGCCCAGAATTCATAAAACGACTTTGTTCTTCGATATTCCAGAAATCAATCGACTTGGGCTTCACCCAAAACATGTTCTTTTGACATATATAAACCTATTTTGATCATCAAGATCGATTATAAACTCGTTTGACATCGTTTAGAACATTAATTAATCAAAACATAATATAAACCCTAACTTAATTGAATTCTCTTTTAAAATCAGATCTGAATCCTTTAATTATCACCTTTGAATCTGAAATATACGTAGTAGATCGTTGATTACCTGAACAACAAGTGACCGATCCAATCCAATTACAAAAACACTCGAATGATTAACCAAAAACCTTGAAGATTTGCTTAAGAATTTAATTTGGGAATTAGAGAGGCTGTGTGTGTGTTTCTAATTAGATTAGAGGCTGCCAAATTAACCTAGATTAGTCTAATCCCTTTCTTAACCCGTTTTTAACTTTTCACCATTGGCAAAACTAGTCCCTGGACTTCATATTGACTTTATTTCCCTTAAAACACCTATTGGGGATACATATAACACACCAAAGCACTTTCGCACACTACAAAGGCCTTTACACATCATTAAGTCCACTTTATTGTCACTCATTAAAGATAATTAAATCTCACATATAGGGCACATAAACACATAAACACGTATTTTACCACATAACGTATCACGGACTTAGAATTTGACCTAACGACGTTAGTCAACATATTCGATTAAGTTTTGGGATGTTACATCAATGATCCGATCACGAATATTCGGCCCTACCGTGAGGCTCATAGCTCCAGCCCGTCTTGGTTTCACTCTCTCCTTTCGGCTCAAGGCATCGGCTACTACATTTGCCTTGCCCGGGTGATAACGGATGTCGCAATCATAATCACTAAATAGTTCTAACCAACGCCTTTGCCTCATATTCAATTCACTTTGGTTGAAGATGTGTTGGAGGCTTTTGTGATCGGTATAAATCACACATTTGGTGCCATAGAGATAATGCCTCCAACACTTCAAAGCAAACACAACCGCTCCCAATTCCAAATCATGTGTCGGGTAGTTCTTCTCATGCACCTTCAATTGACGAGAGGCATAAGCAATGACTTTACCCCTTTGCATAAGAACACAACCCAACCCTTGCCCCGAAGCATCACAAGAAACAACAAAATCTTCGATTCCATCCGGTAGCGTCAAAATAGGAGCGTCACATAACATATCTTTAAGAGCGTGGAAAGCGTTTTCTTGTTTTTCGCCCCATTCAAAGTTTCTATCTTTTTGAGTCAAGAGGGTGAGTGGTTGTGCAATACGGGAGAAGTTTTCAATAAATCTTCTATAGTAACCCGCTAATCCAAGGAATTGACGGATCTCGGATGGCGTTTCGGGTCTTCTCCAATTCTTGACCGCTTCAATCTTGCTTGGGTCCACATGAATACCATCCTTGCTCACTATGTGACCAAGGAAGTGGACCTCTTCCAACCAAAACTCACACTTGGAAAATTTTGCGTACAATTTCTCCTTCCTTAGTAATTCAAGCACTTCACGCAAGTGCTCAACATGCTCCTCCTTCGTCTTCGAGTATACAAGTATGTCATCAATGAATACAATGACAGACTTGTCCAAGTATGGTTGACACACCCGGTTCATCAAGTCCATGAACACCGCCGGTGCATTAGTCAACCCAAAAGGCATTACGGTGAATTCAAAGTGACCATACCTTGTGCGAAAAGCCGTTTTGGGAATGTCATCTTCATGTACCCGGAGTTGATGATAACCCGAGCGAAGATCGATTTTTGAAAAGTGCTTAGCACCTTGAAGTTGATCAAATAAGTCATCGATTCTAGGGAGGGGGTACCGGTTCTTCACTGTGAGCTTGTTTAATTCTCGGTAGTCGATACACATTCTGAAGGACCCATCTTTCTTCTTGACGAAGAGAACAGGAGCACCCCAAGGAGATTGACTAGGGCGAATGAAACCCTTCTCTTGGAGTTCCTTGAGTTGGGCTTGTAATTCTTGCATTTCGGTTAAAGCTAGTCTATAAGGAGCTTTTGCTACTGGCGCGGCTTCGGGAATAAGATTAATATGAAAATCAAGTTCACGGGTCGGAGGTAACCCCGGTAAGTCATCCGGAAAAACATCGGGAAAATCACAAACGATAGGGACGGTCTTCAATTCTACCTTTGGGATGGTAGCACTAAAGACTTTAGAAGTCGAGGAATCGGAGGTTTCACCTTGAACCCTAAGAATTCTACCGTTAGTCAAAGGTATCTTAACAACTCTCTCACCACAATCAATGGTTGCATTCACCGCCGTCAACCAATCCATACCCACTATAATATCAAAACTACCAATATCCAAAGGCATAAGGTCTATGAAGAAATCGACATCTTCCAAAGTCAAGACACAATCGCGAAGTATTTGACTAATTCTAGTTAGTGACCCATTTACCATTTCAATGTCAAGCACATAGTTTAGAGCACATGGATGCACATCAATCAAAGGAACAAAGTTAGAAGACACGAGGCTATAATCGGCCCCGGAATCAAATAGGACGGTTGCATAGAGACCATTTAAGAGAAAAGTACCTGCTACTACGTTGGGGTCATTGCGAGCTTCATTTACATTGGCCGCAAAGGCTCGGCCGCGTGGTTGCACTTGATGGCCTTGTTGTCCCCGGTTTTGGTTAGGCCCGACCATTTGGAGTTGATTTGGGTGAACAGCTACTTGAACTTGTTGTCCCACCCATCGAGGACAATTATTATGGTAGTGGTCACGGCTACCACATTCAAAACATTCGCCTCTTCTTTGGTTACCTTGAGGAGGAACGGCCCGAACGGGAGCCACATTCATTGGACCCGCCCTTGGAGCTCTACAATTTCTAGCTTCGTGCCCGAGTTGATTGCAATTAAAGCATGCTCCACATTGGTTATTGGCGGGATGATGCCTGTTACATCTCCCACAGAAAGGATGAGGCCCAAAATAAGCCTTCTTAGCCGGTTCCACCGCCGCCATCACCCTACCCCTATTAGCATTTCTAGGGTCAAACTTTCCCATCTTCTTTACCCCACTCGACTCTCCCACTTCTTTCCTCTTGTTCGTGGAGGACTTGCTCAAAACACCACTCCTCAACAAATCTTCAGTCACACTCACTCCCGGCTTGGTTAACCGCATTAGCCAAAGAAGTAGGCATGTTAGAGTTTACATATGATCGGACTTGAGGATTCAAGCCCAATACGAACTTCTGGATGGCCTGTGACTCGGTATCCACCAAGTGAGGAATGAGGGTGGACAACTCTTGAAATCGTCTCACATAGCTCTTGTAGTCGGCTCCCTCCATGTTGAGATTAGCAAACTCGATGGTCAAGTTTTGTAGTTCATAGGGAGGACAAAACTTTGCTTTTACTTTGTTCTTGAAGTCGATCCACTCCAAGTTATGAGTCCGTCCCAAGGTTATTTCTTGGTTCCACAAACTCAAGGCGTCATGCCTAAACATGCCGGATGCATAGGAAATCCGGTCATCATAGGTGCAATGACTCCTTTCAATCACCGCTTCAATCGCCTCAAACCATCTTATACATTCCGTGGGACCCCCTTTCCCATCGAACTCCGGTGCCCCACAACTTTTAAAATCTTTAAATATGCACCCTTGACGGTATCCCCCATATTGATTATTCATGGGCATTCCGACATTAACACCCACTGGTCCCTCTTCTTCATTTTCTACATCATGGGGTTGAGCATTTTCATTATCTACGTTTTCTGGGGCTTCATTGTTTTGAGCCACATTATTTTGCCCAAGACTTGCCGTGACTTGAGCAATGATGGTTGGCATGATGCCGGCGACCGTTTGAGCGATTACCTCAGCCAAGTTTGGCTCAGGAGCTCCACCACGACCCCTACCACGGCCCCTACCACGACCTCTACCACGACCCCTACCACGGCCCCTACCTCCTTGCACTTCCGGTTGAGCTTCCGGTTGCGGTTCTTCCTCTTCGGCCCTATAGTTCGTTCCGACTCTCCTTGGTCTCGCCATTTCTATAAAATAAGTGACACGTTGACCCGAGAGTTAGTCTCAAATGCTCACATGTTAGCCACACAAGTAGTCAATGCTCTCATACCGATACCACATACTCATTTCATAACATCAAGTAATCATGCTCATTACGTCACGCAATCAACAACTAACACAAATGATTCAAAGTATAATCCGAATTCGATATGCTCTCTAGTTTTTGACCGGGTATGTATACAAGGTGTACCAACGGCTAACCTTCCACCTAATCAACTTCCATTAAGCATATCGGTTCCTTATTATACTTTAGGCCACACGTGCGCAATCCACGATGTCATGAACTTGCTATAATATCGGGTAACCATAAAAGAGTTGATCGGGTTCTTTTAGGGTTGCCACAATATTATACTAAGTTAATGGCATCCCATCATTTTGCCCTAAATCATCACATTAATTTCAACAATTTACAACAACAACCCATATTAACTACAATTCGCATTCATCACATTGAATTCAAGCTATCATACAATAGGTCTTAACTACGAACTCACACGGGGATTCACATAATTCACATTGCACACGAGTTCCTAACCATGCATGCTATATGAAGAGTTTTAACTTAAGTCGTAGTCTAGGTCAAACCGCCTAATTCTCTACGACCACGCATGGGCCACCATTCTGTAACACCCCAAGCCGAGGCTCGGAATATCACGGAAAACACATAGCACCAGGTGGAATTACAATAGAACAACTAAATGCAATTAAAGATTCGGTGAATCCAAAAGATAACGAAGCAAGTAACAAAATACAACAGGAGCAAATAGCCATCAAAGTTAACATAATAACATCCAAAGATGGCAAACGATCCTAAGCATAATGCAAGAGGCAGGCCAATGAATCCTTGATCCATGAGGTCCATAGTCCGGGTTAAACCGCAAGCGAAGCAACTAAACTCCACGCCCTGGGAGAACCTGATTACCTGAAAAGTGTACTAAGCATAGTCAACACAAGGTTGGTGAGTTCGTAGTAATGGTCCCCAAGGAACCATAAACAACAATCATAATGTACAAGTAGAGGCTAGACGTGACTTACAGTGAGCCTCTAAGTAACACAACAATATTCAATCAACAAAATTTCATAAGTACGTAAATGCGTGTAAATGAATGCTCAATGATATGAATATCAATGCAAGTACCAAATGCATAAATAAGTCAACATGCCTATCTTATGCGTGAACGCCAGTCACCAATGCAACGATACCCTTCTGTCATCACAATGAACAAGGCTGTATCTCAAAATCATCGAGATATATATGTCTATATACTCGGAGTCAGGCACTACATCCAAAATGGGTGCATACATCTATGCACCAGGATGTCGGCAATCCCCTGCCGAGGGTTATCAATAATGTATGCAATGTTTACAATCAAATGTAAATGCATCCGCCAGGAACCAACAATCAATAATCGTAAGTTATAAGCCACTAATCAACATTCAACGAACGTGAACCAACAATCAATACACGATGTACCTGTGCCATCAATCAATATACGATGAACCTGTGCCAACAATCAATATTCATCCAACATAAGCCAATATCAACATTCATCCAACCAACTATACGTACATATACTTCAGAGGATTCTACTTTCTTCAAGTCCCAGATGCTTATGTATAGGGTCACCCGCAGCCTTCCCACCACATCTAGAACTCAATGAAGGCACAACCGACTATCATGTATGCACGTCAAATCCTAATATTAACGAAATACTTAACAAACATAACCAAGTCATTCAATCAATCAGCAACGTAAGTAAACACGCAAGTTTACACTTTTCAGCCCGAATCTCAAGCGAGTAGGGAGATACGAAACTCACCTTGTCTGGCAATGAAGCTAGTATAAGATTACACACAAGTAATGGGGTCCACACGTCCACAACCTATATTTATACATCATAATACCGTAATGTCAACTCTACAATCATAAACAAGTTGGTTTAGCACAATTATGTCAAGTCACAAACCCTAAACGCCTTTACAACTTAAACGAGTAGGAACAAAACGCATTCGACTCGACCTTTTTAGAAATGACAAAAGATTCATAAAAAAAGAGTGTTACTACTAGAAACTAGACTCTCTTACGATTCCAACGACAGGTCATACGACTTATTTGGACTTACGGATCAAAAGTTATTAACGTTTGAAAAATCAACGCGCGTACTTTCCCAGTAACTATCCACTGCGTCGCAGTGAGCCAAAACCAAGCTCACTGCGCCGCAGTGGGCTAGGCCAAGCCACTGCGCCGCAGTCTAGCCTAAGCCACTGCGCCGCAGTGGAGCCTTTGCCAAGCTCACTGCGCCGCAGTGGGCTAACCATGACTTGACCAGGCCCTAGCCACTGCGCCGCAGTGGGCTAGGCCTAAGCCACTGCGCCGCAGTGGCCCAGTTCTGGCCAGAAGCAGCAGCAGCAGCAGCAGCAGCCCGAACCAAACCCAAAACAACCCATAAGACATCCAAAACGATTTGTAAAGCCATGCAACATGATTTGAAGCATAAATAAACACCATCAACCATAAATAAACATAACCCAATCCATAAATTCAACTAAAACATCAAATCATACCCAAAACCTTCAAACCCTAAATTAAACCCTAATTTGACCTAAAACGAGATTTAAGCCGATTTAGGACTTGTGAAAGTTCAAGATGACTAGAAATGCATAAACAAACATAAGTAGGTATAAATGGGATGAATTTGACTTACCAAAACTTCTCCTTGAGCTAGAACCCGAAATTAGGTCAAATGGACAAAATGCAAGACTTCCACCTTTTGATTCTTCGATATGACGATAATGTGGTATAGATGGCTATGAATCTAGTGTTATACCCTTTCTAAACACTAAGTAGATGGTAGGGAGAAAAGAAGAGTGATCTTGCTTTGTTTTTGAGAGAAAGAGAGAAAGAGATAGATAGATAAGAAGTGAGAGGGGAGAAAGAGATAGGGGGGAGAAATGGGTCATTGGGTGGCTGGTGGGTCTTGGACTACCCACGGGCCGACCCGCTCCCATCACAAGTCACAACACAATAGCTACACATTTAAATACCGACCAACACATATTATCGACCCGAATATACCACATTGCCATTTAACTCACAAAACGACCCAATTAATTCATTAACTCAATTTGTTAGTCAAATTACACATAAAGTCAACGGGTCAAAATTTACGGATGTTACAAATTTCAACTCAAACTTGGACCTCAACCATACAATTATACTGCTTTGTTTGAACTTTCATTTTGTGATCTCCAACCATGAATGCCCACCTGATTATCCATTTTATTATCCATTTAACTGTTTTTAATGAAAAATTGAGGAAAGTTACAATGCAGATACACTTTTTTGAGCTTCAAACATCATTATTTGTATGTAGGATCATTAATGAGTAACATCAACTGCATAAACATAAAAACTATGTCTACATTTCTTGTACAACAACTTAATGAGTACCTATAAATACCTATAAACATAAATAAAAAAAACTAAACGCCTAAAAATATAAATTTTAGAAATACTTTTAACACACGTATTATCCTAACACGGGTTGTGGCAGATATTCGAAAATAACCCGCCTATCAAATAAATAATTGATATCATCAGTAGTTAATCGGAAAACACCACCGAATAAAAGCATCGGAGTAAAATAAACCGTTTCGTTTGATTAGCTTTAGACAATTCGTTCTTGCAAACCATATGAACCATTTTGACCATTGAATTTGCTAATTCGATCATATTAACGCTTATATTGTTCTAATAATTTGATCAAAGCTTATTGTGTAAAACAAAAATTTGACCTGGTAGCTTCAAATGTGTTTTGTGGTGAATTTGCTGTAAACATACTTGGGTGGTTTTGTATGTTCATTTGATTTGTACCATCACAGACATTTTCAGGCCAACAACTAATATGCTCTATCATTGATGAAATCTCTCCCTGCTCCGTCTCAAATATTGGTCATATAAACCATTTAGCTTATTGAGAAAAAGAAAAAAGAAAACTTCCTCAACGTTTTGGATAAATTTTCAAGTAAGAACAAATACAAATATGGATAATTAGGCACCTCTTATTCATCAAACACACTCTCCTCAAAACTCTCCCTTTCATCTTTCTTCGCGGATTCAATTTTAGCATCACTCTCCTCTGGCCACTGACTTCAGAACTCTCACTTTCTTATTCCTTTGCAAGAACTTTTGTTTCTCCTCGATTAATTCCGAAGAACTGTCATCTTCTTTCTTAGTGTCCTTCATAATTTTCTTTGCAACCTTCTTTTTCTCAACGACCTGGTCAAAACCACCATATCTTCGGCTTCTTTAATTTATTCTCTATAATCTCTAATGCATCCCTCTTGCCTATGCAAACTTAAACACTCCATTAAAACACATACAGCATAAGAAGTTACAATATTTTAGCTGCTTATTCGTAAAGAACTTGAGTCTCCTATTATCTTCCATAACTTCCTCAAAGAAATTGATTCACAATAAAAACTAAAAGTAGAAATTCTTTTCAATAATTTCCTTATCTCAACATGTATTTCAAATGTTCCTTACCTTTGTTAGCGGGAGTAACCACCACAGGTAAAATGTGTGATTTTGTACAGATGGTGAAGCACTTTAAACTTTTTCACATTACAAATACATATTTATGATTGCACCAACTGCACCTTGGTATAAGCTGCAAAGTGGACCAAAGTGACTAAGATTTTACCACAAATTGTCTTGATCTTCAATAGCAAAGTGACCGAGCAACAACGAAGTAAATTGAATAGCTGCCTGACCAATAAGGTGCAGGCTGAATAGCAGCCTGTATGGAAACCCGAAAGCAACCAAAACAACAGCCCTGACAGCAACAAATTCACACTGAAATTAGAACCTTGTAACCATGAAACTGGCTTGGAAACGAAAGCCTACTTATTGTAGTTTAGACACCCAAACAAACACCTATCTTTATACCTTTTTCATGCCTTATTGTAGTTTAGACGCCCATACAAACACCTTTTAGTCCAGAGACTTCACATAAATTCCAGGACTTATTGTATAATTTCAGAACGGAGGTGAAGATCATAAATTACAAACTTTCAGAACTTATTATATAACTTCAAACGTACAAGGGTTTTATTATAAAGAAAAAGATACTTGAATCAACCAAATTTATATCATTCCAAAAATTAGGGTTTTTTTTCCTTCCCAATTAAATTCTAGAAAATCATATCCGTAAACCTAATTCATCCATAAAATTAAATCATATAGATAGATATAGATAGATTGACGTACATATTCGCATAAAACCTGCAATTTAACTTCTGATCGCCACAGATCCAAAACCGTATGGTGTGTGAAACATCGATGCTGATAAAGAAGGATGCAAACAAAAAATTATATACTCATAAAAAATTGTTTGATCTCATGTTCATAGGAAAAAAATCTAGATCAAAAAGAAGTAAGAAAAAAGAAAGAAAAAAATAAGAAAGAAAGAAAGAATAATAATAAAGAAAAAGAAAGAGAATTGTACGTGAGAAATTTTATTGTGGGGTAACTTTGGAAATACATGGTCCAGCTGCCACTTGGCAAACTTGTGAAGTTTTTTTTTTTTGGATCCTGTTTTATTAGTAAAGAAGATATTTTTAGTTTTCTTTAAACATAATGTTATTTTTTAAAACAATTTAGTATTTAACTCAGTAGTTTCACATAAAACGAATTGAAAGATGATATATTGATTTTGAAGAAATTCTCAATTATGATACAGTCTGATTAATTGGCCAAGATGTATTTGTGCAATATGACGCACACACTTCGTACTTAGTCATGAGTGGTGGTGATCGGGACTTGTTTCGTTTCACGAGTCGTCATGGACAAAATGATTTAAATTGCTAAAAATATGGAGTAATAATTATGGTGCCATATATGATTAACATTAAAATAATGAAATGTAAGAAAAATGAATGTTTAAGATAAATACTTTTGATGTTTTATCTACAAAAGTTGCACCGAAATTCGAAGGTTTAAGTTATTAATACACTATATACATTTTATATAATATATGTCATGGACAAATATGAAAATATAAAATACAGTTTTCATTTCTTAAGAAAACTTAAAATTGCTTATAAACTTTCCGAAATAACATAAACTAACAAACTCTTAGGTGAAAAATTAAGATCTTTATTACATTTTAAAATGAGCTAAAATCACACTTATCTAAAACGCCAAACTAGAGGTGCAACTGTAAACGAGATGAAACTGTTCGTGAACTATCCAAAATCAATTAGCAATTTATTAGAAATAGACTCGGTCTAAGTCGAGCTGAACTTGAGCTACTCGAGTAGTAGACTTCTGAGTCAAGCTTGAGCTCCAAAATAGCCTACTCGAAAAGCTCGCGAGCTAATCGAGTTTGTGCTATTTTAAGATGTTACAGTATTATATAACTTTACATAATTAGTATCCCTCTGAGCCAAGCTTAAGGATCAAAACTATCAAGTTGAGCTTGAAATTATCGAGCTTATATGACTAACTTAAAAGTAAAATGTAGTATAATACTTACTCGAATCAAGTCGAGCTCAAAAATGTCAATCTTACATCAAGTTCAGACTCAAAAATAAATTGCTCGAGTCGAGTTTCGAGCTCTGAATTATATAATCGAGTTGAGCTCTGTGTTAGCTCGAACTTGACACTATGTCAGCTCGACTCGGCTTGATTAAACCCTTACGTCGAACCATAGAAATTGTTAGCAATATTTTTTGAAAAAAAGTTTAACCATTTAAAAAACTTGTATTAAGTTTATTTTCCCTTGTTATATTATAAAGAACATAGCCAAATTAGGTCTTTAAAGGGGCGTTAGGTGTTACATTTACCAAACAGATTTTGTTTGTTAAAGATAAAATTTGCGTTTTTAAAACTGCGTTTTGAAAAAATATGTAAGTATATGCTTCTGCAAAACTATGTTTTCATATCAAATAATCATTTTTTCATCCAAACACATTTTTAGATTATTTGTCTTTTACAAACGTAATAATCAAATATTAATTGAAAACGTAATTTTGAACACCCTCTAAGTTAACTAAGAATTGAAATATATGAAAAAATAGGACGAGGTGTAAAAAAGTTAGTATGGAGGCATATTTGTATGTACGTTTTGAAAGTTGATGTAGATTTTTACAACTCCTGAGAGATTCTATAGTTCCTGAGCTACCCCAATTTGATGAGAATGAGGGAAGAAGTCCTTAGCTATTCCTTTGGCCTATAATAAGAAAGGTCCAATAACGATATAGGATTATTCAACTAAGAAACGCTTGAATTTAGACTTTTGTGCAAGTGTTTTGCAACAAGCATTTCTATCCGGGCGTTGCCCCGGGAGAAAAACAAAACTCTCGTGATAAAAGTTAAAAGACATTAAGCTGAAAACCAAATTTTCGTGGCAAAAGTTATGAAACTTTGGTGGATAAAGTTAAAAAACTCGAAGTTATGCGAAAAAATGTAGCTAAGATGAAACTCTGGCGGCAAAAGTTTTAGACTTTTAGTTAGCTGTCTAATTACGGAGGCAAAAAGTATAAATTTTTTTCTTTTTTTAAATAGTTTTTGTAGAAAAGGGGAAAAAAAATTAGAGAAAAAAAAAAACCATTTCTACCCGGGCGTTGGCCCGGGAGAAAAACAAAACTCTCGTGATAAAAGTTAAAAGACATTAAGTGAAAACCAAATTTTCGTGGCAAAAGTTATGAAACTTTGGTGGATAAAGTTAAAAAACTCGAAGTTATGCGAAAAAAGTAGCTGCTGTCTAATTACGGAGGCAAAAAGTATAAATTTTTTTCTTTTTTAAATAGTTTTTGTAGAAAAGGGGGAAAAAATTAGAGAAAAAAAAAGAACCATTTCTACCCGGGCGTTGGCCCGGGAGAAAAACAAAACTCTCGTGATAAAAGTTAAAAGACATTAAGTTGAAAACCAAATTTTCGTGGCAAAAGTTATGAAACTTTGGTGGATAAAGTTAAAAAAGTCGAAGTTATGCGAAAAAAAAGTAGCTAAGATTAAACTCTGGCGGCAAAAGTTTTGGACTTTTAGTTAGCTGTTTAATCACCGATGCAAAAAGTATAAAAAATTTTTTATATAAATATTTTTTGTAGAAAAGGGGGAAAAATTAGTGCAAAAAAAAGAGCAAAAAAAAAAGAGGAAAAAAAAAGAGAAGAAAAAGACAAAATAAGCCGGTACTGTTCATGGCTCGAGCCAAAAGTTAAAAGACATTAAGTTGAAAACCAAATTTTCGTGGCAAAAGTTATGAAACTTTGGTGGATAAAGTTAAAAAACTCGAAGTTATGCGAAAAAAAGTAGCTAAGATTAAACTCTGGCGGCAAAAGTTTTGGACTTTTAGTTAGCTGTTTAATCACCGATGCAAAAAGTATAAAAAATTTTTTTATAAATATTTTTTGTAGAAAAGGGGGAAAAATTAGTGCAAAAAAAAAGAGCAAAAAAAAAAGAGGAAAAAAAAAGAAAAAAAAAGAAGAAAAAGACAAAATAAGCCGGTACTGTTCATGGCTCGAGCCAAAAGTTAAAAGACATTAAGTTGAAAACCAAATTTTCGTGGCAAAAGTTATGAAACTTTGGTGGATAAAGTTAAAAAACTCGAAGTTATGCGAAAAAAAGTAGCTAAGATTAAACTCTGGCGGCAAAAGTTTTGGACTTTTAGTTAGCTGTCTAATCACCGATGCAAAAAGTATAAAAAATTTTTTTATATAAATATTTTTTGTAGAAAAGGGGGAAAAAATTAGTGCAAAAAAAAAGAGCAAAAAAAAAAGAGGAAAAAAAAAAGAAGAAAAAGACAAAATAAGCCGGTACTGTTCATGGCTCGAGCCAAAAGTTAAAAGACATTAAGTTGAAAACCAAATTTTCGTGGCAAAAGTTATGAAACTTTGGTGGATAAAGTTAAAAAACTCGAAGTTATGCGAAAAAAGTAGCTAAGATTAAACTCTGGCGGCAAAAGTTTTGGACTTTTAGTTAGCTGTCTAATCACCGATGCAAAAAGTATAAAAAAAAAAATTATAAATATTTTTTGTAGAAAAGGGGGAAAAAATTAGTGCAAAAAAAAAGAAAAAAAAAAAGAAGAAAAAGACAAAATAGGAAAAAGACAAAATAAGCCGATACTGTTCATGACTCGAGCCGCTGAGCCGAGTGACCGCCGAGCCGGTTACTATTTAAGGCTTGCTTACTATTCATAAGCCAAACCTTAAATGTTATATATATATTATATTATATATATATATATATATATATATAATATAATATATAATTGGGGTGAGAAAGAAATACGCCTTTAATTGAGCAAGTTTTGTTATTATCATTAAAAAAATAGAAATTGCACTCAAAAGGGATACCTTTGGTCATTATGAATTTTTGGTATGCATGCCTTAAATCGGCAAAAATTGTATAAATAGTTTTTATTTTAGCCGATAATAAAACACTTAAATTTGTTCATTCGATGATAAAACATCCTCAATTGATTCAAGTGTATCTTCGATCAATGCATCAACCCTATGTATATTATACACAACCATATACTAGATGGACACCTGCACGATACAGTGACGACAAAACACAACGTGCAAAATATTGTGACGACGTTAATTTTAAAGTAAACACTTGTGTAAGAAAATGATAACATAATAGTCACACAACATATTCATATATAGTAATATTCGTGAAATAAGAAAACAAAAATGTCTTAGGAGGAGTGGTATGTGCTCGCCTAGCTCGTTTAAGAACAATGTTTCTTTTATTGTATTTAAATTTAAATTAAAAAACTACAACTCCATAGCATTCCTTCACTTAGTAAGTCTTGGGTTCAATTTTCGTTTACAAATTAAATTGATGTATTTTAAAAATAATGGTTAGAGGGCGATATGATCATTCAGTTTATATCGATAAGTTGAACTTGTAGCTATTTTTTTAGTCAATACATTCATATAAGTTTCAAGCAAAAGGTTATTTAAACGTTCCAACGCCAACTCCACCTAATAATTTCTTAGGATGTTCAAACCACATTCGGCATTCGAAAACCAGCCGAACATGTTTACGTGGCCGAAATTATATATGACTGTTAAATTTAACACACGAATGGAAATAATCTAACACCTAAAATTTTTGCCTTCTTAGTTAAGATTTTTAAAGATAATTAAATTTCACTGAAGAATTAATTTAAAACGTACGTCGTTTAAACAAGTGTTTGCTTATGAATTATAAGTATCATTTTTTACCACACATAGGAGAGCACCCGGGAGTTTAGATCAAGTAAAAACTTTCATGTCTTTCAAGACAAAGGTCAATAATTGGACCTACTTACTATTATTAAAATGATCAGAGGTCCTTCCAAAATCAATCTGTCTGCATTGGATATGTTTCTCGTTATGAGTATAACATCTTAGTAAATAACTAAATATGATGTACTAGAGATAAATCATTAATTAGACTAATAATCTTTACTAAATAGACTAACTGTATATTGACATATATTATATTATAAAAACTTTGGTTATATATTTTAATGCATTTTCAGATAGAAATAAAAATACAGTCCATACATGATAATTGATGATATTGATAATATAAAATAAAATAGAAGAAAACTTTTGAAGTCAGCAAGCAAAACGTGTCGAGGAGAAAAGGATTAGTTGGTGATTTGTAACTATTAACAACCGGCATGCACATGACACGCAACTAAAAATATAAAGTGACACTTCCCAATCTTCTATGATCATTTTGTTTAGTATATGATTAAGTCCTCTTACGTGTCAATATAAATGAAACTTGAGTACTTGACTAAGGATCCAATTTTAATTTTTTCGGTTTCTTAAGGTTTTTGCCTACGAAAATTAATTTTTTATCTTGTGATTTTTTTTATTTTTTTTTTTTGCTATAGCTTAGATACTTCTTTTTCATATGCTAAAACTTGCTTTTAAATTTTTCTAAAGTACTTAAAAAGAAGAAGTAATTTGACTTTTCATAAACAAGAGCTTACAAAATAATTTTTTTAACTGAAAGAAATATATAAAAGTTGAATTGAAAAACAAAGTTAATACCGTAATGAAAAAATAGAACACCTTCTTCCATGCTTTTTTAATTTCGTGTGTTAATTTAGTATTTGTATCATTAAATAAATATAATATATATGTATATATTGATATTGAAGGGTTTTTATTAATTTGTATCATTGAATGCATAGTTCATATGAATTTCAATGATAGGTTATAGTTTGTGCAAAATGATCGACCTTTACAGAAAGTATACAAATTACCATATTTTTTTATTAACTTGGCATTTAATTAACTCTGCTCATGAAGAGTCTCCTGGAATAACAAAGGTTAGAGCTTTTATTAAATCTTTTGCTATTAATTTTATCACACCAATCCAACCGAAAACCTTCCCCTCTTTCTTTTGGACGATTCACTCATTATTCAAAGCTTCATTCACAGGTTCATTCGAGTTCTTGATGGATTTATCCTTTTACTTTGATTGTTGTAGAATCTATTAATATCCTTGAGTTTTTTTCTTCTTCTCAATAATAGGGTATAAATGATTAACAAACCATCATGATGTTATTTCAAAATTTGCCTCACATTATTTATCTTCTTTAATTTTTAGAGATACTTGGTGGAAACGACTTTTGCATCAGTTGAATTTGTCTCCAAGAATCGAACATTTTCAGGTAAAGGTAATCAATCTTAATTAAGATTGTAAGTTTGTAACTAATTTGTTGCTTTTACTTAAAGATGAGATTTATTTTGTAGGTTTTTGTAATTTGGATGTGGGTAAAGTTTAAATGGATTTGATTCATAATTCAACAGATCTTTTAGGTGGGCTTAGATTTTAATATTTTGTCTTCTTTTAAAGTAAAAGGAACTAAACGTTTGGTTTGGAATTATTATTATTGATGGTATAGTTTCTATTGATTCTTTGGCTATCAGCATATTTACTATGTGCCTGTTCAATTATTATCTAAGAGGTTAGTTGCATTTTTCATTGGGATTTTTCACTCCACCTATTAAGGTTTCCAAAACAACGGTTGTGTAGCTTTTTATGCTTGGATGAAAACTAAAACTTAAGAACCATCTCCGATTGTTGGGGCTATAATGCTATATAACTAAAATCATTGCTAAAAGAGTTATTGGAGTTATCATATACATAGAAAACTTCGGCTATATCATCAGCGATTATTTTTTTATTCTTTTTTATAATTTTCTCAAATTTTGGTTATTTTTGCTATACATTGTTGGATGAACTGGATATTTTTAGGTTTTTTCTTTCTTTTCATGCTTTGTTTTGCATTTTGAATATTTAGAGTTAATAAGTTTTAACTGAATTTATAATATATTTTGCGTTTAGATGTTTTGTTGATCTTGATACAATGTAATATTTGGATTATTTATAGGAATCAACATGCAATTTTATCAAGCAATATATGAAATTTTCGTTTTCACATCGGATGTGAATAGCATGACGGGATGTTCGAGAAAGATTTTAGGTAGATGGGTAAGTTTTCCAGTTTTCATAAATGTCAGATGGATGACTAAATATCAATTTCTCATAGCTTATTATGATGTGAAACAGTTAGAGTTCATGGACAGAGAAACTGGTAGGTCCAAAGGTTTTGGCTTTGTTACTTTTGGTGACACCGAGGCTGCTTTTGCTACCATCCACTCAATGGATCAATGGGTATTTGTTTCTTTCTTTGCTCTTATTGGTTACGTATCTTGAGCTGCTCTTTTTCATGTGGGTTTGTTTAGCTTCAGGCTTAGGCTTCATATAATATTTAAAGCACGGTCGAACTCTGAGGGTGAACTACATCAAATCAGAGGTCACAAAGTGGAGGTATAGCTTTTGGGCAGGTGATTACTTTGATGGGAGTGGTAGAATGTTTTAAATGATTGACTGATAATGAATGTTTGGCAGCTAAAGAGGCAACTGATACAAAGAATATTTTCATCTCTCTCTCGACATCCTCTTTTTTATTAAAAAGAATTTGCTTCCAACAATCATTTGGTCCTGGCTTCCCCTTTAGATTTTTCTTTCTTTTAGTGTGTATGTGTGTGGTTATTATGGTTAACTCAAAATTTATCATCTAAACGGTTATGACTTTTATTTGTTTATATGATCCTCCAGTAGGTTTTCAAAGGGTTAAGTATCGTAAAATGATACGTCCCACGGTGTATCAATATACCAAAGTATATTGAACACAGAACAGTTGTAGAGGGGGGTGAATACAACTTTCTTCAATCTTTACAAACTTTTAACACAAAACGTTTTAAGATTCAGTTAATGAATATTAAGCAAGTAAGTAAAGAGCATGAATCATTAAAACAGTATAGCAGTAAAGAAACAAAAACATTCTTGACACAGATTGTGGTTTTCAAATGTAATCCTTTATTAAGAAATAATCTATACAAAGAATTACAGGGTTGTTGCGAAATAAAGATAGCCTATAGATATCTAAACAACCCTATGAAATGACAAACAACAATCAATAAGTTTCAGCTCAAGAGAATCAGCCCAAGCTGATCTCGTACAGACTAAGCTGTGTGTAAGAGCAGAGAAACTTGTGTGAAGAATGATTCTCAGGAAAATGCCACACATATGCAATCCATGAATGAGGCTTTTGTAGGCGAAAGCGCTCCTTCATTAGGCGTCCGTTGCAGCTACGTGTTCTTCATTCAGTGGTTGATGAAGGAATAATCAATCGTGCCTTTCATGGTACTGACGCACATTCTTCATCTACCAATAGGAGTATGGACACGCATATGTGAAACAACCACCAACCTGGATCCTAGGAATCTTCCTAGTCACGTCATTTGTCCTTATCTTCAATCCAGGTTGTTATCTTCACTTGATTGTCAGACACAGATTGGGCCGTTTGTCAAGGCACTAATCTGCCTAAGTGTTTCCAAGCTGACTGCTAATCCCAAGTTGTCTTCCACTAACATCTTAGTCTTCTATCTTCAATCCTCCTCTTCGACTTGGACTGAATGCTAATACATTGTTGATGCAGCTTGAATAACACTTGCTTCCATAAGATATTACAAATACAAGTATGAAGCATGATCTGGGTCAGAGACAGATCGTAAGCTGTGTCAGCTTAGTCTGACCCAGATCAGATTACAAGAACTAAAGATTACTAAGTGTTTATAGGTCAGATTTGTCATCATTAAATTTACAATTAACATTGGGACTTAACAATCTCCCCCTATTTGATGATGACAAAACCCAACTACACTTTTGACTATCAGCTTACAAAGAATCAAACGAAAATATGACTAACAGCTTGTGACCCTTTGAATCTTTTGGGTTCTTTTCAATCTGATATGAAATTTTAACAAGACAACTGAATTTGTACAAATACTTGTATATATTGAGACATACAAAGTATTACAATAAGACTTTATTCCCCAATCAACTCTACAGTTTCTTGCTTAACTTCAAAAGATGGAGCAATCCTCACATCTACTTTTCTATCTAACCGTTCATCTATAAGGAACTGCTCATACCCATTACCCTGTTCACTGAAAGTAACACAAAATCTGTACAAGGTAAAAAGGTGCATAGTTGGTACCTCTTTCAGCTCAGCAGTCCTTTGGAATACAAGTTGCCCTCTTGCGTCCACAAAATACATACCATGTTCTGACTCATCTTCATCATCCAAATCATATGCTTTTGGTCTTGGAAGGCCAGTGATATCAATCTTGTATTTTACAATTGCAGCCAACTTTTTCTCAATGGCTTCCAAGACAGTCTCTCTATGAATTCCAGGCATACCAGTGATGATATCATGCAATTCAACCCACTCTGTGTAACCTAACTCATACAGATTGTCAAGATCATGAGTTTCCCAGCTTGTCTCAAATCCTTTTCTTGTGAACCTGATGCTTGGAATGGACTTTCCCTTCCTTCTTTTGAGTTGAACCTGGAGGATTGGTTCTGGATGCTTTCTATAGTTGATCTTTTCTGTTACTTTTCTTTTCTCCATAGCATCAAACCAATTATGGGCTTTCACACTTTCTTTCACATCTTTAACCTTCTGTGATGGTGTAGAATGAACCACCACCTTCTTCTTTCCTTTTACTTTGCTCACAACTTTCCTTTTGGAACCAATGGCTGCAAGATCTTCTTCATCTTCCTTATTTAATTGTTCTTGAACAGCCGTGGCAATTTCAGAATCAGACTTAGTTGCAGCAATTTTTTCTCTTTCTAATCTGTCCTCCTTAATCATTTTATATGCCACCTCAACTGTTACCCCAATCTGTGGAGCAGTTTCAGTTGCAAGCTCCCAATCCTTTTCTTTATTAGTTAAGACCTTCACACTACTTGACCCAACTTCTGTTGTTCTTTTCTTGATCATGAACTGGGACAGAGTGGTTGTGTCTTCACTAGATGAAGATTCATCAATTTGTTCTTTGGGAGCTGGGTCAGCTTGAGTTGGCACAGCTTGTACAGGATCATCTTGGGAGGACTTTCTTTTCTTTTCAGCTTTCTTATCTTTTTCAACTCCAACATCCTTCCTTATATCTCCCATTTCAGCATTAACAGTCTCTCCCTTGGTTGTATCACTCTCCTTTTCAGCCTCTTCATTTGTTTTTCCAACATTTTCACCACCAGACTCAGATTCTGGTCTTTTTATCTCCTCTACTGTTTCTTTCTCAGCTTCCACCCTAGAACCATGCACAACCAATCTTCTATCATTTAGTGTCTCCTCAGCTCTGGCCTTATTCAGTCTCTCTTTCAATCTTTCAAGGTATTCTTCAATGTCCTTGTCAACCTGAGCTTTTTGCCTTTCTCTTTCTAGCTCCATTTCAGCTTCACTCATAGCACTCCTCTTTCTCTTAGTAGCATTCTTCTCCCCCCTTTTGTCATCATCAGCAGGGAAAGAGCTCACTGGAGTAACAAGGAACTCTTTGAGATCCTGGTTGATCAAGTCAATCTTGACATTGGTGAGACACCAGGCTCTTCTTAGCTCAACATAATCCTCATGGAGGAGTTCAATCTTGGATTTAACACCCTTAGAAGCTTCAATCAGATCATTCTTGAAGTCAGCTTGTGACTTGTTTGCAGATCGAAGTTCTATGGTGACTTCCCTTTTAAACTTGGTTGCAGCATTTTCAATCCGACCCAGAGTACTCTTGTTTCTTTCATTTTCTTCATTTACTGCCTTTGTAAGACTATCAAGAGACTCTGTCAGCTTGCTCTGGTTCTGCTGCATCAAATCAACTTCTTTCAACACATTATCTTTCAATGCAGTCTGATCTTGACTCAGCTTATCCACCTTCTTATCCGTCAAATCCTGATCCTGTTAGATCTTTTCCAAGCATTTGGTCAGCTTTGAGCTCTCAACCTTAGAGGTTGAAATGAACTTAGTGAGCTGACCCACCACATCTGAAAATGAGATAGTTGTAGCTTGGGAAGAACTTGCAGTTGGCTTAAAAGCCACTGACTCTAGGAAAGAGCAGCCTGCAATCCTTAATATCAGGGTCATTGGGCATATTTAGAAGGGGGTGGAGGTTTAAGGAGTTTTGGAACATTTGCTCATGAGAGTGAGTCTCATGAGTGGATTTGTCAGAATTGATGATGAGTTGGTCAGCCTGAGAAAGATTAACGTTTAATTCAGGCTGAGGGCCAGTGGGAATGTGTTGATCTTGATTTTGATCAACTCCTCCACTGGCATCTTCCATCAGAGCATCCCTTGAGGATGGATGGGCAAACTCATCATCAAATGAAGAATCACTTCCGGAGATAGTGATCAGATTCTCATTGACATCGAGAGGACCATCAATGGTTCCCTTTGCTGCACAAGGGGCTGACATGACTGCCTTAAGACAGCCAAGTAACCTGCAGAATCCCTCTGTCCGAGGACAGATGCAGACACAGACTCTGCAGGTGTAATGTTTTGTGCATTTGATTGCCCTTCAACAGAGATGTGTTGTTGCACCAAAGTATCCTTAGGGAGAATTGAGGCCTGTACCCCTCCTTGTGACATAGAAGGGGCATTGACAGCCTGTGCAGACTCAGAGTGTAAGAGAGAAGGAGTCTAATCAGCTTGGGGAGGAGAAGCAGTGTCACCAATGCGTTCGATACTTCTCTCCTTAGGCTGACCATCCTCAGAAGTGATGTGCATTGACTCTGACTCACTTTGGATCTGGGCTAGATCCTCTGTTACCCCTTTAATGATATCATCAACCTTTTAGGAGGCTGATGATGGCGAATTCGGTTTAGACACAGTTTGACCTTGGAAGGAGGTCTTTCTTTCAATACCTTCACCCTGTTTGGAGGGTTGGGTAGCAGTAGGTGTTCCCTTTAACTAGTCTACACTCTTTTGGGAGAGTGCAGATGGGCGTGGCGTTTTCGGCTTGTCAGCATTGGTGACAGGGACAGCTTTGGAATGTTACTTAGCTTCCACTACACCTTGGGGGATCTCAAGAGAAGATGTTGCATTATCAACCCTAGAAGCTGACACAGATTTCTTTTGCGATATTTTCTTTTTGGCCTTGTGAGGAACTAAGTCCTCAACAAGGGGTCTTTTAGAATCGGATTTTGAACGAGTAGACGACGGTGTGGCTAGGGTGGCTGATGTTTTGGCCAACCCTTCACCCTCTTTTGTAGGAGTAGAATGTTGAATAGATTCAGAAGAGTTTGAGGGTTCAGCATGTGTACCTGGGTCCCCCTGATTAGCAGATTGAGTGTCAGACTCAGATCGCGTCGAAGAAGGGACAACTTCCCCAAGTGCTTCTTGTTCCCCTTCTTTTTGCTTGCAAAAATCAAGGTATATCTGCATTGCTCTGGTCAGACCCTGCACAGATACCTTGGGACTATTGAAGATGTTATTGATAGACTTGCATTCCACAGTCTGACCAGTTGCCAGACTGTAATCATTGCCAAGAATAGCTTCAATGATAAGAGCAAGAATCCTACCATAAGGTATGGTAAGACTCTTCTTATGAACGCGATCAACAAGGTCCTTAAAGATTAAGCCAGCAAAATCTATTCTGGTCATAGTGACCATTGCATGAAAAATCTGCAATTCTAGAACATTAGGCTGATCAAAGCTACCCGCCTTTACTTGTAAGGTTTTTGAAGTTGTGCTCAATAAGTAGTTCCAAATACCAGTTAAATGTTTCATTTTAACCACTGAAGCCAATGGACCAGTATATCCAACTTCTTGTAAAACATTTTTGGCTTCAGTATGAGACACAACATCATCATATTCATCATCAGGCATATAAGACAGCTCAAAAGCAGACCTAAGCCTCTCATAAGAAATATATACCTTTTTCTTACCGTTGAGGATTGAGCCATAGATTGCAGCATCTCCTTTCTTGTTCTGTTTCACAACACAGCTCGCCCAAAATTCACAAAGTAGATCTTGAAACACCCAGTTTGGCTTCTCAATCATCACTTTGACGAATGGATGATGCCATAAGAAAGCCACAATCTCATCGTATCCTTTTGCCCATGAAGGAGGATGAATATTGGCATAAACCAGACTGCCAATCTTGATTTTACCAGTATCAAGATCAGCCGGAACCACTACTACCTTATTTCCCACCACATAAGGTGAAAGCTTATTGGCGCTTATCGGAGCTGGGAATTGACTTTCAGGCTCAGAAGAACTAGATTGAGAATCATTAGTATGAATGGAAACATACGCCGATGCCATTTTGAAAACAATTTTTAGAAGAAATTAAATTTAATAAAACAGTAATCAGATTAGAGAAGAAAAATTGATTTGAGAAAAAAAAATATGAACAAGTGATTTGGGATTTAGGTTAAATGAAAGTTATATACAAACACTCAAAATATCCCGTTTGAAAAAGTTGGAGAGAGAAAGATTTTGATTGGAGGATCAACAAGTAGTGGTGGTACTTTTTCAGTAACCGGCTGTGACCACTACACGTGTCACACTCCAATAGGATCAGCAAGTACACTAAATAAAATAATGAAAGTAATAAAACGCACTGAGATATTTAATAACAAGAATAACCACGAAGCTGGGTCAGACTCAGCTTACCCTCTTTCACTTGAAATGCACCAAGTGTGAAAGGGTAGTCTGGTTCTGACACAGCTTACCCTCAAAATTTTAGTATAACTCTAAGGTGTCAGATTTGCTATTACTTAGCTCACTACATTTTACAAATTAAGCATACCTAGCTTACTTATGAGGTAGTTGAACCTTGATTCATCCAATGACTTTGTGAACAAGTCAGCAAGCTGATTGTCTGTTGGAATGAAGTGGAGTTCAACATCTTCTTTCATTACATGATCCCTGATAAAATGATATCTTATATCAATGTGCTTAGTCCTTGAATGAAGCACAGGATTGTTTGAAATTGCTATGGCACTGGTACTGTCACAAAAGATTGGAGTTTTTGTTGCAGTGACACCATAGTCTTGAAGCTGATATTGCATCCAAAGAATTTGAGAGCAACAACTCCTGCAGCAACATATTCAGCTTCTGCAGTGGAGATAGAAACTGAATGCTCGCTTCTTGCTGGACCAGCTTACAAGTCTATTGCCAAGCAATTGACAAGCTCCTGAAGTACTTTTTCTGTCAATCTTACAGCCATGCCTTTGGAGCTTGCTTCAACCCATAGAGAGCCTTGTCAAGCTTGAACACATGGTCAGGAAACTTTGAGTTTTCAAAACCAGGAGGCTGTTCAACATAGATTTCTTCTTCCAATTTTCCATTAAGAAATGCACTCTTCACATCCATTTGATAGACTTTGAAACCTTCGTGTGCAGAGAAGGCCAAGAACATTCTGATTGCCTTTAATCTCGCCACTGGTGCAAAAGTCTCATCATAATCAATTCCATCCTCTTGTCTGTAACCAAGAGCTACCAATCTTTCTCTGTTTCTGGTCACAACTCCCCTTTTATCCATTTTGTTTCTGTAGACCCACTTGGTTCCAATCACAGTCTTGTGATGAGGTCTTGGAACAAGTTCCCAAACCTTGTTTCTTTCACACTGTGTTAGCTCATCTTGCATTGCATTTACTCAAGAAGGATCTGCCAGTCCTTCATCAACCTCAGTTGGTTCCACCTTGCTTACAAAATTGACAAACATGCAGAAATTGCCTGTTGCCTTTCTTCTTGTTTTCACACCAGAGAGTGGATCACCAATGATTTGGTTAATTGGATGACTCTTTGTCCATCTAGTAACTGGGACAATGGACTGATTCAGATTAGATGGTTCAGCATGATCAGCTTGAGGAAGAGGCTGATCAGCTTGGACAGGAATGGAGGAGTCTGAACCAGTTGGAGAGTCATTTAATGGATTCAGAACAATTACTTCAGTAGGAGCAGGATCAACTTGTGCATTTTCAAAGATTGGAATTTCTTCTTCTTCTTCTATAAGTTGCTCCCCCTGAGTTTGAGCATTATCAGCTCCAACTGGAGGGTTAGTTGGAGGCTCATTCTCAGGTACAGTCAGTTCTTCAAAATTGAAGTCTTCATCTTCAGGAGGAGAGCACTCTGGCTTAGAACAACCTTCATCAATGCTTACATTAACAGAGTTCTCAATTGTTTTAGTTATCTTGTTGTAAACTCTGTAGGCCTTCATCATTGTTGCATATCCAAGTAGGATACCTTCATCTGATTTCTCACCAAACTTTCCAAGATGGTCTTTCTGATTCAGAATATAGCAAGGACTTCCAAACATTCTTAGGAAACCAATCTCAGGTTTTCTCCCCCTAAGAAGTTCATATGCAGTCTTCTGGTGTCTTTTCACAATGAGGGATCTGTTCTGGGTAAAGCAAGCTGTGTGTACTGCTTCAGCCCAGAAATGAAACTTTACATTGTTTTGAGCCATCATGGATCTGGCAGCTTCAATAAGAGTTATGTTTCTTTTTTCTGCAACACCATTTTGTTGAGGAGTTCTGGCAGCTGAGTAGACTTGTGAAATTCCCTTTTCACTGCAGAATGAATTAAGAGTGATATTTTTGAATTCAGTACCATTGTCACTCCTTAATTGCCTAACAGGTCTTTTGTAGAGAATTTCAGCTTGCTTGATGAAATGAATAATGCTGTCAGCAGCTTCACTCTTGTGTCTTAGAAAGAAAACCCAGGTGTATCTTGAATACTCATCAACAATTACCAAGGAGTACCTCATTCCAGTGAATGATGGAGTACTGATTGGTCCAAATAAGTCCATATGAAGCAGATCCTAACAATTATCAATGGTTGAGCATGTTTTAGACTTAAAAGTAGCTTTATGTTGCTTGCCTTTCTCACAAGCACCACACAGCTTGTCCTTCTCATAATTGATCACTGGAAGACCAGACACCAACTCTTTCTTACACAACTTGTTGATGTCTTTGAAATTCATATGAGACAGCTTTTTATGCCACAACCAATTCAGCTCATCTTGAGACTTTGACATGAAACAGACTTCTCTAGTGACAGTTGGATTTCTCATGTCAAAAGAATACAAAGACTCATCCCTCTTTGCAATGAGAACCACATTGCCTTCTAAATCAAGAACAATTCCCTTATCAGACCTGAATCTCACTTCATAACCAGCATCACACAACTGACTCACACTTATCAGATTGTGCTTCAAACCATTAACATATGAGACTCTTCTGAAAGTAAGAGGACCATTTGAAAGTACACCAAAACCTTCAGTCTTTCCTTGAGAATCATCTCCAAAAGTAACATTAGGACCAGCGCGAATCCTAAAGCTACATAGCAGGGACTTACATCCGGTCATATGCTTGGAACATCCACTGTCCAAGTTCCAGGTATTATCGTCATGACTGCCCTGCAATTATGATAAGAGATTAGTTCTTTTTGGGAACCCATCCAAAGATGGGTTCACCAGAGCTGACCTTTTGGTCTGACTCAGATTGGGAAACTAAACACAGACTCTTATCACATTTTGAAACCCATTGTTGCTTGGTCTGTCCTTTACCAGATTCAAAGTTCTTTCTAGCAACATTCAGAGTTTCCTTCTGAACAAAACCTTTGCCTATTCCAGCTTTCTTACATTCAGCTCTCAATTTTCTTTGATCAACAATTTTTGGATCAGACACATCTTAAGAAAATTTGCCTTTATTGACACCTTGTCAGTTTTGGACTCAACATATTTTAAAATTAACTTGTCAGAGTCAGACTTGGTGTTACTTGAAAGAGACCCAGATTTTGCTTGTGACTCATTTCCTAGAGAACCAGACTTCTTACTCTTTAAGAGCTTTATTTTCTCTTTAGGAACACTGTGATCTCTATCCTTTCTTTTATTTTTCTTTAAACTACTCTTGTTTATTTTAGTCTTTGAATCTAACACAGATTGGGTGATGGTCAGTTTGGACAAGTCAAGACTTTCTTCAGGTTTTAACTCAACAACCTGATCAGCTTTAGACACAGCTTCAGCAGTGGTCTGACCAATGGTTTCAGGATCTTTAAACCCAATACCAGATTTCTGAACCAACTTAATTGGTTTAGAAATTGTTTCTTTGGTTTGGACTTTGGGTGGTGAAGGAGGCTGATAACAAGGCTCCATAGCACACACTTCAGCAATGGCTATGGCCCTATCATAATCACCATCAAAAATGGCTTGGATCTGATGAGGTATTTGTTCATTAACACACTTAGCAACTCTTTTTGAACTTATACACCATGTTTCAGTAATCTGTTTAACCTTTAAAAACTTTTCTTTTGAAGTTTTAGCTTCTTTAATCAAAATGGAGTTTAATTGCTTTTGAGCTTTAACTTCAGATTCTAGTTTTTCAATGGTGTGACTCTTAGAGCTGTTATCAAGTTTCAAAATATGTATTTCCTTTTTGAGTTCTTGATTAAAGTGTTTTTGTAGTAAAACCTCATCACCAAGTTTATTCAGTCTGGACAGCTTCTCATTATCAGACAGATTTGAAAAAGAAGTTACCTCAGGTGGAGCAGTCTGACTGGTAGATGCCTGGTGAGCTGACTCAGATTGTTGTTGTATTTTCACCAGATCTTCAGCAAATCTTTGAGTAGCTTCTTTAGCCAAGAAACACTTGGCATCTTTGTACAAGCTCATCATCAGATGATGTGGCACTTTCAGCCCAGTCTTTGGCTACCAGACTCTTCTCATTTTTGTTCACCTTCTCAGTCAGCTCAGCTACTTGTGCTTTCAAGGCTTTGTACTTAGTCTTGAGCTTAGAGTATTTTTCACCTCTTCCACCTTTGGCGGACACAGCTTGAGCAGTTTCTTTGGATCTGCAATCTCCAGCCATATGTCCAGTCTTGCCACACTTGTAACAAGTGACCTTGGACATATCAAATGGCTTCTTGGTCTTGTCAGCTTGGCCACCTCTTCCTTTTCCTTTAAACTTATTAAAGCATCTCCTTCTGATCCTCTCAGCCAACATAGCTACTTCATTAGCTAGTTCATCACCATCAGATTCATCACATTCAGATTCAGCACAAACAGAGTTAGGATTAGACATCACAGGAATATCATCAATAACATAAGGAATGATCTCATTACTAATTGAACTAGGGTGTTCAGTCATAGAAGCAACAAGTGCAGCAGCAGGCTGACTATAAGAATCACCCATAGCAATTAACTTTTCAGCCTCTCAACATTCTTGATTATGAAGCAAACCAAAAAGTCCAGGGAGATCAAGATCATGATAAACAGAACTTTATTTAACAGAAGAAATATAGTTGTTCCATTTGGGTGGTAATGAATCAAGAAATTTGCTCTTTAAAACCTCATTTTTCTTATTAATTCCAACAACAGCTAAATCATTTACCAAAGCATTAAAGCGGGTATGAGTGTCAGTCAAGGATTCATTTCTCAAAGAGAAAAATCTCTCATACCTCCTGGTCAATGTAGTAATTGTGGATTCCATTGAGGTAGAGCAACCCTCAAACATAACAGTCAATGTACCCCACATTTTCTTAGCTGTTGAACACATTTTAATAGAATGGTAAAGATCTTTGGGCACAGCTTGGACAATGAAATTTCTAGCCTTCACATCCAAGTTTGCCAACCTCCTATCCTCATCCCCCCAATCTGCCTTGTCCTTTACAATAGATTTAATTGTGGGAGGAGTTGTTGGTTGACCTTCCCTGACCACAGCTTCTACCACAATGGTTTGTGTAGGAACATAAGGACCATCCGCAAGGATGTCAGGCATATTGTTATCGATGGATTCAAGGAACAAAGACATTCTACCTTTCCACTCACTGAAATCATCTTTGTCAAACATGGGTGGTCGGGTTGAAGAACCATTATCAATATAAGATGACATAATGCTTTACTATAAATGAAAATATGCAAGGATTAAGTCAAGTTAATTCTCAATCACCGCTCTGATACCAATTGATACGTCCCACGGTGTATCAATATACCAAAGTATATTGAACACAGAACAGTTGTAGAGGGGGGTGAATACAACTTTCTTCAATCTTTACAAACTTTTAACACAAAACGTTTTAAGATTCAGTTAATGAATATTAAGCAAGTAAGTAAAGAGCAGGAATCATTAAAACAGTAAAGCAGTAAAGAAACAAAAACATTCTTGAACACAGATTGTGGTTTTCAAATGTAATCCTTTATTAAGAAATAATATATACAAAGAATTACAGGGTTGTTGCGGAATAAAGATAGCCTATAGATATCTAAACAACCCTTTGAAATGATAAACAACAATCAATAAGTTTCAGCTCAAGAGAATCAGCCCAAGCTGATCTCGTACATACTAAGCTGTGTGTAAGAGCAGAGAAACTTGTGTGAAGAATGATTTTCAGGAAAATGCCACACATATGCAATCCATGAATGAGGCTTTTATAGGCGAAAGCGCTCCTTCAGTAGGTGTCCGTTGTAGCTACATGTTCTTCATTCAGTGGTTGATGAAGGAATAATCAATCGTGCCTTTCATGGTACTTGTGGTCCCCCACGTACTGACGCACATTCTCCATCTACCAATAGGAGTATGGACACGCATATGTAAAACAACCACCAACCTGGATCTTAGGAATCTTCCTAGTCACGTCATTTGTCCTTATCTTCAGTCCAGGTTGTTATCTTCACTTGATTGTCAGACACAGATTGGGCCGTTTGTCAAGGCACCAATCTGCCTAAGTGTTTCCAAGCTGACTGCTAATCCCAAGCTGTCTTCCACTAACATCTTGGTCTTCTATCTTCAATCCTCCTCTTCGACTTGGACTGAATGCTAATACATTGTTGATGCAACTTGAATAACACTTGCTTCCATAAGATATTACAAATACAAGTATGAAGCATGATCTGGGTCAGAGACAGATCGTAAGCTGTGTCAGCTTAGTCTGACCCAGATCAGATTACAAAAACCAAAGATTACTAAGTGTTTATAGGTCAGATTTGTCATCATTAAATTTACAATTAACATTGGGACTCAACATAAAAGGAGCTTAAATTCGGAATAATGCTTGGATTTTATTTATTTCTGGGTTTGTTTTCTTTTTGTTGTTTTGCTAACGGTCACAGCTATGCATCTTTCTAAGGTAATTTGTCTTTTAACTTATTTTATCATCTCATTTTGTGGTGTGTATACTTACGAAAAGTCCTGTTGCACACACCCGAATTCAAGGATAGGTACGAGCTATTGTTAAGATTTCTACTCTGATGCAGTTCTGAATGCAGCTCCTAATCCGATAAGTGGTCGAAGAAATGAGCATTTGGTATGTATGATATTGTAGTACAATGGGTTCTTAGCTTTCTTTTTAGGGAGCAGAATACATAACTAAAGGAACATCTTTGGTATTTCAGGACCAAAATGAACTACAGGGAGAGTTAATAGCTGAATATGAAGCACACTTTGATTTAAATCCGAGCCCAATGATTTTTCATGGATTTGTTTACAACATTATATTGCATGGAGATGGTACAGCCATACAGGGCTGCAGAATTGTGTGGATCATTTTTCTCTAAGGTAACACATAGAGTATTCACGTTAATATGCTTTCTATCAATCAGGTGTAGCTGTTAAGAAAGTTTATTTACAGCTAAAGTTAGTGTGTTAACATGCACATAGGGTGCTTTTGATAATTACTAGAGGTGGCAAATGGACGGGTTAGGTGGATTGGATAATGAGTCAAAGTGGGTTTTTTTGGTATAGGTCAGTTTTGAGATAACATTTTTGTAAAATGACATTCCTTGCACTTGCACTCTACGCGGAACACGTTGGATCCATTTGACATGTTACATTTTTAGACAACTTTCTAATTATTTTGACCGGTTTGGTACGTTAATGATAATACATAACTGGCACTGACCCATTTATAAGTTTTTAGGACGAACTGCCATCTCTAATAAAAACTGCCACTCATTTTTCTTCACCTTTGTTTCTATCTTTATCTCAGCAACCGGTACCACTGGGTTTCAAGGAATACACTCCTGTTGTTGTGCCAAGTAGCCATGCAGCTTGCCACTCAAAGGATGATCAGGTAAGCCCATATACCGTGTGTTATGGGTGTGTTATGGATCTGATAACACTGATTCCGAAACAGCACTTCAGTTGAGGGATGTTTGGATTCGAGCCATCAACCTGGTTAGTTTATTACTTAGAGATGGAAATGGGTGGGTTGGGAAATCAATATTCTGATTTTTAACGTCATTTTAAATGCTTTTATTTGTGCAGAAAATTTTTACCTATACAAGTTCTAAAAAATGATGCAGCTGCAGAATGAATCATTTTAACTGGATGCTATAGTGAAGCAGCTGAAGCCTATGCCAAAGGGGATCAGTTCTCCAATTATCTATCAGTTTGCAAAAAGTATGCAGTATATTGGATATTGGAAAGAGCATGTGGATGCTAAAAGTACATAACCAAAACAAATTGAGCAAAAAATTTTGGAGAGTTGTGCACTTCATTACCATGAGCATAAAGATCTTAAATCCATGGTAAAGTTTGTGAAAATTCTTTTTTTTCTACAGAATTTAAGCACGTTTTCTTGAGGTCTTTAGGCTACAATGATGAACTTTTATTGCTACAAGAAGAATGGGGCCAATTTCTTGATGTTATTGAGCTGGCGAGGTCATTTGGTTTTGTTCTAAAAGCGGCTGATCTTTTGGATAAGTCCGGTCATTCTTTGGAGGCCGCAGATCTCTTACTTTGGTACATATTTTTGTGCTCACATGGGGAAATGGAAACAGAGGTTGGTCATTGAAGCAGTTTGCCATGAAGAAGATCTTTGTGAGAGAGCAAGGTTGTTTGCAAAAATGACCTCTCATAATTCTTATGACTTTTTTTGTAATGAGCTTAAGGTACTCTCTGATACACATAGTTTGTTGCCCAAACTCAAGAAAGATTTACTCGTTTCCTAGACAAATAAGAGTCTAAGATCTTATTTATATCTTCTTAAACCTTTTATAGATAAGGCTGCTAAAAATGCAAAAACGGATTCTGTAAGCGAGAAAATTTCATCGTAAAAAGGAAGCTGCAAGTTTCAATCTGGAGCAAGAAAGAAAAGCTCATGACAAATATTGACCCAATAGAAAATGTTGAAGATGATTCTAAATCTCCTTTAGTGGAGGAAGATAAGTTGGTTGAAGATGCTAAATAGGCTTCCGTAGGTGGGAGTTGGTTTAAATACATGGAAGTCGAAAGCTTCTGTTTTATTAAGAATCAAGCAAGAAAAAACACATGCTAGAGATTACCCATAAAGGAAGATTGACATGACTTGGGTTAACGACCTCTTTATCTTGCTATCTGAATATTCAAAAACCAGAATGTTTGTTCTTCCTTGACAATACAATGACCATGGTTCTTATTGATTTATGCTTTATACGTTCAATAACTATTCTCTACATTCAATACTATATATGATGCAAGTACTTTGTCAAAATTTATTATGATGAAAGTAATAGATATTAATATAAACTTGTTTCAAAGACATGATCGAAAGGAATAAGAGATGAAATCTTAAAAATGTGCATCACATGTTTTTTCCCTTTATTTGCACGGATGTTTTTAACTGGTTGTATATCGTAAGGAGCTGCATCACCTTAAAAGTCAATTGAATTTACCAGAAACTAAAAACCATTTCAAAAACAACATTTCTTTCCTTACGAGCAATCCATCAAATCTTGTAACACCCGTCGTTTAAAAATATGGATTTCCAAAAATTTTCGCCTGACGGCGTCAAGAGAAAACGGAAGTAAACTTTAAAAGTTCAAACCACAGAATCTGTTTGGTTCCTTTATTAGTTGGTGTTACTAGCCAAATCATCTAAATAAGTTTAAATGGAAACCCATCGGTTACCCAACATAAAGTAACCAACCACAATACAAATACAAGTCATAAATATCCAAACATAATGCAAAAGTCTAAAGTGAGCAGCCACTATGGGTAAACTATAGCCATCTTCAAGTCAATCTACCCATGCCTCACTCTTATTCATCATCCATCACATAACTTGCTAAACCTGAGGGGACAACACATTTCAAGAAACAAGTGTTAGCTAACGAATTAGCTAAGTAAGATAACACATCATTATAAAACATTTGTCCAATTAAAACATTATATAAAAGTCGTATTACATCATTAAGGCACATATCATCTCAAAACATCACATCTTTGCATTCAACATTTTTCATATAGGATAGATTATCCTAAATGTGCCTAATCATCTTTAGCATCTTAACATATCACATCTAAACATCTTTGTAGTGGTGACATAAGTCCCACCCGACTAGATGAATAAACCTTGCGGTTGTCCATCAACGTCGTTAAGGAATGGCAAGCCAATCCAGGTGTAATCCGTATGTTCAAAGACATTGGTGGGTAATTAGGCCACCCGGAGATACTCTACCACTTAATTATGTTGCAAGGAGCCACCCGAGCAACCACATATACGCACCCGCCGGGCAAGAGCAAGTACGGGTTAAGCTTAACACTTTCACATCATTTACGAGCTCGATTTATATCACATATAGTTTAGGTGTCCACATTACCTAAACCTTATCACATATCGTATTAACGTTTGGGCCCTTAAACGTGCACGTGTCATGGCAACCTATTAAGTCTAGTGAACTAGATGAACAAGCCATACAATCATGCACATTTCATTACATCTCAAAGCATAACATATCATTACATATCATATCATTTCATTTCATATCATAGGGACTACATATCAGGCCTCAATGGTCATTTACATAGCCCACATCACCTCCCTTGTAACCCCGAATACCCATAAGCAATCAAGATATCATTTGGGGAGTTTTCATATGAAACCATGTTTTTGTTGAACCCTCAGCGTGTCAAAGTAGTGTATCTTACCTTGATACAGCTTACCAACAAGTTAAGAGTGTCTTATAGTGCTTGCTATGTGCTCCCGACAACCTAGAATGAGTATAAGATCGGTCTATAAGCTAAACAAACTTAAGTACCAAACTGGACTCTTTTATGCGCCGCATGGAAGCCCCATGCGCCGCACAAATCCAAATCTGGGCATCTATGCGCCGCATGGAATAAGTATGCGCTGCATAAATCATTGAATTTTGTCACAGAAAGTATCCAAAAATCTGAGCACTCAATCTATGCGCCGCATAGAATTTCTATGCACCGCATATCGGGCTCTCACCTGAAATCAATCTTGAAAATTGGCATTTATGCGCCGCATGAAAGCCTCATGCGCCACATGAAACCCAGTTCGAGAAAACCCCCAACTTTTAAACCTTTAATCGAATTCCATACGAACTCAAATCATTAATTCGACCTGGAGACATAAAATTAACCTTTTTGACAGTACTTTTGATGACATTAATCCTTCAATCAATCCTTTAATCCTTTACAACATAATCACTAATTGAATCACCCGAATAACATGAAATCGGTAAACGTTTAATCGATTAACCCAACCCAAACCCCATGGCCTGGATTGAATACTCATCTATGACTCAATTAATCAGATTTCAAAGAGAATATTACGTATATTACCTGCACTTGATGTAAGGGATCTAAGATCAAAACAAAGCTTGATCAAAATGGCACGAAACGATTGGATCTTGAGGGAAAACTTGCTTGGAAGAGAGGGGGCTGGAGGGATTCTCACGTATGATGGCAGATGTTTTGTGACAATTAGGGCTGCCTAATTGCCCTCTAATCCCTGGCCATCCACTCCTAAACTTACACTTAGGGCCCCTCAACTTCTAAACTTAACTTTCTTAGCGTATCTTTCTACCGAGAGTCTTAACACACTAACAAGCACTTAATTACTTAACTTTACTTTGATTACTTTCATTAAACATCATATTAATCATTTCACATCAATCACATAAGCATTTAATCACATAATCACATATAAGGCACATAAACTTAACGAACCTAACGTTAACTAACGGAAAGTCAAATAGTCAAACACAAAACGTTTGAGATGTTACAATTACCTCCCCCTTAAGAGGATTCCGTCCCCGGAATCTCATCAGAAATGAACAAATCTGGATATTTCTCCTTCATCACGGATTCGGTTTCCCAAGTTAGACTTTCACCATGGTTATGCTTCCATTTGATCAACACAAGGTCAATCATTTTCCGGCGTAGCTTCTTTTGCTTTCTCCCAAGTATTGCTACCGGTTCATCAACCATTCTTTTCCTTGGATCAATACTCACATCCTCAATAGGAATGACACTAGACTCTTCCGTCAAGCACTTCCTCAGATAGGATACATGAAATGTGTTGTGAATTTCATCCAATTCTGGAGGCAATTCCAACTGATATGCGAGGTCTTTGATACGCTTCAAAATCTTGAAAGGTCCAATGAAACGTGGACTTAACTTTCCTTTCTTTCCAAAACGAATCTTTCCTTTCCATGGAGAAACTTTCAGCATCACCATATCACCAACTTTAAACTCAACTGGCCTTCTTTTCTTGTCGGCATAAGTCTTCTGTCGTTCTCTAGCTACACGAAGTGCTTCCTTAGCAATGTTAACTTTTTCAGAAGTGATTTCAATGATCTCAGGACCCGTAAACTGCTTCTCACCGGGCTCCAACCAACAACTTGGTGTCCTACATCTCCTACCATAAAGCATTTCAAATGGTGGCATTCCAATACTTGCATGATAGCTGTTATTATAAGCAAATTCAATCAACTTCAAATGATCATCCCATGCTCCACCATACTCTAATACACAAGCCCTCAGCATATCCTCCAATGTTTGAATCGTTCTTTCACTTTGCCCATCAGTTTGAGGATGATAGGCGGTGCTCAAGTTTACTCTAGTACCTAACTCTCGTTGAAGACTTTTCCAAAAGCTAGATACATACCTCGTGTCTCGATCTGAAACAATGGACAATGGAACACCATGCTTTGAGACGATTTCATCTATGTACATCTTTGCCATCTTGGTCAATGGTACATCTTGACGAGTCGCTAAGAAGTGAGCACTCTTCGTCAACCTATCTACAATAACCCATACCATATCATTTCCCTTTGGTGTTCTAGGTAGCTTGGTCACAAAATCCATAGTAATATGATCCCATTTCCATTCCGGAATCTCCAATTGATGCAACATTCCATATGGCTTTTTGTGATCAGCCTTTACACGAGCACAAGTCAAGCATCTTTCAACAAAATGTGCCACTTCTCCCTTAATGTTCGGCCGCCAATATATAGGCTTCAAATCTGCATACATCTTTGTAGCACCGGGGTGAACTGAATATCTTGACCTATGAGCTTCTTCAAGGATCAACTCTCGGTTACCATCAAGCAATGGTACCCAAATTCGACCTTTATATGTCCTAAATCAATGGTTGTTCGTTTCCATCACAAGACGTTTCTTCTTTCCAATACTTTCCTTGTCAATGTTATCCTTCATCAAAGCCTTAACTTGAGCTTCCTTGATGCGATCAAGTAACCCCGACTTAGCTTGTACAACCATACTCATCAATCTACAAGAAAAATTCTGTACCTTTCTACTCAATGCATCCGCCACCACATTAGCTTTACCGGGATGATACTTAATTTCACAATCATAATCTTTCAGAAGTTCCATACATCTCCTTTGTCTTACATTCATTTCCTTTTGTGAGAACACATATTGCAAACTTTTATGATCAGTTTACAAGGTACACTTAGTGCCATATAAGTAATGCCTCCATAACTTCAAAGCAAACACCACTGCAGCCAACTCTAGATCATGGGTCAGGTAGTTCTTTTCATGAGGCTTCAACTGACGTGAAGCATAGGCAATAACTTTGTCCCTTTGCATAAGAACACAACCCAAACCTAAAATAGAAGCATTACTATAAACAACAAGATCATCGGTACCTTCGGGTAAGGCAAGGATCAGAGCTTCACATAACTTTGTCTTTAACGTTTGAAAGGCCTTTTCTTGAGCTTCAGTCCACACAAACTTCACCCCTTTCTTTGTCAATTCGGTCATGGGATTAGCTATGCAGGAAAAATCTTGAATGAACCTTAGGTAGTAGCCCGCCAAGCCAAGAAAACTCTTGATTTCCGTGGGTATCTTTGGCTGTTCCCGTTTAGAGACAGCTTCGATCTTTGCGGGATCAACTTTAATTCCTTCAGAAGAGATAACATGCCTGAGAAATTGAACTTCTCGAAGCCAGAATTCACACTTGGAGAACTTTGCATATAACGTTTTCTCCCTAAGAACCTCAAGAACGGCTCTTAAGTGCTCACGGTGATCTTCTTTAGACTTAGAATATATCAGAATATCGTCAATAAAGACAATCACAAAATGATCTAAGAATGGGCGACATACCCGATTCATTAAATCCATAAAAGCGGCAGGAGCATTTGTCAACCCAAATGGCATGACAAGAAACTCATAGTGCCCATATCGTGTACGAAAAGCTGTCTTGGATACATCTTCCTTTTTGACCTTTAACTGATTATAGCCAGACCGTAAATCAATCTTAGAGAAGTAAGAAGCACTATGAAGCTGATCAAAGAGATCATCAATACGCGGGAGAGGATACTTATTCTTAACCGTTCGCTTATTCAGCTCACGGTAGTCTATGCACATGTGCATAGAACCATCTTTCTTTTTGACAAAGAGAACCGGAGCTCCCTAAGGCGAGGAACTAGGTTGTATAAAGCCTTTGTCAAGTAGCTCTTGGAGCTGAGTCATTAGCTCTTTCATTTAAGTAGAAGCCAAACAATATGGTGCTTTTGCAACAGGAGTAGCACCAGGTACAAGATCAATCTGAAAAATGACCTTTCGGTCAGGAGGAATACCGGGAAGATCATCCGGAAAGACATCAGAAAATTCAGAAACCACATCAACATTAGAGATAGAAGACTTATCCTTTCGTGTATCGATAACATAAGCAAGGAAGTGATTCTTATTATGCCGAATGCAATTGAGAGCCTTTAAATTAATGATCTTTATGCTCCCTTTCTTCTTATCTCCATATACAAAAATGACCTTACCATCCGGGGTAGAGAAACGCACAGTCTTTTGAGAACATATAATAGTAGCATCATTTTGAGACAACCAGTCCATCCCTATCACTATATCAAAACCAGCAAGAGTAGTAGGCAATAACTGGACCGAAAAGGAACGACCCTCTATCTCGAACAATCATCATAACCCACACGGATATCACTAATAGTACCGTTAGCAATTTCGACCTCTATAGAACAATCAAGGGGGGTAGTAACGCTTTCGAGCTTAGGAGCAAACAATGTAGACACAAAAGACCTATTTGCACCCGAATCTAAAAGAACGGAAGCAGGTTTTGAATTAACAAGAAAAGTACCGCTTACTACCTCATCGTTGTCCTTGGCAGCTTCACTGTCATCTGAAGAGCTTGAACCTTTTTCTTTTGGGCAGCCACCTTCTTCCCATCATTCTTCATCTGCGGACAATCAGCAATCAAATGACCCGTTTCTTGACACTTATAACAACGAGTCTTGTCTTTACAAACAGCTGCTGCATGCCCCGGTTTACCACACTTATCACACCTCTTGGTCTTGTCTGAACATGGACCATCATGATGGGACTTGCAAGTTGAACACCATGTGCTACTCTTCTTCTTATCCTTTTCCCCATTCGAGGAAGAACCACTTTTAAACCTCTTATTAGAATTTGATGACCCATTGAACCTTCCCTTGAATCCAGACTTCTTATCATCAGCCTTATCAACCACTTTCTCAGACCTGAAATCATCATCTAACCTTTTGGGCTCCTTAATCGCAGCAGACAATGTAGTATGTTGCCTACAAAGGCCACGATAACTAGCAGGGAGACCATCACAATAAGCTTCAATTTGATCAACTTCTCTACGAACAATGTGACCAACAAACTTGACCTTTTCCATAAATGAGTAAGCATACTCAGTTATGGCACCGGGTTTAGCGGTTAAAGCTCTAAACACTTTCTCAATCAACCTCAACTCACGAGTACCAACATATTCCTCCAAGAACTTCTCCCTGAAAGTACCCCAAGGCATTGCAGCTAATACCTCGGGAGCCAATGAAACAATAGTAGACCTCCACCAATTTCGAGCATTCTTCTTAAGCATACGGGAAGCACACAACACCTTCATATCTTCGGGACAATAACATGAAGCAAACACAACCTCTATATCATCCAACCACTCCATGACACCTACAACATCTGAGTACCATCAAACTCTTTTGTACCACACTTCTGGAAGCTATCATACTTAAAGTTAGTAGCACGTGGAGCAACCATAACCCGAGGCTCCACTACATTCACTCCATCATTAACCTCAGCAACAGCATTCACAGGAGCAACCTGTGATCTTACAATAGATGGCTCGACATGGTTTGAGCGATTGGAATAATTTCCATCAGTATGCTCTTCCCGTTGCAAGCTAGCTTCCCTTTCAGCTCTCACTTGAGCCAACTCCTCTTCAGTCCTTCTCAGATGGGATCGAATAGCCCTCAACTTTTCAAACATTTCAGCTTGAGTAGGAATTTGCTCAATCACTGGATTAGCCCTTTCAATTTCTGATCTAGTTGGCAATTCACCCGGTAATGGCCCTCGAGGAGGCCTTTGATTAACACCATTTCCAGCCCCATTCTGATTGGCTGGAGCATTACTTGGAGTAGCTCTATCACGTTGACTGTTAGTACGAGTGTTAACCATGTCGTCTACAATGCAATGACGACGGTTAGCAAAGGTTAAAGTGAGAACAAAGAGATTAAGGCTACATAGCATTTATTTCAGCAACATATAGACACATTCATGCCTCAATCTACACTCTCACTCAGTCCCAAACCCGTCCTAAAGCATTTCATCTCAAAGGCTAAGCAATCCGACTTAAGCCTAACTTATCCTCTATCGGTTTAAGTCCAATTCCTATGGTAAACCTATAGTCCTTGGTTCACTTAAACCATTTCTCTGATACCACTTGTAATACCCGTCGTTTAAAAATATGGATTTCCAAAATTTTTCGCTTGACGGCGTCAAGAGAAAATGGAAGTAAACTTTAAAAGTTCAAACCATAGAATCTGTTTGGTTCCTTTATTAGTTGGTGTTACTAGCCATATCATCAAAATAAGTTTAAATGGAAACCCATTGGTTACCCAACATAAAGTAACCGACCACAATACAAATACAAGTCATAAATATCCAAACATAATGCAAAAGTCTAAAGTGAGCAGCCACTATGGGTAAACTATAGCCATCTTCAAGTCAATCTACCCATGCCTCGCTCTTATTCATCATCCATCACATAACTTGCTAAACCTGAGGGGACAACACATTTCAAGAAACAAGTGTTAGCTAACGAATTAGCTAAGTAAGATAACACATCATTATAAAACATTTGTCCAATTAAAACATTATATAAAAGTCGTATTACATCATTAAGGCATATATCATCTCAAAACATCACATCTTTGCATTCAACATTTTTCATATAGGATAGATTATCCTAAATGTGCCTAATCATCTTTAGCATCTTAACATATCACATCTAAACATCTTTGTAGTGGTGACATAAGTCCCACCCGATTAGATGAATAAACCTTGCGGTTGTCCATCAACGTCGTTATGGAATGGCAAGCTAATCCAGGAGTAATCCGTATGTTCAAAGACATTGGTGGGTAATCAGGCTACCCGGAGAAACTCTACCACTTAATTATGTTGCAAGGAGCCACCCGAGCAACCACATATACACACCCGCCGGGCAAGGGCAAGTACGGGTTAAGCTTAACACTTTCACATCATTTACGAGCTCGATTTATATCACATATAGTTAGGGTGTCCACATTACCTAAACCTTATCACATATCATATTAACGTTTGGGCCCTTAAACGTGCACGTGTCATGGCAACCTATTAAGTCTAGTGAACTAGATGAACAAGCCATACAATCATGCACAAATCATTACATCTCAAAGCATAACATATCATTACATATCATATCATTTCATTTCATATCATAGGGACTGCATATCAGGCCTCAATGGTCATTTACATAGCCCACATCACCTCCCGTGTAACCCCGAATACCCATAAGCAATCAAGATATCATTTGGGGAGTTTTCATATGAAACCATATTTTTGTTGAACCCTCAGTGTGTCAAAGTAGTGTATCTTAGCTTGATACAGCTTACCAACAAGTTAAGAGTGTCTTATAGTGCTTCCTAAGTGCTCCCGACAACCTAGAATGAGTATAAGATCGGTCTATAAGCTAAACAAACTTAAGTACCAAACTGGACTCTTTTATGCGCCGCATGGAAGCCTCATGCGCCGCATAAATCCAAATCTGGGCATCTATGCGCCGCATGGAATAAGTATGCGCTGCATAAATCATCGAATTTTGTCACAGAAAGTATCCAAAAATCTGAGCACTCAATCTATGCGCCGCATAGAATTTCTATGCACCGCATATCAGGCTCTCACCTGAAATCAATCTTGAAAATTGGCATTTATGCGCCGCATGAAAGCCTCATGCGCCGCATGAAACCAAGTTCGACAAAACCCCCAACTTTTAAACCTTTAATCGAATTCCATACGAACTCAAATCATTAATTCGACCTGGAGACATAAAATTAACCTTTTTGACAATACTTTTGATGACATTAATCCTTCAATCAATCCTTTAATCCTTTACAACATAATCACTCATTGAATCACCCGAATAACATGAAATCGGTAAACGTTTAATCGATTAACCCAACCCAAACCCCATGGCCTGGATTGAATACTCATCTATGACTCAATTAATCAGATTTCAAAGAGAATATTACCTATATTACCTGCACTTGATGTAAGGGATCTAAGATCAAAACAAAGCTTGATCATGGCACGAAACGATTGGATCTTGAGGGAAAACTTGCTTGGAAGAGAGGGGGATCGGCTAGAGGGTTTCTCACGTCTGATGGCAGATGTTTTGTGACAATTAGGGCTGCCTAATTGCCTTCTAATCCATGGCCATCCACTCCTAAACTTACACTTAGGGCCCCTCAACTTCTAAACTTAACTTTCTTAGCTTATCTTTCTACCGGGAGTCTTAACACACTAACAAGCACTTAATTACTTAACTTTACTTTGATTACTTTCAATAAACATCATATTAATCATTTCACATCAATCACATAAGCATTTAATCACATAATCACATATAAGGCACATCAACTTAACGAACCTAACGTTAACTAACGGAAAGTCAAATAGTCAAACACAAAACGTTTGGGATGTTACAATTACCTCCCCCTTAAGAGGATTCCGTCCCCGGAATCTCATCAGAAATGAACAAATCTGGATATTTCTCCTTCATCACGGATTCGGTTTCCCAAGTTAGACTTTCACCATGGTTATGCTTCCATTTGATCAACACAGGGTCAATCATTTTCTGGCGTAGCTTCTTTTGCTTTCTCCCAAGTATTGCTACCGGTTCATCAACCATTCTTTTCCTTGGATCAATACTCACATCCTCAATAGGAATGACACTAGACTCTTCCGTCAAGCACTTCCTCAGATAGGATACATGAAATGTGTTGTGAATTTCATCCAATTCTGGAGGCAATTCCAACTGATATGCGAGGTCTTTGATACGCTTCAAAATCTTGAAGGTCCAATGAAACGTGGACTTAACTTTCCTTTCTTTCCAAAACGAATCACTCCTTTCCAGGGAGAAACTTTCAGCATCACCATATCACCAACTTTAAACTCAACTGGCCTTCTTTTCTTGTCGGCATAAGTCTTCTGTCGTTCTCCAGCTACACGAAGTGCTTCCTTAGCGATGTTAACTTTTTCAGAAGTGATTTCAATGATCTCAGGACCCGTAAACTGCTTCTCACCGGGCTCCAACCAACAACTTGGTGTCCTACATCTCCTACCATAAAGCATTTCAAATGGTGGCATTCCAATACTTGCATGATAGCTGTTATTATAAGCAAATTCAATCAACTTCAAATGATCATCCCATGCTCCACCATACTCTAATACACAAGCCCTCAACATATCCTGCAATGTTTGAATCGTTCTTTCACTTTGCCCATCAGTTTGAGGATGATAGGCGGTGCTCAAGTTTACTCTAGTACCTAACTCTCGTTGAAGACTTTTCCAAAAGCTAGATACATACCTCGTGTCTTGATCTGAAACAATGGACAATGGAACACCATGCTTTGAGACGATTTCATCTATGTACATCTTTGCCATCTTGGTCAATGGTACATCTAGACGAGTCGCTAAGAAGTGAGCACTCTTCATCAACCTATCTACAATAACCCATACCATATCATTTCCCTTTGGTGTTCTAGGTAGCTTGGTCACAAAATCCATAGTAATATGATCCCATTTCCATTCCGGAATCTCTAATTGATGCAACATTCCATATGGCTTTTTGTGATCAGCCTTTACACGAGCACAAGTCAAGCATCTTTCAACAAAATGTGCCACTTCTCCCTTAATGTTCGGCCACCAATATATAGGCTTCAAATCTGCATACATCTTTGTAGCACCGGGGTGAACTGAATATCTTGACCTATGAGCTTCTTCAAGGATCAATTCTCGGTTACCATCAAGCAATGGTACCCAAATTCGACCTTTATATGTCCTAAATCAACGGCTGTTCGTTTCCATCACAAGACGTTTCTTCTTTCCAATACTTTCCTTGTCAATGTTATCCTTCATCAAAGCCTTAACTTGAGCTTCCTTGATGCGATCAAGTAACCCCGACTTAGCTTGTACAACCATACTCATCAATCTACAAGAAAAATTCTGTACCTTTCTACTCAATGCATCCGCCACCACATTAGCTTTACCGGGATGATACTTAATTTCACAATCATAATCTTTCAGAAGTTCCATCCATCTCCTTTGTCTTACATTCATTTCCTTTTGTGAGAACACATATTGCAAACTTTTATGATCAGTGTACAAGGTACACTTAGTGCCATATAAGTAATGCCTCCATAACTTCAAAGCAAACACCACTGCAGCCAACTCTAGATCATGGGTCAGGTAGTTCTTTTCATGAGGCTTCAACTGACGTGAAGCATAGGCAATAACTTTGTCCCTTTGCATAAGAACACAACCCAAACCTGAAATAGAAGCATCACTATAAACAACAAGATCATCGGTACCTTCGGGTAAGGCAAGGATCGGAGCTTCACATAACTTTGTATTTAACGTTTGAAAGGCCTTTTCTTGAGCTTCAGTCCACACAAACTTCACCCCTTTCTTTGTCAATTCGGTCATGGGATTAGCTATGCAGGAAAAATCTTGAATGAACCTTAGGTAGTAGCCCGCCAAGCCAAGAAAACTCTTGATTTCTGTGGGTATCTTTGGCTGTTCCCATTTAGAGACAACTTCGATCTTTGCGGGATCAACTTTAATTCCTTCAGAAGAGATAACATGCCCTAGAAATTGAACTTCTCGAAGCCAGAATTCACACTTGGAGAAGTTTGCATATAACTTTTTCTCCCTAAGAACCTCAAGAACGGCTCTTAAGTGCTCACGGTGCTCTTCTTTAGACTTAGAATATATCAGAATATCGTCAATAAAGACAATCACAAAATGATCTAAGAATGGGCGACATACCCGATTCATTAAATCCATAAAAGCGGCAGGAGCATTTGTCAACCCAAATGGCATGACAAGAAACTCATAGTGCCCATATCGTGTACGAAAAGTTGTCTTGGATATATCTTCCTTTTTGACATTTAACTGATTATAGCCAGACCGTAAATCAATCTTAGAGAAGTAAGAAGCACCATGAAGCTGATCAAAGAGATCATCAATACGCGGGAGAGGATACTTATTCTTAACCGTTCGCTTATTCAGCTCACGGTAGTCTATGCACATGTGCATAGAACCATCTTTCTTTTTGACAAAGAGAACCGGAGCTCCCCAAGGCGAGGAACTAGGTTGTATAAAGCCTTTGTCAAGTAGCTCTTGGAGCTGAGTCATTTGCTCTTTCATTTAAGTAGGAGCCAAACGATATGGTGCTTTTGCAACAGGAGTAGCACTAGGTACAAGATCAATCTGAAAAATGACCTTTCGGTCAGGAGGAATACCGGGAAGATCATCCAGAAAGACATCAGAAAATTCAGAAACCACATCAACATTAGAGATAGAAGACTTATCCTTTCGTGTATCGATAACATAAGCAAGGAAATGATTCTTATTTTGCAGAATGCAATTAAGAGCCTTCATCAAATTAATGATCTTTATGCTCCCTTTCTTCTTATCTCCATATACAGAAATGACCTTACCATCCGGGGTAGAGAAACGCACAGTCTTTTGAGAACATATAATAGTAGCATCATTTTGAGACAACCAGTCCATCCCTATCCCTATATCAAAACCAGCAAGAGTAGTAGGCAATAACTGGACCGAAAAGGAACGACCCTCTATCTCAAACAATCATCATAACCCACACGGATGTCACTAATAGTACCGTTAGCAATTTCGACCTCTATAGAACAATCAAGGGGGGTAGTAACTCTTTCGAGCTTAGGAGCAAACAATGTAGACACAAAAGACCTATTTGCACCCGAATCTAAAAGAACGGAAGCAGGTTTTGAATTAACAAGAAAAGTACCGCTTACTACCTCATCGTTGTCCTTGGCAGCTTCCACTGTCATCTAAAGAGCTTAAACCTTTTGTTTTTGGGCAGCCACCTTCTTCCCATCATTCTTCATCTGCGGACAATCAGCAATCAAATGACCCGTTTCTTGACACTTATAACAACGAGTCTTGTCTTTACAAACAGATAAGGACAAATGATGTGACTAGGAAGATTCCTAGGATCCAGGTTGGTGGTTGTTTTACATATGCGTGTCCATACTCCTATTGGTAGATGAAGAATGTGCGTCAGTACGTGGGGGACCACAAGTACCATGAAAGGCACGATTTATTATTCCTTCATCAACCACTGAATGAAGAACACGTAGCTGCAACGGACACCTAATGAAGGAGCGCTTTCCCCTATAAAAGCCTCATTCATGGAATGCGTATGTGTGGCATTTCCTGAGAATCATTCTTCACACAAGTTTCTCTGCTCGTACACACAACTTAGTCTGTACGAGATCAGCTTGGGCTGATTCTCTTGAGCTGGAACTTATTGATTGTTGTTTGTCATTTCATAGGGTTGTTTAGATATCTATAGGCTATCTTTATTCCGCAACAACCCTGTAATTCTTTGTATAGATTATTTCTTAATAAAGGATTACATTTGAAAACCACAATCTGTGTTCAAGAATTTTTATTTCTTTACTGCTTTACTGGGTAAGGATGCCAGCGCTGACTTAACGTGGCTTAATATGCAGGAACGAAGCGGAAAACGGTTTGGGGGGGAAGGGTTAAGGATGGAAGAAAGGGGGTAGCACCCCCGATACAACTGTTCTGTGTTCAATATACTTTGGTATATTGATACACCGTGGGACGTATCAATTGGTATCAGAGCGGTGGTTGAGAATTAACTTGACTTGATCCTTGCATATTTTCATTTATAGTAAAGCATTATGTCATCATATATTGATAATGGTTCTTCAACCCGACCACCCATGTTTGACAAAGAGGAGGTCAGGGGGGGGACAGGTAGAATGTCTTTGTTCCTTGAATCCATCGATAACAATATGCCTGACATCCTTACGGATGGTCCTTATGTTCCTACACAAACCATTGTGGTAGAAGCTGTGGTCAGGGAAGGTCAACCAACCATTCCTGCCACAGTCAAATCTATTGTTAAGGACAAGGCAGATTGGGGGGGTGAGGATAGGAGGTTGGCAAACTTGGATGTGAAGGCTAGAAATTTCATTGTCCAAGCTGTGCCCAAAGACCTTTACCATTCTATTAAAATGTGTTCAACAGCAAAGAAAATGTGGGGTACATTGACTGTTATGTTTGAGGGTTGCTCTACCTCCATGGAATCCACAATTAATACATTGACCAGGAGGTATGAGAGATTTTTCTCTTTGAGAAATGAATCCTTGACTGACACTCATACCCGCTTTAATGCTTTCGTAAATGATTTAGCTGCTGTTGGAATTAATAAGAAAAATGAGGTTTTAAAGAGAAAATTTCTTGATTCATTACCACCCAAATGGAACAACTATATTTCTTCTGTTAAATTAAGTTCTGTTTATCATGATCTTGATCTCGCTGGACTTTTTGGTTTGCTTCATAATCAAGAATGTTCAGAGGCTAAAAAGTTAATTGCTATGGATGATTCTTATAGTCAGCCTGCTGCTGCACTTGTTGCTTCTATGACTGAACACCCTAGTTCAATTAGTAATGAGATCATTCCTTGAGTGTGATGAATCTGATGCTGATGAACTAGCAAATGAAGTTGCTATGTTGGCTGAAAGGATTAGAAGGAGATCCTTTAATAAGTTTAAAGGAAAAGGAAGAGGTGGCCAAGCTGACAAGACCAAGAAGCTATTTGATATGTCCAAGGTCACTTGTTACTAGTGTGGCAAGACTGGACATATGGCTGGAGATTGCAGATCCAAAGAAACTGCTCAAGTTGTGCCAGCCAAAGGTGGAAGAGGTGAAAAATACTCTAAGCTCAAGACTAAGTATAAAGCCTTGAAAGCACAAGTAGCTGAGCTGACTGAGAAGGTGAACAAAAATGAGAAGAGTCTGGTAGCCAAAGACTGGGCTAAAAGTGCCACATCATCTGATGATGAGCTGTACAAAGATGCCAAGTGTTTCATGGATAAAGAAGCTACTCAAAGATTTGCTAAAGATCTGGTGAAAATACAACAGCAATCTGAGTCAGCTCACCAGGCATCTACCAGTCAGACTGCTCCACATGAGGTAACTTCTTTTTCCAATCTGTCTGATAATGAGAAGCTGTCCAGACTGAATAAACTTGGTGATGAGGTTTTACTACAAAAACACTTTAATCAAGAACTCAAAAAGGAAATACATGTTTTGAAACTTGATAATAGCTCTAAGAGTCACACCATTGAAAAACTAGAATCTGAAGTTAAAGCTCAAAAGCAATTAAACTCCATTTTGATTAAAGAATCTAAAACTGCAGAAGAAAAGTTTTTAAAGGTTAAACAAATTACTGAAACATGTGTATAAGTTCAAAAAGAGTTGCTAAGTGTGTTAATGAACAAATACCTCATCAGATCCAAGCTATTTTTTATGGTGATTATGATAGGGCCATAGCCATTGCTGAAGTATGTGATATGGAGCCTTGTTATCAGCCTCCTTCACCACCCAAAGTCCAAACCAAAGAAACTACTTCTAAACCAATTAAGTTGGTTCAGAAATCTGGTATTGGGTTTAAAGATCCTGAAACCATTGGTCAGACCATTGCTGAAGCTGTGTCTGAAGCTGATCAGGTTGTTGAGTTAAAACCTGAAGAAAGTCTTGACTTGTCCAAACTGACCATCACCCAATCTGTGTCAGATTCAAAGACTAAAATAAACAAGAGTAGTTTAAAGAGAAATAAAAGAAAGGATAGAGATCACAGTGTTCCTAAAGAGAAAATAAAGCTTTTAAAGAGTACGAAGTCTGGTTCTCTAGGAAATGAGTCACAACAAAATCTGAGTCTGTTTCAAGTAACACCAAGTCTGACTCTGACAGGTTGATTTTAAAATATGTTCAGTCCAAAACTGACAAGGCGTCAATGAAGGTAAATTTTCTTAAGAATGTGTCTGATCCTAAAATTGTTGATCAAAGAAAATTGAGAGCTGAATGTAAGAAAGCTGGAATAAGCAAAGGTTTTGTTCAGAAGGAAACTCTGAATGTTGCTAGAAAGAACTTTGAATCTGGTAAAGGACAGACCAAGCAACAATGGGTTTCAAAATGTGATAAGAGTCTGTGTTTAGTTTCCCAATCTGAGTCAGACCAGAAGGTCAGCTCTGGTAAACCCATCTTTGGATGGGTTCCTAAAAAGAACTAATCTCTTATCATATTTGCAGGTCAGTCATGACGATAATACCTGGCACTTGGACAGTGGATGTTCCAAGCATTGACCGGATGATTCCCTGCTATGTAGCTTTTTTTTTTTTTTTTGCAGGAGTAATACCTGGCACTTGGACAGTGGATGGTCCTAATGTTACTTTTGGAGATGATTCTCAAGGAAAGACTGAAGGTTTTGGTGTACTTTCAAATGGTTCTTACTTTTTTTTCTTTTTTTTCTTTTTTTTTCCTTCTTTTTTTACTTGTCTGTTTCTTTCAAATGGTCCTCTTACTTTCAGAAGAGTCTCATATGTTAATGGTTTGAAGCACAATCTGATAAGTGTGAGTCAGTTGTGTGATGCTGGTTATGAAGTGAGATTCAGGTCTGATAAGGGAATTGTTCTTGATTTAGAAGGCAATGTGGTTCTTATTGCAAAGAGGGATGAGTCTTTGTATTCTTTTGACATGAGAAATCCAACTGTCACAAGAGAAGTCTGTTTCATGTCAAAGTCTCAAGATGAGTTGAATTGGTTGTGGCATAAAACGTTGTCTCATATGAATTTCAAAGACATCAACAAGCTGTGTAAGAAAGAGTTGGTGTCTAGGCTTCCAGTGATCAATTATGAGAAGGACAAACTGTGTGGTGCTTGTGAGAAAGGCAAGCAACATAAAGCTACTTTTAAGTCTAAAACATGCTCAACCATTGATAATTGTTTGGATCTGCTTCATATGGACTTATTTAGACCAATCAGTACTCCATCATTCACTGGAATGAGGTACTCCTTGGTAATTGTTGATGAGTATTCAAGATACACCTGGGTTTTCTTTCTAAGACACAAGAGTGAAGCTGCTGACAGCATTATTCATTTCATCAAGCAAGCTGAAATTCTCTACAAAAGACCTGTTAGGGAATTAAGGAGTGACAATGGTACTGAATTCAAAAATATCACTCTTAATTCATTCTGCAGTGAAAAGGGAATTTCACAAGTCTACTCAGCTGCCAGAACTCCTCAACAGAATGGTGTTGCAGAAAGAAGAAACATAACTCTTATTGAAGCTGCCAGATCCATGATGGCTCAAAACAATGTCAAGTCTCATTTCTGGGCTGAAGCAGTACACACAGCTTGCTTTACCCAGAACAGATCCCTAATTGTGAAAATACACCAGAAGACTGCATATGAACTCCTTAGGAGGAGAAAACCTGAGATTGGTTTCCTAAGAATGTTTGGAAGTAATTGCTATATTCTGAATCAGAAAGACCATCTTGCAAAGTTTAATGAGAAATCAGATGAAGGTATCCTACTTGGATATGCAACAATGATGAAGGCCTACAGAGTTTACAACAAGAGAACTAAAACATTTGAGAACTCTGTTAATGTAAGCATTGATGAAGGTTGTTCTAAGCCAGTCTGCTCTCCTTCTGAAGATGAAGACTTCAATTTTGAAGAACTGCCTGTACCTGAGAATGAGCCTCCAACTACACCTCCAGTTGGAGCTGATAATGCTCAAACTCAGGGGGAGCAACTTATAGAAGAAGAAGAAGAAGAAATTCCAATCTTTGAAAATGCACAAGCTGATCCTGCTCCTACTGAAGTAACTGTTCAGAATCCATTAAATGACTCTCCAACTGGTTCAGACTCCTCCATTACTGTCCAAGCTGATCAGCCTCTTCCTCAAGTTGATCATGCTGAACCATCTAATCTGAACCAGTCCATTGTCCCAGTTACAAGATGGACAAAGAGTCATCCAATTAACCAAATCATTGGTGATCCACTCTCTGGTGTGAAAACAAGAAGAAAGGCAACAGGCAACTTCTGCATGTTTGTCAATTTTGTAAGCAAGGTGGAACCAACTGAGGTTGATGAAGCTCTGGGAGATCCTTCTTGGGTTAATGCAATGCAAGATGAGCTAACACAGTTTGAAAGTAACAAGGTTTGGGAACTTGTTCCAAGACCTCATCACAAGACTGTGATTGGAACCAAGTGGGTCTACAGAAACAAAATGGATGAAAGCGGAGTTGTGACCAGAAACAAAGCAAGATTGGTAGCTCTTGGTTAGACAAGAGGATGGAATTGATAATGATGAGACTTTTGCACCAGTGGCAAGATTAGAGGCAATCAGAATGTTCTTGGCCTTCTCTGCTCACAAAGGTTTCAAAGTATATCAAATGGATGTGAAGAGTGATTTTCTTAATGGAAAATTGGAAGAAGAAGTCTATGTTGAACAGCCTCCTGGTTTTGAAAAATCAAAGTTTCCTGACCATGTGTTCAAGCTTGACAAGGCTCTCTATGGGTTGAAGCAAGCTCCAAGGGCATGATATGATACTTTGTCTAAATTCTTATTGGCTAATAACTTCAAAAGAGGTAATGTGACAAGACTTTGTTTGTGAGAAAGTATAATGGTGATATTCTGCTTGTACAAATCTATGTAGATGATATAATATTTGGGTCTAGCAGTGAAAGACTTTGCAAAAAGTTTTCTAAATTAATGTCTAAAAAGTATGAAATGAGCATGATGGGAGAACTAAACTATTTTCTGGGTTTACAAGTTAAACAGACTAAAAATGGAATTTTCATAAACCAAGGAAAATATGTTAAAGATCTCTTAAACAAATTTGGTTTTAGTGATTGCTCACGTATGAAAACTCCTATGGGAACTGGTGATAAGCTGGATGAAGACAAAAATGGCAAATCTGTTGACATCACAGCTTATAGGGGTATGATAGGATCATTACTTTACTTAACTGCTAGTAGACCAGATATTATGTTTGCTACATGCCTTTGTGCAAGATATCAAGCTAGTCCTAAGGAATCTCATCTAAAGGTTGTGAAGAGAATCTTTAGATACCTTAAAGGTAGTCCCAATCTGGGTCTTTGGTACCCCAAAGACTCAGGATTTGATCTAATTGGCTACTCAGATTCTGACTTTGCAGGCTGTAAGATTGACAGAAAAAGTACTTCAGGAGCTTGTCAATTGCTTGGCAATAGACTTGTAAGCTGGTCCAGCAAGAAGCAACATTCAGTTTCTATCTCCACTGCAGAAGCTGAATATGTTGCTGCAGGAAGTTGTTGCTCTCAAATTCTTTGGATGCAATATCAGCTTCAAGACTATGGTGTCACTGCAACAAAAACTCCAATCTTTTGTGACAGTACCAGTGCCATAGCAATTTCAAACAATCCTGTGCTTCATTCAAGGACCAAGCACATTGATATAAGATATCATTTCATCAGGGATCATGTAATGAAAAAAGATGTTGAACTCCACTTCATTCCAACAGACAATCAGCTTGCTGACTTGTTCACAAAGCCATTGGATGAATCAAGGTTCAACTACCTCATAAGTAAGCTAGGTATGCTTAATTTGTAAAATGTAGTGAGCTAAGTAATAGCAAATCTGACCCCTTAAGTTATACTAAAATTTTGAGGGTAAGCTGTGTCAGACCCAGACTACCCTTTCACACTTGGTGCATTTCAAGTGAAAGAGGGTAAGCTGAGTCTGACCCAGCTTCGTGGTTATTTTTGTTATTATATATCTCAGTGCGTTTTATTACTTTCATTATTTTATTTAGTGTACTTGCTGATCCTATTGGAGTGTGACACATGTAGTGGTCACAGCCGGTTACTGAAAAAGTACCTCCACTACTTGTTGATCCTCCAATCAAAATCTTTCTCTCTCCAACTTTTTCAAACGGGATATTTTGAGTTTTGTATATAATATCAATTTAACCTAAATCCCAAATCACTTGTTCATATTTTTTTCTCAAATCAATTTTTCTTCTCTAATCTGATTACTGTTTTATTAAATTTAATTTCTTCTAAAAATTGTTTTCAAAATGGCATCAGCATCTGTTTCTATTCATACTAATGATTCTCAATCTAGTTCTTCTGAGCTTGAAAGTTAATTCCCAGCTCCGATAAGCGCCAATAAGCTTTCACCTTATGTGGTGGGAAATAAGGTAGTAGTGGTTCCGGCTGATCTTGATACTGGTAAAATCAAGATTGGCAGTCTGGTTTATGCCAATATTTATCCTCCTTCATGGGCAAAAGGATACGATGAGATTGTGGCTTTCTTATGGCATCATCCATTCGGCAAGGTGATGATTGAGAAGCCAGGCTGGGTGTTTCAAGATCTACTGTGTGAATTTTGGGCGAGATGTGTGGTGAAACAGAACAAGAAAGGAGATGCTGCAATCTATGGCTCAATCCTCAACGGTAAGAAAAAGGTATATATCTTATGAGAGGCTTAGGTATGCTTTTGAGCTGTCTTATATGCCTGATGATGAATATGATAATGTTGTGTCTCATACTGAAGCCAAAAATGTTTTACAAGAAGTTCGATATACTGGTCCATTGGCTTCAGTAGTTAAAATGAAACATTTAACTGGTATTTGGAACTACTTATTGAGCACAATTTTGAAAACCTTACAAGTAAAGGCAGGCAGCTTTGATCAGCCTAATGTTCTAGAATTGCAGATTTTTCATGCAATGGTCACTATGACCAGAATAGATTTTGCTGGCTTAATCTTTAAGGACCTTGTTGATCGCGTTCATAAGAAGAGTCTTACCATACCTTATGGTAGGATTCTTGCTCTTATCATTGAAGCTATTCTTGACAATGATTACAGTCTGGCAACTGATCAGACTGTGGAATGCAAGTCTATCAATAACAACATCTTCAATAGTCCCAAGTTATCTGTGCAGGGTCTGACCCGAGCATTGCAGATCTACCTTGATTTTTGCAGGCAAAGAGAAGGGGAACAAGAAGCACTTGGGGAAGCTGTCCCTCTTCGACGCGATCTGAGTCTGACACTCAATCTGCTAATCAGGGGGACCCAGGTACACATGCTTCTGAACCCTCAAACCCTTCTCAATCTATTCAATATTCTACTCCTACAAAAGAGGGTGAAGGGTTGGCCAAAACATCAGCCACCCTAGCCACACCTTCGTCCACTCGTTCAAAATCCGATTCTAAAAGACCCCTTGTTGAGGACTTAGTACGTCACAAGGCCAAAAAGAAAAGATTGCAAAAGAAATCTGTGTCAGCTTCTGGGGTTGATAATGCAACATCTTCTCTTGAGATCCCCCAAGGTGCAGTGGAAGCTAAGAAACGTTCCAAAGCTGTCCCTGTCACCAAAGCTGACAAGCCGAAAATCGCCACACCCATCTGCACTCTCCCAAAAGAGTGTAGATGAGCTAAAGGGAACACCTACTGCTACCCAACCCTCCAAACAGGGTGAAGGTATTGAAAGAAAGACCTCCTCCCAAGGTCATACTGTGTCTAAACCGAATTCGCCATCATCAGCCTCCCAAAAGGTTGATGATATCATTAAAGGGGTAACAGAGGATCTAGCCCAGATCCAAAGTGAGTCAGAGTCAATGCACATCATTTCTGAGGATGGTCAGCCTAAGGAGAGAAGTATCGAATGCATAGGTGACACTGCTTCTCCTCCCCAAGCTGATCAGA
>CM067168.1:50635978-50739351 GCA_034093135.1 Erigeron breviscapus | reverse complement strand
CTTTCTTTCAATGCAGTCTGATCATGACTCAGCTTATCCACCTTCTTGTCCGTCAATTCTGATCCTTTTGGATCTTTTCCAAGCATTTGGTCAGCTGTAAGCTCTCAACCTTAGAGGTTGAAATGAACTCAGTGAGCTGACCCACCACATCTGAAAATGAGATAGTGGCAGCTTGGGAAGAACTTGCAGTTGGCTTAAAAGCCACTGACTCTGGAAAGAGCAGCCTGCAATCCTTAATATCAGGGTCATTGGGCTCATATAGAAGGGGGTGGAGGCTTAAGGAGTTTTGGTGAATTTGCTCATGAGAGTGAGTCTCATGAGTATATTTGTCAGAAATGATGATGAGTTGGTCAGCCTGAGAAAGATTAACGTTTGGTTCAGGCTGAGGGCCAGTGGGAATGTGTTGATCTTGATTTTGATCAACTCCTCCACTGGCATCTTCCATCAGAGCATCCCTTGAGGATGGATGGGCCGACTCATCATCGAATGAAGAATCACTTCCGGAGATAGTGATCATATTCTCATTGACATGAGGACCATCAATGGTTCCCTTTGCTGCACAAGGGGCTGACATAACTGCCTTAAAGACAGCCATGTAACCTATAGAATCCCTCTGTCCAAGGACAGATGCAGACACAGACTCTGCAGGTGTAATGTCTTGTGTATTTGATTGCCCTTCAACAGAGGTGTGTTGTTGCACCAAAGTATCCTTAGGGAAATTGAGGCCTGTACCCCTCCTTGTGACATAGAAGGGGCATTGACAGCCTGTGCAGACTCAGAGTGTAAGAGAGAAGGAGTCTGATCAGCTTGGGGAGGAGAAGCAGTGTCACCAATGCGTTCGATACTTCTCTCCTTTGGCTGACCATCCTCAGAAATGATTTGCATAGACTCTGACTCATTTTGGATCAGGGCTAGATCCTCTGTTATCCCTTTAATGATATCATCAACCTTTTGGGAGGCTGATGATGCGATTTAGGTGCAGACACAGTATGACCTTAGGAGGAGGTCTTTCTTTCAATACCTTCACCCTATTTGGAGGGTTGGGTAGCAGTAGGTGTTCCCTTTAACTCGTCTACACTCTTTTGGGAGAGTGCAGATGGGTGTGGCGATTTCGGCTTGTCAGCTTGGGTGGCAGGGACAGCTTTGGAACGTTCCTTAGCTTCCACTGCACCTTGGGGGATCTCAAAATTGGATGTTGCAATATCAACCCCAGAAGCTGACACAGATTTCCTTTGCGTTCTTTTCTTTTTAGCCTTGTGAGGTACTAAGTCCTCAACAATTGGTCTTTTAGATGCGGATTTTGAATGAGTGGATGAGGGTGTGGCTAGGGTGGCTGATGTTTTGGCCAACCCTTCACCCTCTTTTGAAGGAGAAGAAGATTGAATAGATTGAGAAGAGTTTGAGGGTTCAGAAGCATGTGTACCTGGGTCCCCCTGATTGGCAGATTGAGTGTCAGACTCAGATCGCGTCGAAGAAGGGACAGCTTCCTTAAGTGCTTCTTGTTCCCTTTCTCTTTGCCTGCAAAAATCAAGGTAGATCTGCATTGCTCGGGTCAGACCCTGCACAGATACCTTGGGACTATTGAAAATGTTATTGTTGATAGACTTGCATTCCACAGTCTGACCAGTTGCCAGACTGTAATCATTGTCAAGTATTGCTTCAATGATAAGAGCAAGAATCCTACCATAAGGTATGGTAAGGCTCTTCTATGAACACGATCAACTAAGTCCTTAAAAATTAAGCCAGCAAAATCTATTCTGGTCATAGTGACCATTGCATGAAAAATCTGCAGTTCTAAAACATTAGGTTGATCAAAGCTGCCTGCCTTTACTTGTAAAGTTTTAGAAATTGTGCTCAGTAAATAGTTCCAAATGCCAGTTAAATATTTCATTTTAACCACTGAAGCCAATGGACCAGTATATCCAACTTCTTGTAAAATATTTTGGCTTCAGTATGAGACACAACATTTTCATAATCATCTTCAGGCATATAAGACAGCTCAAATGCAGACCTAATCCTCTCATAAGAAATATATACCTTTTTCTTACCATTGAGGATTGTGCCATAGATTGCAGCATCTCCTTTCTTGTTCTGTCCCACAAAACAGCTCGCCCAAAATTCACAAAGTAGATCTTGAAACACCCAGTCTGGCTTCTCAATCATCACCTTGCTGAATGGATGATACCATAAGAAAGCCACAATCTCATCATATCCTTTTGCCCATGAAGGAGGATGAATATTGGCATGAACCAGACTGCCAATCTTGATTTTACCAGTATCAAGATCAGCCGGAACCACTACTACATTACTTCCCACCACATAAGGTGAATGCTTATTAGCGCTTATTGGAGCTGGGTATAGACTTTCAGCTTCAGATGAAGAACTAGATTTAGAATCATTAGTATGAAGAGAAACAGATGATGATGCCATTTGAAAACAATTTTTATAAGAAGAAAATTAAATACAATAATAAAACAGTAATCAGATTTGAGAGAAGAAAAAATTGATTTGAGAAAATATGAACAAGTGATTTGGGATTTAGGTTAAATCGATATTATATACAAGATTCAAAATATCCCGTTTGAAAAATTTGGAGAGAGAAAGATTATGATTGGAGGATGAACAAGTAGTGGAGGTACTTTTTCAGTAACCGGCTGTTACCACTACACGTGTCACACTCCAATAGGATCAACAAGTAAGCTTAAATAAAATAATTGAAAGTAATAAAACGCACTGAGATATTTAATAACAAAAATAACCACGAATCTGTGTCAAACTCAGCTTACCCTCTTTTACTTGGAAATGCACCAAGTATGAAAGGGTAGTCTGGGTTAGACACAGCTTACCCTCAAAAATTTAGAATAACTCTAAGGGGTCAGATTTGTTATTACTTAGCTCACTACATTTTACAAATTAAGCATACCTAGCTTAGTTATGAGATATTTGAACCTTGATTCATCCAATGGCTTTGTGAACAAGTCAGCAAGCTGATTATCTGTTGGAATGAAGTGGAGTTCAACATCTTCTTTCATTACATGATCCCTGATGAAATGATATCTTATATCAATGTGCTTAGTCCTTGAATGAAGTACAGGATTGTTTGAAATTGCTATGGCACTGGTACTGTCACAAAAGATTGGAGTTTTTGATGTAGTGACACCATAGTCTTGAAGCTGATATTGCATCCAAAGAATTTGAGAGCAACAACTTCCTGCAGCAACATATTCAGCTTCTGCAGTGGAGATAGAAACTGAATGCTGCTTCTTGCTGGACCAGCTTACAAGTCTATTGCCAAGCAATTGACAAGCTCCTAAAGTACTTTTTCTGTCAATCTTACAGCCTGCAAAGTCAGAATCTGAATAGCCAATTAGATCAAATCCTGAGTCTTTGAATACCAAAGACCCAGATTGGGACTACCTTTAAGGTATCTAAAGATTCTTTTCTCAGCCTTAAGATGAGATTCCTTAGGACTAGCTTGATATCTTGCACAAAGACATGTAGCAAACATAATATCTGGTCTACTAGCAGTCAAGTAAAGTAATGATCCTATCATACCCCTATAAGTTGTGGTGTCAACAGATTTCCATTTTTATCTTCACCAGCTTATCACCAGTTCCCATAGGAGTTTTCATAGGTGAGCAATCACTAAAACAAAATTTGTTTAAGAGATCTTTAACATATTTTCCTTGGTTTATGAAAATTCCATTTTTAGTCTGTTTAACTTGTAAACCCAGAAAATAGTTAGTTCTCCCATCATGCTCATTTCATACTTTTTAGACATTAATTCAGAAAACTTTTTGCAAAGTCTTTCACTGCTAGACCCAAATATTATATCATCTACATAAATTTGTACAAGCAGGATATCACCATTATACTTTCTCACAAACAAAGTCGTGTCAACATTACTTCTTTTGAAGTTGTTAGCCAATAAGAATTTAGACAAAGTGTCATACCATGCCCTTAGAGCTTGCTTCAACCCATAGAGAGCCTTGTCAAGCTTGAACACATGGTCAGGAAACTTTGAATTTTCAAAACCAGGAGGCTGTTCAACATAGACTTCTTCTTCCAACTTTCCATTAAGAAATGCACTCTTCACATCCATTTGGTAGACTTTGAAACCTTTGTGAGCAGAGAAGGCCAAGAACATTCTGATTTCCTCTAATCTTGCCACTGGTGCAAAAGTCTCATCATAATCAATTCCATCCTCTTGTCTGTAACCAAGAGCTACCAATCTTGCTTTATTTCTGGTCACAACTCCCCTTTCATCCATTTTGTTTCTGTAGACCCACTTAGTTCCAATCACAGTCTTGTGATGAGGTCTTGGAACAAGTTCCCAAACCTTGTTTCTTTCAAACTGTGTTAACTCATCTTGCATTGCATTTACCCAAGATTGATCTGCCAGTGCTTCATTAACCTCAGTTGGTTCCATCTTGCTTACAAAATTGACAAACATGCAGAAATTATCTGTTGCCTTTCTTCTTGTTTTAACACCAGAGAGAGGATCACCAATGATTTGGTTAATTGGATGACTTTTTGTCCATCTGTTAACTGAGACAATGGACTGATTCAGATTAGATGGTCCAGCATGATCAGCTTGAGGAAGAGGCTGATCAGCTTGGACTGGAATGGGGGAATCTGAACCAGTTTGAGAGTCACTTAATGGATTCTGAATAATTTCTTTAGTAGGAGTAGGATCAGCTTGTGCATTTTCAAAGATTGGAACACCTTCTTCTTCTTCTATAAGTTGCTCCCCCTGAGTTTGAGCATTATCAGCTCCAACTGGAGGATTAGTTAGAGGCTCATTCTCAGGCACAGCCAGTTCTTCAAAATTGAATTCTTCATCTTCACAAGGAGAGCAATCTGGCTTAGAAGAACCTTCATCTATACTTACATTAACAGAGTTCTCAATTGTTTTAGTTCTCTTGTTGTAAACTCTGTAGGCCTTCATCATTGTTGCATATCCAAGTAGGATACCTTCATCTGAATTCTCATCAAACTTTCCAAGATGGTCTTTCTGATTCAGAATGTAACAAGGACTCCCAAACATTCTTAGGAAACCAATCTCAGGTTTTCTCCCCCTAAGAAGTTCATATGCAGTCTTCTGGTGTCTTTTCACAATAAGGGATCTGTTCTGGGTAAAGCAAGTTGTGTGTACTGCTTCAGCCCAGAAATGAGACTTGACATTGTTTTGAGCCATCATGGATCTGGCAGCTTCAATAAGAGTTCCGTTTCTTCTTTCTGCAACACCATTTTGTTGAGGAGTTCTGGCAGCTGAGTAGACTTGTGAAATTCCTTTTTCTCTGCAAAAAGAATTAAGAGTGAAATTCTTAAATTCAGTACCATTATCACTCCTTAATTGCCTAACAGGTCTTTTGTAGAGAATTTCAGCTTGCTTGATGAAATGAATAATGCTGTCAGCAGCTTCACTCTTGTGTTTTAGAAAGAAAACTCAGGTGTATCTTGAATACTCATCAACAATTACCAAGGAGTACCTCATTCTAGTGAATGATGGAGTACTAATTGGTCCAAATAAGTCCATATGAAGCAGATCCAAACAATTATCAATGGTTGAGCATGTTTTAGACTTAAAAGAGGCTTTGTGTTGCTTGCCTTTCTCACAAGCACCACACAGCTTGTCCTTCTCATAATTTATCACTGGAAGACCAAACACCAACTCTTTCTTACACAGCTTGTTGATGTCTTTGAAATTCATATGAGACAACCTTTTATGCCACAACCAATTCAGCTCATCTTGAGTCTTTGATATGAAACAGACTTCTCTTGTGACAGTTGGATTTCTCATGTCAAAAGAATACAAAGACTCATCCCTCTTTGCAATAAGAACCACATTGCCTTCTAAATCAAGAACAATACCCTTATCAGACCTGAATCTTACTTCATAACCAGCATCACACAACTGACTCACACTGATTAGATTGTGCTTTAAACCATTTACATATGAGACCCTCTTGAAAGTAAGGGGACCATTTGAAAGTATACCAAATCCTTCAGTCTTTCCTTGAGAGTCATCTCCAAAAGTAACATTAGGACCAGCGCGAATCCTAAAGCTACATAGCAGGGACTTACATCCGGTCATATGCTTAGAACATCCACTGTCCAAGTGCCAGGTATTATCGTCATGACCGCCCTGCAATTATGATAAGAGATTAGTTCTTTTTGGGAACCCATCCAAAGATGGGTTCACCAGAGCTGACCTTCTGGTCTGACTCAGATTGGGTAACTGAACTTAGACTCTTATCACATTTTGACACCCATTGTTTCTTGGTCTGTCCTTTACCATATTCAAAGTTCTTTCTAGCAACATTTAGAGTTTCCTTTTGAACAAAACCTTTGCCTATTCCAGATTTCTTACATTCAGCTCTCAATTTTCTTTGATCAACAATTTTTGGATCAGACACACTCTTAAGAAAATTTGCTTCCATTGACACCTTATCAGTTCTGGACTCAACATATTTTAAAATCATTTTGTCAGAGTCAGACTTGGTGTTACTTGAAACAGACTCAGATTTTGTTTGTGACTCATTTCCTAGAGAACCAGACTTTTTACTCTTTAAAAACTTTATTTTCTCTTTAGGAACACTATGATCTCTAACCTTTCTTTTATTTTTCTTTAAACTACCCTTGTTTGTTTTAGTCTTTGAATCTGATTCAGATTTGGTAATGGTCAGCTTGGACAAGTCAAGACTTTCTTCAGGTTATAACTCAACAACCTTATCAGCTTCAGACACAGCTTCAGCAATGGTCTGACCAATGGTTTCAGGATCTTTAAACCCAATACCCGATTTCTGAACCAACTTAATTGGTTTAGAATTCATTCCATTGGTTTGGACTTTGGGTGGTGAAGGAGGCTGATAACAAGGCTCCATAGCACATACTTCAGCAATGGTTATGGCCCTATCATAATCACCATCAAAAATAGCTTGGATCTGATGAGGTATTTGGTCATTCACACATTTAGCAACTCTTTTGGAACTTATACACCATGTTTCAGTAATCTGTTTAACCTTTAAAAACTTTTCTTCTGCAGTTTTAGCTTCTTTAACCAAAATGGAGTTTAATTGTTTTTGAGCTTTAACTTCAGATTCTAGTTTTCCAATGGTGTGACTCTTAGAGCTATTATCAAGTTTCAAAACATGTATTTCCTTTTTGAGCTCTTGATTAAAGTGTTTTTGTAGCAGAACCTCATCACCAAGTTTATTCAGTCTGGACAGTTTCTCATTATCTGACAGATTGGAAAAAGAAGTTACCTCAGGTGGAGCAGTCTGACTGGTAGATGCCTGGTGAGCTGACTCAGATTGCTGTTGTATTTTCACCAGATCTTCAGCAAATCTTTGAGTAGCTTCTTTAGCCATGAAATACTTGGCATCTTTATACTGCTCATCATCAGATGATGTGGCACTTTCAGCCAAGTCTTTGGCTACCAGACTTTTTTCACTTTTGTTCACCTTCTCAGTCAGCTCAACTACTTGTGCTTTCAAGGCTTTGTACTTAGTCTTGAGCTTTGAGTATTTTTCACCTATTCCATCTTTGGCTGGCACAGCTTGAGTAGATTCTTCAGATCTGCAATCTCCAGCCATATGTCCAGTCTTTCCACACTTGTAACAAGTGACTTTGGACATGTCAAATGGCTTCTTGGTCTTGTCAGCTTGGACACCTTTTCCTTTTCCTTTCAAGTCTCCACACTTGTAACAAGTGACTTTGGACATGTCAAATGGCTTCTTGGTCTTGTCAGCTTGGACACCTTTTCCTTTTCCTTTAAACTTATTAAAGGATCTCCTTCTGATCCTTTCAGCCAACATAGCTACTTCATTAGCTAGTTCATCACCATCAGATTCATCACATTCAGATTCAGCACAAACAGAGTTAGGATTAGACATATCAGTAATATCATCATTAACAAAAGGAATGATCTCATTACAAAATGAACTAGGGTGTTCAGTCATAGAAGCAACAAGTGCAGCAGCAGGCTGACTATAAGAATCACCCATAGCAATTAACTTTTCAGCCTCTGAACATTCTTGGTTAGGAAGCAAACCAAAAAGTCCAGGGAGATCAAGATCATGATAAACAGAACTTAATTTAACAGAAGAAATATAGTTGTTCCATTTAGGTGGTAATTAATCAAGAAATTTACTCTTTCAAACCTCATTTTTCTTAACAATTCCAACAGCAGCTAAATCATTTACCAAAGCATTAAAGCGGGTATGAGTGTCAGTCAAGGATTCATTTCTCAAAGAGAAAAATCTCTCATACCTCCTGGTCAATGTAGTAATTGCGGATTCCATGGAAGTAGAGCAACCCTCAAACATGACAGTCAATGTACCCCACATTTTCTTAGTTGTAGTACACATTTTAATAGAATGGTAAAGGTCTTTGGGCACAGCTTGGACAATGAAATTTCTAGCCTTCACATCCAAGTTTGCCAACCTCCTATCCTCATCCCCCCAATCTGTCTTGTCCTTAACAATAGACTTGACTGTGGTAGGAATGGTTGGTTGACCTTCCCTGACCACAGCTTCTACCACAATGGTTTGTGTAGGAACATAAGGACCATCCGCAAGGATGTCAGACATATTGTTATTGATGGATTCAAGGAACAAAGACATTCGACCTTTCCACCCACTGAAATCATTTTTATCAAACATGGGTGGTCGGGTTGAAGAACCATTATCAATATACAATGACATAATGCTTTACTATTAAGGGAAATATGCAAGGATCAAGTCAAGTTAATTCTTAACCCCTGCTCTGATACCAATTGATACGTCCCAAGGTGTATCAATATACCAAAGTATATTGTACACAGAACAGTTGTAGAGGGGGGTGAATACAACTTTCCTTAATCTTTACAAACTTTTAAATAAAAACGCTTTAAGATTCAGTTTATATATATTAAGCAAGTAAGTAAAGAGCAGGAATCATTAAAACAGTAAAGCAGTAAAGAAACAAAGACATTCTTGAACACAGATTGTGTTTTCAAAGTAATCCTTTATTAAGAAATAATCTATACAAAGAATTACAAGGTTGTTGCGGAATAAAGATAGCCTATAGATATCTAAACAACCTCTGAAATGACAAACTACAATCAATAAGTTCTAGATCAAGAGAATCAGCCCAAGCTGATCTCGTACAGACTAAGCTGTGTATAAGAGCAGAGAAACTTGTGTGAATAATGATTCTCAGGAAATGCCACACCTATGCAATCCATGAATGAGGCTTTTATAGACGAAAGCGCTCCTTCACTTGGTGTCCGTTGCAGCCACGTATTCTTCATTCGGTGGATGATAAAGGAATAATCAATCGTGCCTTTCATAGTACTTATGGTCCCCCACGTACTGATGCACATTCTTCATCCACCAATAAGAGTATGGACACACATATGTAAAACCAACCACCAACCTGGATCCTAGGATTCTTCCTAGTCACATTATTTGTTTTTATCTTCAATCCAGGTTGTTATCTTCACTTGATTGTCAGACACAGATTGGGTCGTTTGTCAAAGCACCAATCTGCCTAAGTGTTTCCAAGCTGACTGCTAATCCCAAGTTGTCTTCCACTAACAGCTTGGTCTTCTATCTTCAATCCTCCTCTTCGACTTGGACTGAATGCTAACACATTGTTGATGCAGCTTGAATAACACTTGCTTCCATAAGATTTTACAATTACAAAGTATGAAGCATGATCTGGGTCAGTTACAAATCGCAAGCTGTGTCAGCTTAGTCTGACCCAGATCAGATTACAAGAACCAAAAGATTACTAAGTGTTTATAGGTCAGATTTGACATCATTAATTTTACAATTAACATTGGGACTCAACAATTTCTATGTTTAATCGAAGATCCGCATTTATTTGAGTTTAATTGTTTTTATCTTTTATATAGGTTAATTGCTAATTGTTATTAGAAGTTCGAGAGAAATCTATGTGATTGTCAATTGGTTTATGAATTGATTAATCGGTCTATAATTAATCTAAAGTCGTTGGAGTTCGAGAGAAACTAGCGATAGAGATTTAAACAGTTAAATTCATTTTGAGTGTGTAAACGTCTATGATAGAGAGATCTGATTAGGCGAATAAAGCAGTTCGAGAGAAAGCTTTTCAAGATTAAATCATAAAATCAACTTAAGTTCTTAATGCTTAATTGTCTAGAGTAGAAATTATTCACGAGAGTAAAAACTATACTTTTTGGCAATTAAAGATTTGAGTATAACGAGAGTTCATCTTGATTACCTTTTAAGTCGTTCAACATTGCAAGTGATATTTAGACTTTCTGATTGATATGTAAGCTGATCCAAGTAGGTGCGCCTTTTTATATTCTTGTTTACAAAAAATTCTTTTCGATTAATTCCTCGGAATTACTAACTCATTTAATTTTTGCAAACTAACTTTCAAAGCAGCGGGACAATTCGGTCACAAAAACCCCCATCTTTATTTTAAATTGCTTAATTTGAACAATTGCTGTAACATTAGTCCTTGTGATCGACCTCGGATTTACCAAAGTAACTATACTGCATACGAACGGGTTCATTGCCTGTGAGTGTGTTGTAGTCAGTCGCTAGGTGATTTGTGTTTATAAATTTAAGACTCGATTTCACACATCAGGCCTCTAGCATCTTGGTATTTATCTATACTCCTTTATAAAAATCATATGGGTGGTGTTGAAAGTTTAGAATTTTTGGGACATGAAAAATTACCAACTTACCCTTCCCCTTAAAACAAAACACACAAAATATTCTCTCTTTCTATATACCAAAACAACACGCACCCCCTTTATTTCCGTCAATAACCACCGTCGTCCATCATCACCAGCACCCCGTCCACCTCCGTTCATGATATCCGCCGCAACGCGCGGTACTATGCTCGTTTAATAAAAGTTTTACCGTTAAAAAGAAAAAGTTGTGCGGAGGGGTATTGTTTTAAAAGCTTTGATAGTTTGTCTAATTTATATTTGTTTTCCTTCTTTGTAATTGAATAGTCATAAAACTCATAAATATTGTGGTCATATTCATTGATCTAAAACAATGGCCTTACCAAAAGTCAACGAGTGTCTATTTGTGATTATTCCAGGATGTTACGATTACTATTTTGAAAACAATGAGCTTTTAATTAGTTAGCCATCGTATTTCTTGAAGTTCCGGTCTAAATGCGAACATTAATATCTAGATACTAACATATAGAAATTCGAAGTGGTTAACTCCTTTGTTTTTAGAAACAGAGGTCAAAGGCTCAAATGTTTCACCTCATATAAAGGCTGGAGGTCATTTTCTATCATTTAGATCAAACTTGGAGGTAACTTCTTTACCTAAATAAAAATAAGGCTATCTACATCCCAACCTTCCATATACATTTTTTTGTGTTACATTTTTTAAACATATAGAAACTAACAATCATCAAATGATATTATGATATAGTGACCTAGGAGGTCTGTTTTTTTACAATGAGAGGGGTACCCGCGCAATGCGGCGGCAAAGCGGCGACGACGGGTGATGGTGACATTAACGGTGTGGTTATTAATGTAAAGGTAGTTGACGTAAAAGGATAACATAGTTAATGAAAAGGGGCACTTGTGAAATATGAGATATGTGTGAAGATGTTTGGTTTTATGTAAGGGTGTCTTAGGGTTTAGAATATAGGTGTTAAAAGGTTATGGGTAAAAAAGATAATTCAAAGGTTGAATTGCTTAAAGGAAAAAAAAAGTCTTTCTTTTTATTTGTTATTTAGTAACTGGTGTCTTGCTAGTTACTTTTGCTAATAAAAATTTCTGCCGTTATAATAAAAAAATATAAATAGGTGTCAGGTTCGAGTCTTACTTCAAGAGAATGTTTGGTAAAAAAGAATAATACAAAATATAAATGTAATAAAAAACGAAATAGTTGGAAAGAGAAAAGATTCTCTCGTTTTTTACAAACACAAAATAAATATAAGAAAAATATAAAATTTTAATTAAAACTTAAAATTAACACATAACATTATTAAAACAATTTTTTTTGTTACCATTCCTACTTCATCATTCGCAAACTCTTATTATAATCTCATTTTCTGGTGCAATCAAACAAAGAATGTTTTTTATCTTTTTTTTTTTTTTTTCATTAAAGCTTATTTTGGAGTGATTTTCACCTATTAGAAAAAAAGCTAATATTTGCTATTAAAAAAAAAGAAAAATTTTGAATGACAATGTTTTCCGATACTGGAGTAGAGCCACATAATTGTAATGACATAAATAAATTATACGTAATGGAATTATAAGTGAGAATGGGGACAAAAAAGTTATGTATCTATATCTATATCTATATATTAACTAAAAAGAGTAATTATCAAACCTCTCTAAAGCCTTTTCAAATTTAATTTTGAAACTCTTTAAGGTGGTGTTTGTTTAATGACTTAATAAAAAATTCGTGACTTAATCAAAAATACGTAGTTCAGTAAGTCATTAAAAGTATTTGTTTTTTTTACTTATGGGTTAAGTGCATCGAAATGTAACTAACTATTATAAAATGTCTATAGTGGGAACCAACTATCAGATTGTATATTGTGTGTTAAGAACTTAGTAAAAATGTTCAAATCATGAGCCGACCAATCAAAAACTTGCACGCGACGGCTCATATGGGTTGCCACGTATGTCATATTACATAATTTGGACAATTTATCAAGTTGTTAACATACAATGTCCAAAATCTTAGTTCGTTCCTACTATAAACATTTGATTATAGTTAGTTACATTTCAAGGTACTTAACCCTTTACTTAATATACAAAAAATAACTGTAACGACTTAATCCATACAAACACTATTTAACCATTCAGTCACTTTATCAATTCATGCCATAAGCCTTTATTTCCCCCCAAACCAATCTTATTAATTTGAATTTATTATATTAAACATTAAATTAAATTAAATCAATATATAACTCACGTAAAATCCAATCCGAGAGGATCCAAATTAAGTCAGCCGTGAATGTATTTGGGGTTTATGCTACAAGTTATACTTTCAACCCTTAACGGAGACATGGCTATGAGGTTTATCATGAAGATGTTATCCTTGCTCGAACATAAAACCGATTAAGATACTACAAGCACGTTATCCGCGCAATGCTACGGTGGTCGTGACGTGGTCGATGTGATGATGGGGGCGACTGTTGGTGGTGAAGGAGGCGTCGAATGGTGTTAATAATTAATGTAAATAGTTAATGGAGATATTTTAAAAGATAAATGATTAATAGTGTAATTTAATCAATAATGTTAAGGCAGTAGTGTAAGTGACATTATTTTAAGGGTGCTGGTGAAAATATTACACATTTTCAACATTTTCAAAAATAAGATTGTATTTTTTTATAAGATAGTACTAGCACGGTATCCGCACAATGTGACGGTGTTCGTGGAGACAATGGTGTGGTGGTGAGGGACTACTGTTGGTGGTGGAGGTGACATCGAGTGGTGTAGATAATTGACACAAAAGTAACATTAACATGAAACTATTTTTTTATAAGATAGTATAGAAGTATACATAGATAGTTTACCTTTGACAATAATGAGCTATAAAAAAGTTCGAATGACACATCTATAACAATAAGTTTTTGTTATCTATATGATTTTTATTCTATTTTAATTATAAGTCTTTCTACACACACACACACACACACACATATATATATATATATATATATATATATATATATATATATATATATACACACACATTGGGGTGGGTTATTTTAGGACCACTCCTTATTTTAGGACCAATTAGGACCACATCATCGTCATCATCACCGACCACCACCACCACCACCATGATCATCTCCGACCACCACCATGGTCGCCGTCGCCGGAAAATCATGTTTAAGTTAACTTACACATGTGTAAGTTGTATATAACTTACACATGTGTAAGTTAACTTACACATGTGTAAGTTAACTTAAACATGATTTTCCGGTGGTCGCCGTCGCCGGAAAATCATGGTGGTGGTCGGAGATGATCATGGTGGTGGTCGGAGATGATGATGATGATGATGTGTAAGTTACAATTTACACATGTCCTAATTGGTCCTAAAATAAGGAGTGGTCCTAAAATAACTTGCACCTATACACTGTAATACATATATATATGAGAAATGAAGGTGTTGCTGTTATAAACTTAATTTGGGTGAACTCTCTATATCATATTTTTTTAATATTTTTTCAAAATCAACAAGGGATATTTCACCCAACTTGAGTGTGTAACAACATCACCTTCACTTTTTCCTATATATATATATTTAGTTTAATGTGAAGTGTTGAAAACACAAATACACAAAATTTAAAACTAGAGTTAATTACTTAAATGGTACCTAACGTTTGCACGATATTGCTGTTTGATACCTTTCCTTTCGATATTACGCGGATCATACCCAACGTTTCAAAAACTCCACTCGGACCATACTGGAACCAAACGCCGTTTGATGGCCGTTAAAACCCCCCACGTAACTTGCACGTGAGGGGTAAAAATGTTGATTAATTATTAATGTGTTATGAGTAATGTGTGAAATGTTATTTATTTGTGATCAAACAAGTTTTTTGACCCCGGGCGTTGTCCCGGGAGGGCGTTGCCCGGGATCGACGTTGCGTCATGCAAACATATATACGTACAACATTACCTAAAAGTTTGGACACTTAAAGTTTACTATAAGGGGTAGAAATTAAAAAAATTGGTGGTTAAAACCAAGAGTTTGATGGTAAAAGTTAGAAGCCTTAAAATAAGAGATAGAAAGTAAAAAATAAAATAAAATTGATGATTAAAGTTAGAACTATAATTAAGTTTGTATAAAAAAAGTTGGACTAAAGTTAAAAAAATCCAAAAGTTAAGTGGTAAAAATAAGTTTGAAGCGTTAAAATAAGAGAAAGGAAGTAAAAAAAAAAATTGATGATTAAAGTTAAAATCCAAAGTTAATTGATAAAAATTAAAGACTTTAAAAGTAAATTATACTTGTATACAAAAAGTTAGACTAAAGTGATAAAACCTAAAAGTTATGCGGTAAAAATAAGAAACTCTAAAAGTATACAATCGTAAAAAAAAAATGCAGAAAAAGACAAAATAGCTGACGTCAGAAGGTATATATATATATATATATATAACATTTAAGGTTTGGCTTATGAATAGTAAGCCAAGCCTTAAATAGTAACCGGCTCGGCTCGGCTCAGCGGCTCGAGCCATGAACAGTACCGGCTTATTTTGTCTTTTTCCTAGTTAGTAGTAATTGTTTTGTCTACTTGTGGTATGTTGTTTGTGTGTGCACCTCCACTGGTGGAAAATAATACGAGTATTTGTGAAATAAGGACATGAATCGAGACATCATTAATCATATATATATCAATGATACCATTATGGTATTATGAAGCTATATACACATTTGTTCACCGTAGATACCACTTGTTTAGTCTTTTAAGTTTGAATTGTCCAAGTCTGGCCGGCGCAGGTGTTTGTGAGAGACTTTGTGCCTACTGCTTTGGCCTGCCTGATGAAACTTCCAGCAGATCCTGAGATTGTTTAAAGCATCTTAATGGAGAATCTTCATCTCCAAGTATGTAAAAAGACAATTGACAATTTCGCTTCTGAAGAAGTTGTCATGCCTGCCCGTTTCAACGTGTAAGAAGGAGGTATTGAAGGCTGACTATGGTGGCAGTGCCAATTGGAAGAGTTGAACCCGTTGATTCAGGTGTCTGGTTGATTATATTGTTAAATTCTTAAACCAAGTGTACAATATATAATACATTGTGAGACGATCCCGAAGTGAAAAATGGAATGGAGTTGATACTCAAATTTTGTTTGTCTGATCGCTTTGACTCTTTTTCAACGCTCCTATGTGCAGATGGATGTAGCATGATTAACAAAGGATGGTGAGTTATAACCTCATTTCCTTTGAATCTTGTTGATTAGTGTTAAAAATAACTAATATAAACTTAGGGTTATATTTGTAACTATTGCTAACTTCAGGGTTAAGCTTTTGTGTAGGTTTGTTATTGCTGATTCTGGAAGGACTAGTTGTGCACAAAGGGAAAAGAGGAGGGAGGAGAAGTGCAACCTTTCTTGGAGTATAAATACATCTTTATAACCCGTTTAGGGTTTCAGATCGTTTATCATCACTTTTTATATATTTTCGTTTATATTTTTTCTCTCAAATATATTCGAAGAATTCTCTTTGTAATTCGATTGATTTATCTTGATCAATCGTTTGTTTGATCATCTTGATCATATTTCTTTGTAATAATCGAACTCTATAAGTCGGATTATACAGCCGACTGATTAATTACTTAATAAATAAAACAATCGTTAATAATAATTGTTGTTTTTGGTTGATCTTTGAGTTCGTTCATGGTATCAGAGACAGGTTTCTCTGATCGGTGATTTCTGTTGAAGGTTTTTGATTTAGGGCGTATTTCGATTTCGAAACCCTAGATCTAAGAAACCCTAATTTTTGGGGTTTTCTGGTTTACGATCTTGTTGATTCCGCTGCTTATCGATTCTGATCCTTCTTCTTCTTGACTAAGTGAATCAAGGAAGAAGTTAGGGTTTCTTCATATTCAGATCCTGATTGTTCTTCTTGACTAAGTGAATCAAGAAGAAAATTAGGGTTCCTTATTTTTTCCGCCGAAAGCACTGTATTGTTGATCTTTTACTTCTTTTTCTTCTAAAATTTTTTTTATTCTATTCTCACAAAATCAATTGTGTTAATACTTGACCGGTCTCCCTTGAGAGGCTTGGAATCCTGTCACTGACACTTTTGAGGGATTAGAATTTGTAACACCCCGAGCCAAGGCTCAGAATATCACGGAAATCACATAGCACCAGGTGGAATTACAATAGAACAAACTAAATGCAATTATAGATTCGGTGAATCCAAAACATAACGATTACAAGTAACAAAATACAACAGGAGCAAATAGCCATCAAAGTTAACAAAATAATACTCAAAGATGGCAAACGATCCTAAGTATAATGCAAAAGGAAGGCCAATGAATCCTTGATCCATGAAGTCCATAGTCCGGGTTTACAGCAAGCAAGCAACTAAACTCCACGTCCTGGGAGAACCTGATTACCTGAAAAGTGTACTAAGCATAGTCAACACAAAGTTGGTGAGTTCGTAGTAATGGTCCACAAGGAACCATAGACAGAATCATAAAGCACGAAAGAAGGCTAAACCTGACATACAGTGAGCCTCTACGAAACACAATAATGTCCAACAACAAGATTACACAAGTGCAACGCGTGAAATGAGAAATGCATAAATGATATGAGTATCAATGCAAATGCCGGAATGCATGAATAAGCCAACATGCCTATCCTATGCGTGAGCTCAAGTCACCCATGCAACGATACCCTTCTGTCATCTCAATGAACAAGGCTGTATCTCAAAATCATCGAGATATATATGTCTATATACTCGGAGTCAGGTCTACATCCAAAATGGGTGCATACATCTATGCACCAGGATGTCGGCAATCCCCTGCCGAGGGTCGTCAACAATGTATGCAATGCTTACAATCAAATGTAAATGCATAAATCATGAAACAACAATCAATAGACAATGAACCTGTGCCAACAGTCAATATTCGTCAAACATAACCCAACAACAAATATACGACAATCATACGCCAACGATCAATAATCAACAACATAAGCCACAAATCAATATCTTAAACCAACTATACGTACATATACTTCAGAGGATTCTACTTTCTCCAAGTCCCAGATGCTTATATATAGGGTCACCCGCAGCCTTCCCACCACATCTAAAACCCAATGAAGGCATAACCGACTTCCATGTATGTACGTCTATCCTAATATGAAAGTAATACCTAACTAAAACATAACCCAAGTCAATCAGACGACAATAAACGTCCCGTCAATCTAACAATCAAGTCAACAATCAATATACCAATAAATGCAAGTAACACGCCAGGTTTACACTTTTCAGCCCGAATCTCAAGCGAGTAGGGAGATACGAAACTCACCTTGTCCGATAAAGAAGCTAGTATAAGATTACAGGCGAGTATTACGGTCCACACGTCCAAAACCTATAATTATACATCAATATATCATAATGTCAACTCTACAATCATAAACAAGTTGGTTTAGCACAATTAGGTCAAGTCACAAACCCTAAACGCCTTTCCAACATTAACGTGTAAGAGAAGAACTCATTCGACTCGACCTTTTTAGAAATTACCAAAGATTCATATAAAAAGAGTGTTACTACAAGAAACTAGACTCTCTTACGATTCCAACGATAGGTCATACGTCTAAAACGGGCTTACGGTTCAAAAGTTATTGACGTTTGAAAACTGACGCGTAAAGCAGGAATAGTAACACGAGTTTATGAACCCTAGCACGCGCTTACTAACCCTAAACACGTGTTTAGAAACCCTAGAACGTGTTTAGGAACCCTAGCACGTGTTTAGAAGCCCTAGAACGTGTTTAGGAACCCTAGCACGTGTTTAGAAGCCCTAGAACGTGTTTAGGAACCCTAGCACGTGTTTAGAAGCCCTAGAACGTGTTTAGGAACCCTAGCACGTGTTTAGAAGCCCTAGAACGTGTTTAGGAACCCTAGCACGTGTTTAGAAGCCCTAGAACGTGTTTAGGAACCCTAGCACGTGTTTAGAAGCCCTAGAACGTGTTTAGGAACCCTAGCACGTGTTTAGAAGCCCTAGAACGTGTTTAGGAACCCTAGCACGTGTTTAGAAGCCCTAGAACGTGTTTAGGAACCCTAGCACGTGTTTAGAAGCCCTAGAACGTGTTTAGGAACCCTAGCACGTGTTTAGAAGCCCTAGAACGTGTTTAGGAACCCTAGCACGTGTTTAGAAGCCCTAGAACGTGTTTAGGAACCCTAGCACGTGTTTAGAAGCCCTAGAACGTGTTTAGGAACCCTAGCACGTGTTTAGAAGCCCTAGAACGTGTTTAGGAACCCTAGCACGTGTTTAGAAGCCCTAGAACGTGTTTAGGAACCCTAGCACGTGTTTAGAAGCCCTAGAACGTGTTTAGGAACCCTAGCACGTGTTTAGAAGCCCTAGAACGTGTTTAGGAACCCTAGCACGTGTTTAGAAGCCCTAGAACGTGTTTAGGAACCCTAGCACGTGTTTAGAAGCCCTAGAACGTGTTTAGGAACCCTAGCACGTGTTTAGAAGCCCTAGAACGTGTTTAGGAACCCTAGCACGTGTTTAGAAGCCCTAGAACGTGTTTAGGAACCCTAGCACGTGTTTAGAAGCCCTAGAACGTGTTTAGGAACCCTAGCACGTGTTTAGAAGCCCTAGAACGTGTTTAGGAACCCTAGCACGTGTTTAGAAGCCCTAGAACGTGTTTAGGAACCCTAGCACGTGTTTAGAAGCCCTAGAACGTGTTTAGGAACCCTAGCACGTGTTTAGAAGCCCTAGAACGTGTTTAGGAACCCTAGCACGTGTTTAGAAGCCCTAGAACGTGTTTAGGAACCCTAGCACGTGTTTAGAAGCCCTAGAACGTGTTTAGGAACCCTAGCACGTGTTTAGAAGCCCTAGAACGTGTTTAGGAACCCTAGCACGTGTTTAGAAGCCCTAGAACGTGTTTAGGAACCCTAGCACGTGTTTAGAAGCCCTAGAACGTGTTTAGGAACCCTAGCACGTGTTTAGAAGCCCTAGAACGTGTTTAGGAACCCTAGCACGTGTTTAGAAGCCCTAGAACGTGTTTAGGAACCCTAGCACGTGTTTAGAAGCCCTAGAACGTGTTTAGGAACCCTAGCACGTGTTTAGAAGCCCTAGAACGTGTTTAGGAACCCTAGCACGTGTTTAGAAGCCCTAGAACGTGTTTAGGAACCCTAGCACGTGTTTAGAAGCCCTAGAACGTGTTTAGGAACCCTAGCACGTGTTTAGAAGCCCTAGAACGTGTTTAGGAACCCTAGCACGTGTTTAGAAGCCCTAGAACGTGTTTAGGAACCCTAGCACGTGTTTAGAAGCCCTAGAACGTGTTTAGGAACCCTAGCACGTGTTTAGAAGCCCTAGAACGTGTTTAGGAACCCTAGCACGTGTTTAGAAGCCCTAGAACGTGTTTAGGAACCCTAGCACGTGTTTAGAAGCCCTAGAACGTGTTTAGGAACCCTAGCACGTGTTTAGAAGCCCTAGAACGTGTTTAGGAACCCTAGCACGTGTTTAGAAGCCCTAGAACGTGTTTAGGAACCCTAGCACGTGTTTAGAAGCCCTAGAACGTGTTTAGGAACCCTAGCACGTGTTTAGAAGCCCTAGAACGTGTTTAGGAACCCTAGCACGTGTTTAGAAGCCCTAGAACGTGTTTAGGAACCCTAGCACGTGTTTAGAAGCCCTAGAACGTGTTTAGGAACCCTAGCACGTGTTTAGAAGCCCTAGAACGTGTTTAGGAACCCTAGCACGTGTTTAGAAGCCCTAGAACGTGTTTAGGAACCCTAGCACGTGTTTAGAAGCCCTAGAACGTGTTTAGGAACCCTAGCACGTGTTTAGAAGCCCTAGAACGTGTTTAGGAACCCTAGCACGTGTTTAGAAGCCCTAGAACGTGTTTAGGAACCCTAGCACGTGTTTAGAAGCCCTAGAACGTGTTTAGGAACCCTAGCACGTGTTTAGAAGCCCTAGAACGTGTTTAGGAACCCTAGCACGTGTTTAGAAGCCCTAGAACGTGTTTAGGAACCCTAGCACGTGTTTAGAAGCCCTAGAACGTGTTTAGGAACCCTAGCACGTGTTTAGAAGCCCTAGAACGTGTTTAGGAACCCTAGCACGTGTTTAGAAGCCCTAGAACGTGTTTAGGAACCCTAGCACGTGTTTAGAAGCCCTAGAACGTGTTTAGGAACCCTAGCACGTGTTTAGAAGCCCTAGAACGTGTTTAGGAACCCTAGCACGTGTTTAGAAGCCCTAGAACGTGTTTAGGAACCCTAGCACGTGTTTAGAAGCCCTAGAACGTGTTTAGGAACCCTAGCACGTGTTTAGAAGCCCTAGAACGTGTTTAGGAACCCTAGCACGTGTTTAGAAGCCCTAGAACGTGTTTAGGAACCCTAGCACGTGTTTAGAAGCCCTAGAACGTGTTTAGGAACCCTAGCACGTGTTTAGAAGCCCTAGAACGTGTTTAGGAACCCTAGCACGTGTTTAGAAGCCCTAGAACGTGTTTAGGAACCCTAGCACGTGTTAGTACCCATGGGTCGACCCGTTTCCCCCAAGCCAATTTACAATTGATTATGCAATAAACGCTAAACAAACATATTAACGACCCGACTAACATACCACATAGTCATATAATCACAAATGGGCTCAATTATTTCATTCAACAAGTTTGTTAGTCGAATTACATCAAAAAGTCAACGGGTCAAAATTCACGGATGTTACATTATCCCCCCGTTGAAAGAATTTCGTCCCGAAATTCAACAAAACCCTAATTATTAAACAATTGCGGATACTTAGACTTCATGTGATCCTCTCGCTCCCAAGTGTACTCGGCTCCACGTCTAGCATTCCATCTTACTTTCACAATGGTGTAGCGCTTCTTCTTGAGTTTCTTTTCTTGACGGTCCAAGATCTCTACCGGCTCTTCCACAAAGTTCAAATTCGAATCAACCCTAATTTCGTCCATAGGCACATGATGTGTAGGATCCGCCAAACACTTGCGCAAGTTACAAATATGAAACACATCATGCACACCGCTAAGCTCTTGAGGCAATTCTAGCCGATAAGCAACTCTCCCAACCCGTTCAAGAATCTTGAAAGGACCAATATACCTTGGCGCAAGTTTTCCCCGCTTCACAAATCGTACGACTCCTTTCCAAGGTGACACTTTCAAAAGTACAAATTCACCAACTTCAAACTCCAACGGTCTTCGTCTCACATCGGCATACTTCTTTTGACGCTCACGGGCCAATTGCAACTTCTCCTTGATTTGAGATATTACCTTGGTTGTTTCAATCACAATTTCTGGCCCGATAAGTTGACCCTCTCCAATTTCCGCCCAAGCTAGAGGAGAACGGCATACCCTACCATACAATGCTTTAAAGGGTGCCATTTGAATGGTAGCATGGTAGCTATTGTTGTATGAAAATTCAACTAACGGCAAATGGTCTTCCCAACTTCCACCAAAATCGATCGCACATGCCCTCAACATGTCTTCAAGTGTTTGGATGGTCCTCTCGGTTTGCCCATCCGTTTGAGGGTGAAATGCCGTGCTCATGTCAAGTCGAGTACCCATGGCTTTTTGAAAGGCTTCCCAAAATTTTGATTTGAAACGGGCATCTCTATCCGAAATGATAGAAATCGGCACTCCGTGTTTAGATATTACTTCCTTGATGTACAAGCGAGCCAAAGTGTCAAATTTATCGGTTTCCCGAATGGCTAGAAAGTGAGCCGACTTCGTTAACCGATCTACTATCACCCAAATCGTGTCACGACCGCTTCTCGTCTTCGGTAGTTTAGTAATGAAGTCCATTGAAATATGCTCCCACTTCCATTCGGGCATCACCGGTTGTACCAACAATCCGGGTGGCTTCTTGTGATCGGCTTTGACTTGTAAGCAAGTAAGACACTCACTCACATACCTTGCCACATCACGCTTCATGCCCGGCCACCAATACAATTCCTTCAAGTCAAAGTACATCTTATCCGACCCGGGATGGACCGAATAAGGCGATAGGTGAGCTTCATTCATAATAAGCGTTCTTAAGTCGCCGAAAATAGGAACCCAAAGTCTTTCAACCATGTATAGCCCGTTATCATTCTTTCGGTCAAATAGTTGTTCCATGCCATCCAGGTTTTCGTTTCCAAAGTTTTCCGGTAGGGTGGCTTGAATTTGGGCTTCAATGATCCGATCACGAATATTTGGCCCTACCGTGAGGCTCATAGCTCTAGCCCGTCTTGGTTTCACTCTCTCCTTTCGGCTCAAGGCATCGGCTACTACATTTGCCTTGCCCGGGTGATAACGGATGTCACAATCATAATCACTAAATAGTTCTAACCAACGCCTCTGCCTCATGTTCAATTCATTTTGGTTGAAGATGTGCTGGAGACTTTTGTGATCGGTATAAATCACACATTTGGTGCCGTAGAGATAATGTCTCCAACACTTTAAAGCAAACACAACCGCTCCCAATTCCAAATCATGTGTCGGGTAGTTCTTCTCATGCACCTTCAATTGACGAGAGGCATAAGCAATGACTTTACCCCTTTGCATAAGAACACAACCCAAACCTTGCCCCGAAGCATCACAATAAACAACAAAATCTTCGATCCCATCCGGTAGCGTCAAAATAGGAGCATCACATAGCATATCTTTAAGAGTTTGGAAGGCGTTCTCTTGTCTTTCGCCCCATTCAAAGTTTCTCTCCTTTTGAGTCAAGAGGGTGAGTGGTTGTGCAATACGGGAGAAGTTTTCAATAAATCTTCTATAGTAACCCGCCAATCCAAGGAATTGGCGGATCTCGGATGGCGTTTCGGGTCTTCTCCAATTCTTGACCGCTTCAATCTTGCTTGGATCTACATGAATACCATCCTTGCTCACTACGTGACCAAGGAAGTGGACCTCTTCCAACCAAAACTCGCACTTGGAGAATTTGGCATACAACCTCTCTTTTCTTAGTAGTTCAAGCACCTCACGCAAGTGCTCAACATGCTCCTCCTTTGTCTTCGAGTATACAAGTATGTCATCAATGAACACAATGACGGACTTGTCTAAGTATGGTTGACACACCCGGTTCATCAAGTCCATGAACACCGCCGGTGCATTAGTCAACCCAAATGGCATCACGGTGAATTCAAAATGGCCATACCTTGTGCGAAAAGCCGTTTTGGGGATGTCATCCTCATGTACCCGGAGTTGATGATAACCCGAGCGAAGATCGATTTTGAGAAGTGCTTAGCTCCTTGAAGTTGATCAAACAAGTCATCAATTCTTGGGAGAGGATATCGGTTCTTCACGGTGAGCTTGTTTAATTCCCGGTAATCAATACACATTCTGAAGGATCCGTCTTTCTTTTTGACGAAGAGAACAGGAGCACCCCAAGGAGATTGACTAGGGCGAATGAAACCCTTCTCTTGAAGTTCCTTGAGTTGAGTTTGTAGCTCCTGCATTTCAGTTAAGGCTAGTCTATATGGAGCTTTTGCTACGGGCGCGGCTTCGGGAATAAGATTGATACGAAAATCAAGTTCACGGGGCGGAGGTAACCCCGGTAAGTCGTCCGGAAAAACATCGGGAAAATCACAAACGATAGGGACGGTCTTCAATTCTACCTTTGAGATGGTAGCACTAAAGACTTTAGAAGTTGAAGAATCGGAGGTTTCACCTTGAACCCTAAGAATTTTACCGTTAGCCAAAGGTATTTTAACAACTCTCTCACCACAATCAATGGTTGCATTCACCGCCGTCAACCAATCCATACCCACTATAATATCAAAACTACCAATGTCAAGTGGCATAAGGTCAATGAAGAAGTCGACATCTTCTAAGGTCAAGACACATTCTCGAAGTATTTGACTAATTCTAGTTAGTGACCCGTTTACCATTTCAATGTCAAGCACATAGTTTAGAGCACACGGATGCACATCAATCAAAGGAACAAAGTTAGAAGACACGAGGCTAAAATCGGCCCCGGAATCAAATAGAACGGTGGCATAGAGACCATTAAGGAGAAAAGTACCTGCTACAACGTTAGGATCATTGCGGGCTTCATTTGCATTGGCCGCAAAGGCTCGGCCGCGTGGTTGCACTTGGTGGCCTTGTTGTCCCCGGTTTTGATTAGGCCCGACCATTTGTAGTTGGTTGGGGTGGACGGCTACTTGCACTTGTTGCCCCACCCATCGAGGGCAATTATTACGGTAGTGGTCACGGCTACCACATTCAAAGCATTCGCCTCTTCTTTGATTACCTTGAAGAGGAACGGCCCGAATAGGAGCCGCATTCATTGGGCCGGCTCTTGGAGCTCTACAATTCTTGGATGCATGCCCAACTTGGTTGCAATTATAGCATGCCCCACATGGAGTAGTGGCGGGATGGTGCCTGTTGCACCTCCCACAGAAAGGATGAGGCCCGGTATAAGGCCTCCTAGCCGGTTCTACCGCCGCCATCACCCTACCCCTATACGCATTCTTGGGGTCAAACCTTCCCGCTTTCTTTACCCCACTAGACTCTCCCACTTCTTTCCTCTTGTTTGATGAGAACTTACTCAAAACACCACATCTCAATAAATCCTCAGTCACACTCCCGGCCTGGTTGACCGCATTAGCCAAGGAAGTAGGCATGTTGGAGTTTACATAAGACCGAACTTGAGGATTCAAGCCCAATACAAACTTCTGGATGGCCTGTGACTCGGTACCCACCAAGTGAGGAATGAGGGTGGACAACTCTTGAAATCGTCTCACATAGCCCTTGTAGTCGGCTCCCTCCATGTTTAGATTTGCGAATTCAATGGTTAGATTTTGTAGTTCATATGGAGGACAAAACTTTGCTTTTACTTTGTCTTTGAAGTCAATCCATTCCAAATTTTGAGTCCGCCCCAAAGTTATTTCCTGGTTCCACCAACTCAAGGCGTCATGCCTAAACATGCCGGATGCATAGGAAATCCGGTCATCATAGGTGCAATGACTCCTTTCGATCACTGCTTCTATCGCCTCAAACCACCTTATACATTCCGTGGGACCCCCTTTCCCATCGAACTCCGGTGCCCCACAACTCTTAAAATCTTTGAATATACACCCTTGACGGTACCCACCATATTGGTTATTCATGGGCATCCCGATATTAGCTCCCACTGGCCCCTCTCCTTCATCCTCTACGGCATGATGTTGATCATTTTCATTGTTTATGTTTTCTGGGGCTTCGTTGTTTTGAGCCACATTGTTTTGCCCAAGATTTGCCGTGACTTGAGCAATAATGGTGGGCATGATATTGGCGATCGTTTGAGCGATCACCTCAGCCATATTTGGTTCAGGGACTTCACCACGACCCCTACCGCGGCCCCTACCACGACCTCTACCACGGCCCCTACCACGGCCCCTACCCTCCTTGTACTTCCGGTCTACCACGGCCCCTACCAGCCCTATACGGCCCCTACCACGGCCCCTACCACGGCCCCTACCACGGCCCCTACCACGGCCCCTACCACGGCCCCTACCACGGCCCCTACCACGGCCCCTACCACGGCCCCTACCACGGCCCCTACCACGGCCCCTACCACGGCCCCTACCTCGGCCAAGTTTGGCTCAGGAGCTCCACCACGACCCCTACCACGGCCCCTACCACGACCTCTGCCACGGCCCCTACCACGGCCCCTTCAGGCCCCTACCACGACCCCTACCACGGCCCCTACCACGGCCCCTACCACGGCCCCTACCTCGGCCAAGTTTGGCTCAGGAGCTCCACCACGACCCCTACCCGGCCCCTACCACGACCTCTACTACGGCCCCTACCACGGCCCCTACCACGGCCCCTACCACGGCCCCTACCGCACCTACTTCCGGTTGAGCCACGGCCCCTACCACGGCCCCTACCACGGCCCCTACCACGGCCCCTACCACGGCCCCTACCACGGCCCCTACCACGGCCCCTACCACGGCCCCTACCACGGCCCCTACCACGGCCCTTACCTCGGCCAAGTTTGGCTCAGGAGCTCCACCACGACCCCTACCACGGCCCCTACCACGACCTCTCCCACGGCCCCTACCACGGCCCCTACCACGGCCTCTACCACGGCCCCTACCACGGCCCCTACCACGGCCCCTACCACGGCCCCTACCACGGCCCCTACCACGGCCCCTACCACGGCCCCTACCACGGCCCCTACCACGGCCCCTACCACGGCCCCTACCACGGCCCCTACCACGGCCCCTACCACGGCCCCTACCACGGCCCCTACCACGGCCCCTACCACGGCCCCTACCACGGCCCCTACCACGGCCCCTACCACGGCCCCTACCACGGCCCTTACCTCGGCCAAGTTTGGCTCAGGAGCTCCACCACGACCCCTACCACGGCCCCTACCACGACCTCTCCCACGGCCCCTACCACGGCCCCTACCACGGCCTCTACCACGGCCCCTACCACGGCCCCTACCACGGCCCCTACCACGGCCCCTACCACGGCCCCTACCACGGCCCCTACCACGGCCCCTACCACGGCCCCTACCTCGGCTCCACCACGACCCCTTCCACGGCCCCTACCACGGACCCCTACCACGGCCCCTACCACGGCCCCTACCACGGCCCCTACCTCGGCCAAGTTTGGCTCAGGAGCTCCACCACGACCCCTACCACGGCCCCTACCACGACCTCTACCACGGCCCCTACCACGGCCCCTACCACGGCCCTACCACGGCCCTACCGCTCTCCTTGGTCTCTCCATTTCTATAAAAACAAGTGACACGTTGACCCGAGAGTTAGTCTCAAATGCTCGCATGTTAGTCACACAAGTAGTCAATGCTCTCGTACCGATACCACATACTCATTTCATAACATTATGCTAAGGCAAAAGTGTTAGAATCATAAAGGATTTTTTATTTTTTTTTTATCATGACATCGAGTTGAATTTATTACAATAATTCATCATTAATTCAAATAATCATGCTCATTACATCATACAATCAATTAACTAACACAAATGATTCAAATTATAATCCGAATTCGATATGCTCCCTAGTTATTGGCCGGGTATGTATACAAGGTGTACCAACGGCTAACCTTCCACCTAATCAACTTCCATTGAGCATATCGGTTCCTTATTATACTTTAAGCCACACGTGCGCAATCCATGATGTCATGAACTTGCTATAGTATCGGGTAACCATAAAAGAGTTGATCGGGTTCTTTTAGGGTTGCCACGATATTATACTAAGTTAATGGCATCCCTTCATTTTGCCCTAAATCATCAAATTAGCCCCAACAATAACAACCACAAATCATAATAACCATATTCATCACATTGAATTCAAGCTATCACACAACAGGTCTCAACTACGAACTCACACGGGGATTCACATAATTCACATTGCACACGACTTTCCTAACCATGCATGCTATATGAAGAGTTTTAACTTAAGCCGTAGTCTAGGTCAAACCGCCTAATTCTCTACGACCACGCATGGGCCACCATTCTGTAACACCCCGAGCCAAGGCTCAGAATATCACGGAAATCACATAGCACCAGGTGGAATTACAATAGAACAAACTAAATGCAATTATAGATTCGGTGAATCCAAAACATAACGATTACAAGTAACAAAATACAACAGGAGCAAATAGCCATCAAAGTTAACAAAATAATACTCAAAGATGGCAAACGATCCTAAGTATAATGCAAAAGGAAGGCCAATGAATCCTTGATCCATGAAGTCCATAGTCCGGGTTTACAGCAAGCAAGCAACTAAACTCCACGTCCTGGGAGAACCTGATTACCTGAAAAGTGTACTAAGCATAGTCAACACAAAGTTGGTGAGTTCGTAGTAATGGTCCACAAGGAACCATAGACAGAATCATAAAGCACGAAAGAAGGCTAAACCTGACATACAGTGAGCCTCTACGAAACACAATAATGTCCAACAACAAGATTACACAAGTGCAACGCGTGAAATGAGAAATGCATAAATGATATGAGTATCAATGCAAATGCCGGAATGCATGAATAAGCCAACATGCCTATCCTATGCGTGAGCTCAAGTCACCCATGCAACGATACCCTTCTGTCATCTCAATGAACAAGGCTGTATCTCAAAATCATCGAGATATATATGTCTATATACTCGGAGTCAGGTCTACATCCAAAATGGGTGCATACATCTATGCACCAGGATGTCGGCAATCCCCTGCCGAGGGTCGTCAACAATGTATGCAATGCTTACAATCAAATGTAAATGCATAAATCATGAACCAACAATCAATAGACAATGAACCTGTGCCAACAGTCAATATTCGTCAAACATAACCCAAGTCAATCAGACGACAATAAACGTCCCGTCAATCTAACAATCAAGTCAACAATCAATATACCAATAAATGCAAGTAACACGCCAGGTTTACACTTTTCAGCCCGAATCTCAAGCGAGTAGGGAGATACGAAACTCACCTTGTCCGATAAAGAAGCTAGTATAAGATTACAGGCGAGTATTACGGTCCACACGTCCAAAACCTATAATTATACATCAATATATCATAATGTCAACTCTACAATCATAAACAAGTTGGTTTAGCACAATTAGGTCAAGTCACAAACCCTAAACGCCTTTCCAACATTAACGTGTAAGAGAAGAACTCATTCGACTCGACCTTTTTAGAAATGACCAAAGATTCATATAAAAAGAGTGTTACTACAAGAAACTAGACTCTCTTACGATTCCAACGATAGGTCATACGTCTAAAACGGGCTTACGGTTCAAAAGTTATTGACGTTTGAAAACTGACGCGTAAAGCAGGAATAGTAACACGAGTTTATGAACCCTAGCACGTGTTTAGAAGCCCTAGAACGTGTTTAGGAACCCTAGCACGTGTTTAGAAGCCCTAGAACGTGTTTAGGAACCCTAGCACGTGTTTAGAAGCCCTAGAACGTGTTTAGGAACCCTAGCACGTGTTTAGAAGCCCTAGAACGTGTTTAGGAACCCTAGCACGTGTTTAGAAGCCCTAGAACGTGTTTAGGAACCCTAGCACGTGTTTAGAAGCCCTAGAACGTGTTTAGGAACCCTAGCACGTGTTTAGAAGCCCTAGAACGTGTTTAGGAACCCTAGCACGTGTTTAGAAGCCCTAGAACGTGTTTAGGAACCCTAGCACGTGTTTAGAAGCCCTAGAACGTGTTTAGGAACCCTAGCACGCGTTTAGAAACCCTAGCACGTGTTTAGAAGCCCTAGAACGTGTTTAGGAACCCTAGCACGTGTTTAGAAGCCCTAGAACGTGTTTAGGAACCCTAGCACGTGTTTAGAAGCCCTAGAACGTGTTTAGGAACCCTAGCACGTGTTTAGAAGCCCTAGAACGTGTTTAGGAACCCTAGCACGTGTTTAGAAGCCCTAGAACGTGTTTAGGAACCCTAGCACGTGTTTAGAAGCCCTAGAACGTGTTTAGGAACCCTAGCACGTGTTTAGAAGCCCTAGAACGTGTTTAGGAACCCTAGCACGCGTTTAGAAACCCTAGCACGTGTTTAGAAGCCCTAGAACGTGTTTAGGAACCCTAGCACGTGTTTAGAAGCCCTAGAACGTGTTTAGGAACCCTAGCACGTGTTTAGAAGCCCTAGAACGTGTTTAGGAACCCTAGCACGTGTTTAGAAGCCCTAGAACGTGTTTAGGAACCCTAGCACGCGTTTAGAAACCCTAGCACGTGTTTAGAAGCCCTAGAACGTGTTTAGGAACCCTAGCACGTGTTTAGAAGCCCTAGAACGTGTTTAGGAACCCTAGCACGTGTTTAGAAGCCCTAGAACGTGTTTAGGAACCCTAGCACGTGTTTAGAAGCCCTAGAACGTGTTTAGGAACCCTAGCACGTGTTTAGAAGCCCTAGAACGTGTTTAGGAACCCTAGCACGTGTTTAGAAGCCCTAGAACGTGTTTAGGAACCCTAGCACGTGTTTAGAAGCCCTAGAACGTGTTTAGGAACCCTAGCACGTGTTTAGAAGCCCTAGAACGTGTTTAGGAACCCTAGCACGTGTTTAGAAGCCCTAGAACGTGTTTAGGAACCCTAGCACGTGTTTAGAAGCCCTAGAACGTGTTTAGGAACCCTAGCACGTGTTTAGAAGCCCTAGAACGTGTTTAGGAACCCTAGCACGTGTTTAGAAGCCCTAGAACGTGTTTAGGAACCCTAGCACGTGTTTAGAAGCCCTAGAACGTGTTTAGGAACCCTAGCACGTGTTTAGAAGCCCTAGAACGTGTTTAGGAACCCTAGCACGTGTTTAGAAGCCCTAGAACGTGTTTAGGAACCCTAGCACGTGTTTAGAAGCCCTAGAACGTGTTTAGGAACCCTAGCACGTGTTTAGAAGCCCTAGAACGTGTTTAGGAACCCTAGCACGCGCTTATTCCAAACCCGTGCTACTGTTCATGCGGCTTGAAACTCAAGGGATTCTAATCCGATTTTTGACTCGATTCATGGCACAAAACATTTGGGTTTTACTAGAAACATGTTTAACAACATAAAATGATTAATATGAGATAGTTTTAACTTACAAATTCTTCCACAAATGCTCAAACCCGAATTTGACTAAAAATGAAGATTTTCTTGTTCTTGAACTCTAATCTTTTGATATGATATATAAATGATGAAGATGATGCAATTTCTTGAGTTAATCTAGCTTCAAACACTAATTTGATGCAAGAAGAGGATGAAGAATGAATTGGTTTTCTTTTGTTTGAGAGAAATAGAGAAGGTAGATAGAAAGATATGAAATGAAAGGATAAGGGGGGGGGGGAGGATGGGTAACTAGTTGGCCCATGGGTCATGGACTACCCATGGGTCGACCCGTTTCCCCCAAGCCAATTTACAATTGATTATGCAATAAACGCTAAACAAACATATTAACGACCCGACTAACATACCACATAGTCATATAATCACAAATGGGCTCAATTATTTCATTCAACAAGTTTGTTAGTCGAATTACATCAAAAAGTCAACGGGTCAAAATTCACGGATGTTACAGAATTATTTTCTCAAAAATATATATATTTTTTTTATTTTTATTATTCTTATTTGATTATTTGGTTGATTATTAAGTGTTTTTGGTGATTTACTTGATTATCTGTTTTGTTGAGTATATTTGGTGTTAAGTGTTTACTTGTTATCTAGTTATTGATGGCTCCTGATGCTGGTAGTGGTTCTAAACCTACTACTGTTAGTAATCTAGATTTTGGTGATCCTTTATATATGCATCCGACTGATACTAGTGGTGCTCCTATTCTATCTTTCAAATTAACTGGAACTGAAAATTATAATGTGTGGTCATGTGCTATGTTGCTTGCTTTGGAAACTAAAAATAAAGTAGGTTTTATAGATGGTACATGTGAAAAAAATGAAGATGATTATGTTCTTGCTAAACAATGGGATAGGTGCAACTCTGTGGTTCTTTCTTGGATTTTAGGATCTGTTAGTCAAGAATTGTATATGGGACAGATATTTTCTAAAGTTGCTAGTGAAGTTTGGAATGACTTAAAAGAAACTTATGACAAGGTTGATGGTTCTGTTATGTTCAATTTACATCATAAAATTAACACATTGTGTCAAAATGGTTCTTCCTTGTCAGAGTATTATCACAAGTTAAATACATTCTAGAAGCAATTTGATGCTATGGTTAAATTGCCTGTGTGTACTTGTAAAGATGCTAAAGAATTTAAAACACATCATGATTTAATAAGGTTAATGCAGTTTTTTATGGGTCTTGATGAGATGTATATGTCTGTTAGAAGTACTATTCTTACAAGGGATCCTTTGCCGGATGTGAAATCTGCTTATGCTTTGATATCTAGAGAAGAATCACATAGAAATACAAGTTCTTTGAATCATGCTAAACCTTCTAATTCTGCTTTTGTATCAAAGTTTCATGATCCTAAAAAGAAGTTTGTTAGGAATGATAATCTTGTTTGTGCTAATCCTACATGTGGTTTAAAAGGTCATACTATTGACAAATGCTATAAACTTGTTGGTTATCCAGATGTTTAAATGAAGAAATCTAATTTTCAAAATCAAAACAGAAATTATACAAGTCATAATGTTGTGAATGATAAAACCAGTAATTGGTGTGATAAAAATAACTTGTCTGGTTCTGAGAATGGTTCTAATTCTTCTTCTGTGACTAATTCTGGTTTACCTTTCACTAATGAACAACTTGCAAAGCTTATGAGTTTGTTAAATGAGAATCAGGATTCTAAAGGAAAGACACAAGCTAATATGGCAAGTGCTATTTTTAATGCCTTTATGTCTTCAACTTATTTTAATTCAAATGTTCAGTTTGATACTTTGATTAGTTTAATTAATTGGATCATTGATTCTGGTGCAAACCAACACATGTGTGCTTCTGATAAAGACATGATCAATGTGATTGATGTATCTGCTTTAAATCTTACTGTGAATCATCCTAATGGTACATCTGCTCAAATTACTAAAATTGGAGATTTAAGAATCACAGATCATATTACATTGTTTGATGTTCTTGTTGTATCTGAATATAATGTAAATCTTCTATCTGTTCACAAAGCAAATAGAGACAGTAAACTGTTCTTTGGTTTCTCTGAATATGCATGCTATATACAGGATTTGAGAACAATGAGAAGTTTGGGGACTGGTAGAGTTCATGGTGGTCTATATTTGTTAAATCTTGGTAAGGTTTGTGCTAATAATGTTAATGTTAATTCTGTATCAAATTGCAATGTATCTGCTGATTTGTGGCATTCAAGATTAGGTCATCCATCTTATAATGTTCTGCATGTGTTAAAATCTAAACTTAAACTTGGTATGATTGATGATTCTCTGCCATGTGATACTTGTCATAAAGCTAAACAAACTAGACAACATTTTCCTCTAAGTGATCACAAGTCATTAAGTGTAGGTGATTTAATACATCTTGATGTGTGGGGTCCTTATAGGAAACCTAGTAAAGAAGGATACAAGTATTTTTTAACTATTGTTGATGATTTTTCAAGAGCAGTTTGGGTTTACATGTTGAAAAATAAAACTGAAGTATTTGAAAACATAAATTCTTTTATAAGGATGATTAACACACAATTTGGAAAGAATGTTAAAATAATTAGGTCTGACAATGGGACTGAGTTTGTTAACTGGAACATGGATAAAATGTTTAAACAATTTGGTATTATACATCAAACTACTTGTGCTTATACACCCCAACAAAATGGGGTGGCTGAAAGAAAGCATAGACATTTGCTGAATGTGGCTAGGGCTCTTCTCTTTCAGGGAGGGATTCCTTTATACAGGTGTCCTGAGTGTGTTTACACTGCTGTTTATTTAATTAATAGGACTTCTTCTTCTGTGTTAAAAGGAAAATCTCCTTATGAACTTGTGTTTGGTTTTGAACCTGCCTTATCACATCTTAGAAATTTTGGTGTCTTTGTTATGCAACTGTTTTGAATAATGATAATAAGTTTTCTAAAAGAGCTGAAAAATGTGTTTTACTTGGTTACTCAAATTCAAAGAAGAGATATAAACTGTACAGTTTAGATGATAAAACTGTTTTGTTTACCAGAGATGTGAAGTTTTATGAACAAATTTTTCCTTTTAAAATGGGTACAAGTGATTGTTCTAATGAAGAGTTATGCAATTTTTTTGACAGGATTGAGGTGATTGTTGAGTCCACTGGACCCAATGATGACAACTTAAACAAAACTGATTGTGATGGCAGAGCCACCATTGACATTGGTAGTACACATGAATCTGCCAATGACAATGGAGGCACAGCAACACATGATGACAACACCGATGAGGTGTTGCAAGGTGGGAATAATGATAATGCTGAGGGTGTTCATATAGTTGATCATGAGATCACTAATGATACTAATCCAGTGGATACTCTCAATCTTAGGAGGTCTAATAGAACCAGTAATGTTCCTAGAAATTTAAATGATTATGTGCTTGATGGTAAAGTTAAGTATGGTATTGATAGAGTTGTGAATTATTCTAACTTGAGTTCAAATGTGTTTAATTTCTTGTCTAGCATTAATAAAAATGTTGAACCATCTACTTATAATCAAGCTGCCAAAGATCCTAACTGGGTTGAGGCAATGAATCTTGAAATGGAAGCATTGTATAGGAACAATACTTGGATTTTAACTGATCTTCCTAAAGGAAGAGAACCCATAGGTTGTAAGTGGGTATATAAAATTAAATATAAGTCTTCTGGAGAAATTGAAAGGTATAAAGCTAGATTAGTAGCTAAAGGGTATAACCAAAAGGAAGGTATAGATTATGAAGAAACTTTTTCACCTGTTGTTAAAATGGTTACAGTTAGGTGTCTTATTAATATTGCTGTGCAGAATAATTGGAGTTTATATCAGTTAGATATTAATAATGCATTCTTGTATGGTGATTTATATGAAGAAGTTTATATGACTCTACCTCCTGGATATTTTTCTCAGGATGATAAAAGGGTTTGTAAGCTTGTGAAGTCTCTTTATGGACTAAAGCAAGCTCCTAGACAATGGAATTATAAGCTTACTACTGCTCTTTTAGAGTATGGATTTGATCAAAGTAAAAGTGATTATTCACTTTTTACTAAGACAGGTTCTGGGTTGTTTATTGGTTTGCTTATATATGTTGATGATATTGTGATTACTGTAAATGATATTTCAGAAGTTGAAAAAGTTAAAAAAAAATTGAAAACCAAGTTTTTGATAAAAGATTTGGGAAAATTAAAGTATTTTTTGGGAATTGAGGTTATTGATACTTCAAAGGGAGTTTGCTTAACTCAAAGAAAGTATTGTATGGACTTATTGTTTGAGTATGGGATGTTAGGTGCTAAACCTATGAAAACTCCCATGGATATGAATCTTGTGATATCTGACAGAGAAGATGAGTCAGATCCTTTTATTGAAAATATTACCTTGTATCAAAAGATAATTGGTAAATTGATATACCTTACAATTATTAGACCAGACATTAGCTATCATGTGCAATGTTTAAGTCAGTATATGCATGCTCCTAAAGCTTCACATTTGAGACTTGCTTTCAGGATTTTAAGGTATTTAAAGAAAAACCCAGATAAATGTATTCATATTATTAAAGGTCAGTCTCTTTCTTTATCTGCTTATGTAGATTCAGATTGGGGTAAATGTGTGACCTCAAGAAGGTCAGTTATTGGGTTTTGTATTTTCTTGGGTGAGTCTTTAATTTCCTGGAAAAGTAAAAAGCATAGCACAGTGTCCAGGTCTTCCTCTTAAGCTGAATATAGGGCTATGGCCACTGTGACATGTGAGATTATTTGGATCTTGAATGTTTTAAATGATTTAAAAGTTAAGGATTTGTTGCCTGTCACTTTATTTTGTGATAACAAGTCTGCTGTTTTGATTGCAACAAATCCAGTTCTTCATGAAAGAACAAAGCATATAGAGATTGATATTCACATTGTAAGAGAAAAGGTTAATTCTGGATTGCTTAATCTCATTAAAGTTGACTCTAATGATCAAACTGCTGACATTTTCACAAAGAGTCTTTGTATAAGGCAACATGAGTTTCTGTTAAGTAAAATGAATATGATTGATTTGTTTGCAGCCTAAGTTTATATTAAGGGAGGGTGTTAAAAATAACTAATATAAACTTAGGGTTATATTTGTAACTATTGCTAACTTCAGGGTTAAGCTTTTGTGTAGGTTTGTTATTGCTGATTCTGGAAGGACTAGTTGTGCACAAAGGGAAAAGAGGAGGGAGGAGAAGTGCAACCTTTCTTGGAGTATAAATACATCTTTATAACCCATTTAGGGTTTCAGATCGTTTATCATCACTTTTTATATATTTTCGTTTATATTTTTTCTCTCAAATATATTCGAAGAATTCTCTTTGTAATTCGATTGATTTATCTTGGTCAATTGTTTGATCATCTTGATCATATTTCTTTGTAATAATCGAACTCTATAAGTCGGATTATACAGCCGACAATTACTTAATAAATAAAACAATCGTTAATAATAATTGTTGTTTTTGGTTAATCTTTGAGTTCGTTCATTAGTAGTCATATGGTTTAAGAATAACATAGTTAAGAATCTAATCTGTTAGAGTACTTTTAAATTCTCTTTATACATGCATCATGCATGCTATTATATATTCATCTTTAACTTGTATTTATGGCAGGGAATCTATGGATATCCGATTGAGATCCAGGCCCTCTTCTTCTTTGCATTGAGGTGTGCACATAAAAATGCTTAAACAAAATTTGTAATCAGATCAACTGGTTGAGCAGATTGAAATAAGGATTACAGCTCTAAGCTACCACATCCCGATTTACTATTGGCTGGATTTTACCCAACTGAACAACATCTTTTCTTTTTTTTTTAACATTCCAATTTCATTAACCTCAAAAACACTAGCAAGTGGCTAGCAAAACAAGTAACAAAACAGAACTGGGAGACAGGAGTATTCAAATTACAAAGATGAAGATGCAAACAAGTAAAAGAGCTCCATTTCGACCAGTCTAAGTCTGGTTATCGTGACAAAATAGAGGAGTATTCCCACACAGCTGTTACCAAGTTCAACGTTATTCTTAAGTCGATCCCATATTGGGTGTTTGATTTCATGCCCTTGAGAGGAGGGTATTTTATCGGGAATGTGAGCCCAGCTCGCATGGATTTCAGGTGGTTCTTAGTTGGCAACTGTATAGCCATATTAAGTTCTTTCGCCGTAGAGGCACAAACAGGGAAGATTTGATCGGTGAGATGTTGCTGAAGATTGCTTACCCAGCTTTGGAAGGACATGAGTGGAATATTGTCATGGATGTGATTCAAAGAACATACGATGGAGTTATCACAATGGCGGCTTTTGGACAGGTGACTCCTAAACTAGTCATTTAAGTTAAACATCATGCTTTCTGTTGCCATGATTGCTACAGGATGTGTCATGGCTCGTATTTGCCATACAAATAACTGTCCAGTCGGAGTTGCCAGTCAGGTAGTGACTACTAAATGAAATGATCAATGTATCAAGTTGCATTAAAAACAGACTTTTAATATACTTTCTTAATTGTACCTTATTTCTCAGCGAGAAGAGCTACGTGCTCGTTTTCCTGGAGGCCTGGGGATCTAGTGAATTACTTTTTATATGTTGCCGAGGAGGTAATTTTTCATTTTAAGAACGAGATGTCGAGATGTGCATTTTCAAAGTGATGTACTTGCTACTAAGTCATCAAAGTCGGATAATGAGTTTTAATAGAAAGTGTTGTAAGTTATATAGTAGTATTATATGTTGTTTGAAGTTCTAATAAGCAGCTAATCAGAAGTTTGAGTATCTGATAATTTATTTAATTAATACATTAACAGACATATTGTAAAGTATGTGTATGAGCTTCGAGTTATATTCAAAGTAGTAATCAGTTTTGTTACAATGATGTAAAACTAATTATGTAAGCCCTAAATGATCGAATATTCAGAAATTAAAGGATCATTTTAAAACGCCAAGTTAAACACCCCTGGAATTTTATTGATGTGGTTTCTTAAAAAACCATCAAGTATATCGTATTTCTTGCTAAATAAGAATTATTTTATGTGCAGGTTAGAAGCACATTGGCACAACTAGGGTTTGAAAAACTTGATGACATTATTGGAGACACAAGCGAGAGGTGCCAAATTTTCTTTTAATAGACTTTGATAATGGATACTGAGGTAGTGACGTTTTTTGGATGCATCATATTATTCTTCAGATATCAGATACGATTTTAAATGAAAAGGTGGTAAAAAAAACCTTCAAGATGGACAATGTGGATCGTGTTGTTTGTGGGCGTTTAGCGGGGGCTGTTGCAAAGAATTATGGAGATACTCGCTTTGCTGGGCAGTCAAACAAAATAAGGTAAATTTTCTATCTTATGAGTTATGATAAGCAAATTTTATATTGTTCTTATAAATTTATATATTTTTCTATCTTTTCTAGATCCGAAGGAAACGTTGGACAATCATTTGGATGTTTCCTTACTCCTGGAATGAACATTCGACATGTAGAAGCCAATGATTATATGGGAAAGGTCTGTCAACTATTTGCGTGTGTGCATTACACTTAGTCTGACTTCCATTAGAGAAATCTTATACCCATACCGACCATTTAATTTTTAATGTCTAGAATTACCATGTCTATTATACTCCAGAATTATTGTTAGATTGTTATGTTGGTTGTCTTGTTAGAGTTTACCTGGTTGTGAATTGGTTGTGACACCCGTTTAGAACACCATGTTTATTCCCAGGGAAGCTGCGATTGTAGGTAATATATGCCTATATGGAGCAACGGGAGGTCAACTTTTTTGTTGGAGGCAAAACCAGGGAGCGTCTGCTGTCAGAAATGTTGGAAAACTTAATGTCAAAACATGTACGTATAAAAGTCAGTTTGTATATATGGGTCAAATACTTTTAGTCTAATATAATTGGGTCATTAGTTGGGCTATTCGGTTTGGGCTGCAAGCCAACAAACCCACTGTAGATAAATAAACGCCTTATCTCTTTGTTCAATCGTTGCCACCGTTTCATTATGGTTCAGTTATGACGGTTCTCTTCAAAACCGACATAACCACCACTGATAGGCATCGATTCACTATGTATATATGTAAAAGTCTGCGTCAAAACAAATCCATCAGTTGTATCACAAATTCTCTGTTAATATTAGTATTGTTATTATCATTATTTTCCCTCTATTTCTCTATATCTCTATCTATAAAATCTGTGATGAAGTTAACCAAGAAACCGGTCACGGTTGGGATGAGAAATCGTCTCAATCAGACCTTACAGTGGTATCAGAGAGATGGGCTCGATTCCTGGAAGAAGCCAACACAAAGAAGATTGGGATTAGGGCTCAAAAATCCCCAATTCAATAAGAGATTTATTATTGATTCACTGCCATGGAGAACAAATCAAGTCAGAAGGATCAGTCTTGAATGCAAACAATTTTTGAGAGCAAAACTCTTGGAAATTGAAGATTTTAATAAAAGAAAGAGTTAAATGCAAGAATGGTCCCTGTGGTTTTCCATTTTTTGCATCGGCAGTCCCTCCTTAAGATTTTTAGCATCCATGATCCCTGGAGTTATAGTTTCGTTGCAACCTCAGTCCACTTTAACAGAACCGTTTAATGACATCTGTTAAATGCCTCACGTGCTCCTCACATGAGGGGCAATATCGTATTTTCAAACAAAGAAGGATCAATCTTGCAATCTTTATTTGTTTTTCTTTCTTCTACGACACATATAATCATACATCATAAACTTTTTCTCTAAAAAAAAAAGCCTTGCAACTACCCTATTGAAATCTTTTTTTCTCAATCAAACATTAATCACATTAATTCTATTGCTGACTACACTTCATCTTTAATTTGTCTACATTAACAAACCCCTTAAAATTCCAGCATTCACCCACAATATTTCCATCTTCTTCTACTCCATTCCATTCCAACCTTTACTCAACACCTGTTTTAATTCCAAACAGGTCACCAACATTGAGTTTTTTAAATGACAAAGATGATGGATTAAACTCTAGCAACATGTTATACTTTTGGTGGGTTAGACGTATTGAGCTTTTGAAAAAATCCCGGTGAAATTATACTTCATGGTAAACTTTTAGATCTGTAATTTGTTGGTGAAGTTACGTCACCGACACCCGGTTGCCGGTGAGCGTCAGATGGTCAAAATTTCTTCGATAAACTCAAACGCACATCAAAACCCAAGACAAATCGAAATATTATTTTACAAATCTCTTTTTTTTTATAAATCGCTTTTTTTTATTTTCAATTTTTTAATTGGTTAGGGAAAAACGACCATCATCACAATCGGAAAACCACCGCCGTCGTCACGTAACAACCATCGCCGGCGTGCAACCACCATTGACACTCATCATCCACCGTTGGGCAACTCCACTGCTTTCCTTTCTGATTTTGATTTCCAAATTATGTCGATTATATATACATCCTTTTTTTTATTTTCAATTTTTTAATTGGTTAGGGAAAAACGACCATCATCACAATCGGAAAACCACCGCCGTCGTCACGTAACAACCATCGCCGGCGTGCAACCACCATTGACACTCATCATCCACCGTTGGGCAACTCCACTGCTTTCCTTTCTGATTTTGATTTCCAAATTATGTCGATTATATATACATCTTTCGTTTTAAACATGGAAGGTATGTATACATAAACATAATTTATGTTTGAGTTATAATATATAGATACAGATCTAGGGATGTGTATGTGAATATATTGATGAGAGAACCGGGGGGAGTTTCTAGAAAATATATGGCTGTGTATGTATTATTGTGGATTTATGTGATGATAATGATGATACATGATGTGAATGATGAGAGAGAGTAACAACGAGAAGCAGGAAAGGAAAGAAAAGAAACAAAAAGAAAAGGGATCTAAGGTGGATAGATTGGTGGGAAGTCAACTTTACCCCTCATGTGAGGGGCACGTGAGACATTTAACAGACGTCATTAAACGGTTCCGTTAAAGTGGACTGAGGTTGCAACGAAACTATAACTCCAGGGATCATGGATGCTAAAAATCTTAGGGAGGGACTACCGATGCGAAAATTGGAAAACCACAGGGACCATTTTTGCATTTAACTCTAAAAGAAAAGCCAAAGAATATGGTATGATTCACGACACCAACAGACCCATCATTCAGGCCGAAAAGGGTAAGAAGAAGAAAGGGCGTATTCGGTGTTTTCGGTGTCGACATAGGGGACATCCCTATTGGCTTTGCCCACAGAAGATTGAATCAGACTCTGACAAACAAAAACCACTTCCAGACCCCATGTTCGACCCGCAAGACAACAAAGAAAAAGGGGAAACGAGTGGTGGCAGTAATGAAGAATTGATGAAAGTTAATGGAGACGTTATGGTAGAGGGAACGGATGCACAAAACTGGAATGATATCTGGTATGTAAACCACACTATTAAAGATCATCTTAGTCCTTCCAAACATTTATTTGTTAGAATGAAACCCGCTTTCGATACACCAATGTATGAAATAGGAGACAAATTCTTGTTTGTATATGGAAGAGGCGAAGCGATTGTGGATACAAACCAGAATGGTCTTGTGATTCCTAATGTTTGTTACACCCCAGAACTTGGAATCAATGTATTAAGTCACCAACAATTGTTAGCACAAGGTTATGAATTATTATTCAACCAAGGAAAGTGCAGAATTCATTATATGTTTGATGAGTGTGAAGGATTTGAAGATGTGACTGAAGAAGATGTAAAGAACATGCAACATAAGTTTCTGGTGAGATATTATGATTCTCTTGCACCCAAGACGAAGGCTGAAATTGAATATGAACGTATGTGCGATAAGTTGGAACTCAAACCGGAGATAGAAGTAAACGGCCAAGTCTACAATCTACAAGTAGACTCACTTGAAGGGTTAGTAACTTTCTTTGATCTTGTTAAGAATAATTTCGTTTTGAATGGAAATAGGAAGTTGTTTGATAAGCAATTCAATGAAATGGTGAAGTGGTTCTACTCGAATTACTTGAAAAGATTGAAAGTAGAATGCATACCACCAATTGTAGGAAATAAGCAAATAAGTTTGTTAAAATTGTTTAAGATTGTTGAATCTTTTGGAGGGTATTACTCCCTACCGTTTGGAAAGTTATGGGGAAAAGCTTGTGTGGAATTTGGAATACCTAAGGAGTATGAAAACGAGTTGAAGGATTGTTATATTAAGTTTCTAGATCTTATAGTTTTTTTTATAAATCGCTTTTTTTTATTTTCAATTTTTTAATTGGTTAGGGAAAAACGACCATCATCACAATCGGAAAACCACCGCCGTCGTCACGTAACAACCATCGCCGGCGTGCAACCACCATTGACACTCATCATCCACCGTTGGGCAACTCCACTGCTTTCCTTTCTGATTTTGATTTCCAAATTATGTCGATTATATATACATCTTTCGTTTTAAACATGGAAGGTATGTATACATAAACATAATTTATGTTTGAGTTATAATATATAGATACAGATCTAGGGATGTGTATGTGAATATATTGATGAGAGAACCGGGGGGAGTTTCTAGAAAATATATGGCTGTGTATGTATTATTGTGGATTTATGTGATGATAATGATGATACATGATGTGAATGATGAGAGAGAGTAACAACGAGAAGCAGGAAAGGAAAGAAAAGAAACAAAAAGAAAAGGGATCTAAGGTGGATAGATTGGTGGGAAGTCAACTTTACCCCTCATGTGAGGGGCACGTGAGACATTTAACAGACGTCATTAAACGGTTCCGTTAAAGTGGACTGAGGTTGCAACGAAACTATAACTCCAGGGATCATGGATGCTAAAAATCTTAGGGAGGGACTACCGATGCGAAAATTGGAAAACCACAGGGACCATTTTTGCATTTAACTCTAAAAGAAAAGCCAAAGAATATGGTATGATTCACGACACCAACAGACCCATCATTCAGGCCGAAAAGGGTAAGAAGAAGAAAGGGCGTATTCGGTGTTTTCGGTGTCGACATAGGGGACATCCCTATTGGCTTTGCCCACAGAAGATTGAATCAGACTCTGACAAACAAAAACCACTTCCAGACCCCATGTTCGACCCGCAAGACAACAAAGAAAAAGGGGAAACGAGTGGTGGCAGTAATGAAGAATTGATGAAAGTTAATGGAGACGTTATGGTAGAGGGAACGGATGCACAAAACTGGAATGATATCTGGTATGTAAACCACACTATTAAAGATCATCTTAGTCCTTCCAAACATTTATTTGTTAGAATGAAACCCGCTTTCGATACACCAATGTATGAAATAGGAGACAAATTCTTGTTTGTATATGGAAGAGGCGAAGCGATTGTGGATACAAACCAGAATGGTCTTGTGATTCCTAATGTTTGTTACACCCCAGAACTTGGAATCAATGTATTAAGTCACCAACAATTGTTAGCACAAGGTTATGAATTATTATTCAACCAAGGAAAGTACAGAATTCATTATATGTTTGATGAGTGTGAAGGATTTGAAGATGTGACTGAAGAAGATGTAAAGAACATGCAACATAAGTTTCTGGTGAGATATTATGATTCTCTTGCACCCAAGACGAAGGCTGAAATTGAATATGAACGTATGTGCGATAAGTTGGAACTCAAACCGGAGATAGAAGTAAACGGCCAAGTCTACAATCTACAAGTAGACTCACTTGAAGGGTTAGTAACTTTCTTTGATCTTGTTAAGAATAATTTCGTTTTGAATGGAAATAGGAGACAAATTCTTGTTTGTAAATGGAAGAGGCGAAGCGATTGTGGATACAAACCAGAATGGTCTTGTGATTCCTAATGTTTGTTACACACCAGAACTTGGAATCAATGTATTAAGTCACCAACAATTGTTAGCACAAGGTTATGAATTATTATTCAACCAAGGAAAGTACAGAATTCATTATATGTTTGATGAGTGTGAAGGATTTGAAGATGTGACTGAAGAAGATGTAAAGAACATGCAACATAAGTTTCTGGTGAGATATTATGATTCTCTTGCACCCAAGACGAAGGCTGAAATTGAATATGAACGTATGTGCGATAAGTTGGAACTCAAACCGGAGATAGAAGTAAACGGCCAAGTCTACAATCTACAAGTAGACTCACTTGAAGGGTTAGTAACTTTCTTTGATCTTGTTAAGAATAATTTCGTTTTGAATGGAAATAGGAAGTTGTTTGATAAGCAATTCAATGAAATGGTGAAGTGGTTCTACTCGAATTACTTGAAAAGATTGAAAGTAGAATGCATACCACCAATTGTAGGAAATAAGCAAATAAGTTTGTTAAAATTGTTTAAGATTGTTGAATCTTTTGGAGGGTATTACTCCCTACCGTTTGGAAAGTTATGGGGAAAAGCTTGTGTGGAATTTGGAATACCTAAGGAGTATGAAAACGAGTTGAAGGATTGTTATATTAAGTTTCTAGATCTTATAGTTTGTTATTATGAAACTGCCAAAAGGGTTGGCAAGAATAGTGGTGTATTAGAAGCCAAAGAGGCTTGTGATTCTGTTGGAATCAGAAAGAAAGGTTCTGTTGGAACCATTGGAGATCGCCGTGGCGACCAAAGTATAGAAGGCACATTGGGTGCTAGTGGAAAATGTGACAACCGCCAAATTTGAGGTTAGCTAAACTTAGAAAGTTTACTATTCATGTGCTATTTATAGAAAGTTAAATTTAAATATGCAATATTTAAATTCTTATGTGTCAACCATGAACAAACGTCGTTAGAAAATAACGATGCCGACACACATTCATCGGGTTGATGAACCGGCCAAGGAGGGCCTCCATAATATGCATTTTGTGATATATGATTTTATTGTGACAATATGTATCTAGTTAAGATCACTTTCGTTACTGAAAGTGCCATACGAAATATGTATCGTTATATAGTTATTAAATAATTAAAGAACGTTCTTATGCAATAATAATAATTGACACAATTTATAAAAACATGACATATTATTTTTAGCTTCCTAACTAAAAATTTATACAAAATAATATATATGATATTATAAAAACTTATGGGCCAACTAACTAATGTAATTAAAAGAGGCTAAATAAAATAACTAGACAAATAAGCCCACCCCTCCTTTAGCCCATGCCATTTTCGGATCAAATAGCCCAATGCACCCCTAGTCCATGTAATATTCGGATATAAGCCCAACCCATGACCCAAGCCCAGTAGCCCAATCACACTAGCCTATAAAATGGTAGTGTAAAAACTCCCTGCCTTTTTGTCTTTGATTTCTGCACGCTTCACACACACACATTTATACCCCACGTGAGCATCTCTCTCCAAATAAACAAAAGCAACCAAAAAGCCAAAGACTATTCATCTCCTTCAACCTCTCCCTCTCCCCACCGCCGGCCACCCTCTCCCAGCTTCACCACCGCCGCCTGCCACCTCCATCTCGCCGGAAAACAATCCCGGCAGCCACCCCCATCAACCCCCTAGGGTTTTCTGCAACCCTAAACAACCAAAACTCCCACCGCTGCTGCTGCTGCTGGCCGCCGCTGCTGCTGACCGGCCGGAACTCCAACCACCACCATTCGACTCCATTGACATCCAGGAAGGTGAGGAACGTAAGTAAATGCCTCCTAACGTAAACCCACTTCTTATCTCTCTCTAAAAACCCTAACCGGTTTTCTTTCTTTTCTTTTTTCTTCCCGTCGCAGCCGCGCACCACCACTCCACCACCACCTCGCGACGACCCAGGAAGAAGGAGGAGCGTACAGGTACCATTTCAGGTCGTTTCATGGCTGCCCATGCTTAGTTATAGTGCCTTAAATCTCAAAAACGTTTTTGTTACTTGTTTTCTTGTTCTCAGCCGCGAGCCGCCGTGAACAGCCACCACCAGCCACCGTTGCGGATCTATTACACACTCAAACAGGTTGTTAAACTATCCCTAAGGTTTCTGTAACGTTGATTTTCGACCATGCTAAGTTTCTAGTATCCTTCCTTTCTTTTCGGTTAAACACCACCGCGAACCACCACCCTCCACCACCTTTCAGCCCACCACGAACCACCAACATTTTGTCACTGTCGAAGGGTCTGAAATGTCGACTTTTGGGCTGCCCCAAAAACTAAAACAAACCATTTTCTTTGGCCATGAACTTCGGCCGAGATATCAAACCAAAAAGCCAAGGTGACCTTTAAACTCCTAAAACCTTACTAATGCAAGTCCAATGATCAGCCAGCATGCATGCATAATTATTTTGAGAATATGAATGGTCATTGGGAAGCTAACAAATTACTTAATGTTTGATTTAATCTAAATAATTTAATTTGGGTAATAATCATTACATGTATTTGATTGTTATATATTTCCTAGGTGATTGTTCCCTATTCCAAGTAATACCTTTATGACAATAATCCCAACATGCATAATGATTAGCCTTTTCTTGGAAATATAAAAGCATGCTTTAAGTATAATCATTGTTGTGATAATCTATGCTAGTGAAGTTTAACGTGCTAGTCAAATGGCCATTAAATAACTATGTATATATATATACATATATATAATATATGTTATATACGGGTATATATATACCTATTAATATAACTAGACCCACCATGCCCAGCTTCTATTTAGAATGTTGGTGCAAAGTTGTGCGGCGACATATTTATATTTTTATAATTTTAATTCGGGGTTATTCCAACTCACAACCATACTTAATTGACAATTGCCCAACTCCTATTATGGAAACCGGTGCACTCGTATGGGTTGTGAGGGAGAATGGTCGTGAATGCCATGTTATGATTTATTTCAACGCGCAACCATGCTTCTTTGCCATTTCACGTGTATGGGTTGTGTGGGAGAATAGTCATAATATCGCTATTATTATTATTATTACCATTATATCATATTAAAATATATAACCCATGAAAGACCAACTCCAACTAGCACGTGGACAGCCCTAACGATTATCACATAATAGAAACATTTTTTTTAGAAAACGTATTATAACAATGTTATTTGGAAGAATGAGGGAAATTCACTAGGAACATAATAGCATAAATTGTTAAGACAAGTTTATATTTTATATTTATAGGTTGACACATTCAAGCAAATCCGCTACTTGCTAATTGTTGCTACTCTGAAACTAAGGTGAGTTCATAGCCCACACTTTCTTACTATTTTGGGTGAGATGCATGCTCTATATTTTATATGTGGAACACAAGTACCAAAATTATGTATATGATGATTGTCTAAGTCGCTTGATCCCATTTAAGTCCTCCCATCATGAATTGTTAGTTATGGATTTAAACGTGATATGATGAATAGTACTATTTGGGTTGACACCCCCATTCGGGTTGGTCGCACCAACTTGACCGATGATGGTCGAACGAATGCATGCATATTTGGATTCCCAAGTATTACGGATCAAATACTTGCCGAGGCACAATGTTACTTATTACCGTCGAGTTTCAATTCATGAGCTTAGTACAATATATACATTATATTTTTCATAGCATTGTTTTTGAACAATGGCTACACGACATTGCGAGTTAGCAATGGTCACACTTGAATTTTGTGGTTCCATGCAAAGTACTTATTTTCTCCTATGAATTCACCAACATTATTGTTGACCCATTTTAGCATGTATCTCAGGTCCGTAAGATGCACGGTAGGATTCACATAAGGCTATTTCGCCACTTGGAGTTGATGTTTCGTTTTTATCATGGAAAAGACTTTACCTTTGTTCAAGTTATCATTGTTGTCGAAACCAATGATAGCACCACCTATCGAGGATTTAGAATTCCTAAAAATACTCTTTAAATTATTGTAATGTTTTTCCTTAATGTATTTCCAATATTTCAAGACAATGAACTTATGTTAAATGAAATGTTTTCAAAACGACTCCTTTACAGTCGTTCATTATGCCTTGTGTTGTGATTTCATGAATGTTGCACCTCGTACCCTTCCGCATTATTATGGGGTGTGACAGAAAAGATGGTAGGAACTTATATGACAAACCAAATGGGAAGAGCATAGTTGAAGAAGAACTCGAGACAAGCAAACCTATAACATGTTATCGCTGTCAAAACCTTGGACATTATGCTTACGAATGTCCAAGTAAACGCAAGAATAAGAATGGACTGGATTTGAAGAACGATCAAGAAAGTGAAGGCTGTTTGAAGAATGAAAACGAAATGGGTCAAGGCTGCAAACTTGGAATCGAAACAGAGAAGAAAGGAGTGTTTGAGGACTGCAGAGCTGCTGTAAATTCTTTACTGATTGAAGATGGAACAATGTTCCAGCATGCCGAAGACAAACAAGCAAGCAACAAGGGATCTGCAGAAAATTTGTACACTGATCAGAAAGTTGTCAAGAAAGAAGAAGACACTTATGATGATGACTTTGTTATCATTGTCAATTAAAGCCTCAAGTTCATAGAAGGAAGACGTTTTTGACATTTGGGGGGAAAATGTTGGAAAACTTAATGTCAAAACATGTACGTATAAAAGTCAGTTTGTATATATGGGTCAAATACTTTTAGTCTAATATAATTGGGTCATTAGTTGGGCTATTCGGTTTGGGCTGCAAGCCAACAAACCCACTATAGATAAATAAACGCCCTGTCTCTTTGTTCAATCGTTGCCACCGTTTCATTATGGTTCAGTTATGAAGGTTCTCTTCAAAACCGACATAACCACCACTGTAGGCATCGATTCACTATGTATATATGTAAAAGTCTGCGTCAAAACAAATCCATCAGTTGTATCACAAATTCTCTGTTAATATTAGTATTGTTATTATCATTATTTTCCCTCTATTTCTCTATATCTCTATCTATAAAATCTGTGATGAAGTTAACCAAGAAACCGGTCACGGTTGGGATGAGAAATCGTCTCAATCAGACCTTACAAGAAACACTCTTGCTCAAGTAGAAGATCATCTATTTCAAAACATAAGGTATGAGTTTAGGATCTCATCATACGGTATGGGTTTAGGCTTAGAAGTCATAGCCTCATAGAGTTAGCCTTACGGGTAAAGTAAGTTTGGTCTGTTTGATTTACTATTGTTAAGTTTATATCAATATGGTTTATCTAATTGTCATTTTTGTTCATTTCAATCTTTGCTAAATGTTGATAATTGAATCATGTATTTTTCTTATACCGTTTGTCTAAATAATTATTAGTGAAAGCATTGCTCATGATAGGGTTTATTTTTTCATGGTGTAATTATTATATATAACAATTCAAATTACAACTGATACAGTAAACTTTAGTTGGCTTAGTTGGATTTCTGGTTGGCTTAGTTTCTCTTAGTTGGCTTCTATAGTGTTACACGTGTTAATAGTACAGTGAATTTTGGACTTCTTATTTGTCACAGCAAACTTTAATTTGCTTTACATCTTGCCCCATACATATTTTTATACAACATGTACAACTTCTAATGCATATAATCTTCGTTTGTACAGCCGACAACACCCGACGCAGGTTAAACCCACCGCACGTAACATCCACCGGTTTCCACTCCTTCATTCTTTTGCAGATTAAAGTATATCTCTGGCCAAGGCCATCAACTCTCCGCTTCAAAGCTCCGACAGCCGTCGTTTCTAGCTACAAGTTAAAAAGAGGGTAAAAAGCAGACATACGTTTTAAACCCACTATAATAGATCAACATATTTAAACAACACATTAAACATGATATAGAAGGAGATGATGTTGTAGCGGTAGTGGTGTCGGAGAAACGGTTATAATGGCAGCGGCTCCGAGGTCTTGAACCCGCATAAATTATAATTGAAAGGGTATTTCTCCCTTTTGTTTTCCTGTTGTTCGTCGTGTAGAAGAAGAGGATACATGGGGATACAAATTTAGTTACAGTACGAATTTGGAAGGTGGTCGGTAGTAGTAATGACTACCGCCGCTACTGAGTAAAGCCATCGACGGTAACAACAACTGATGTCATTCCTTAAATTCACCAAAAAGAAAAGATGAAACATGTAGATATAGAAAGAGAGAGTGCGTTTTGTTTTTTCATTGTGTGTGTTTGAGTAAAAGATTGATAAGAGTTAGAGAAAGTGAATTGATTTGGGAGATGCAAGAAAGAGACGGAAATGAAAAATTGTCGGTTTGCTTTTCATCCATCAAGAAACAAAGACATGGTTTCACAAAACCATGGGCTTACTCCATACAAAATATATAGGGTAAATTACATTAATCATACCTGAGGTTTGTTCGAAACTACACTGGTGATACCTACAATTTAAAAATTACGCGAGACATACCCATCGTTGTTAAAAACTTACATTGACCATACCTATCGCTGACGGTCGTCTATTTGGCCGTTAAGTCAAGTCACGTGCCGTGCATGTGAGGTATCAAAACCGTAATTTCGTGTATACTTCAGGTATCATCCGTGTAATTTACCCTAATAAATAATTATTAAGATATTTATATTTATATTTCATTTATTAAAGTGGGTAGATATTCTATATTAAAATTCACATATATATATACATATATTTTATTTTATTTTTAAAACTTGTTTCGAAATAAGAAATAAAAAGTTTATGAAAGGATGTCATCAAACGATACAGGTTTAGGCTTACAAATTCTAAGGTCAGACTAACGACTAACCCTAGTACTTCAAACCCAAAATGCTACAGATTGCTAATCTAAGGTATATTCCAAAACCGTGACGAGTCTTCGACTTTGCTTTATCCATCTAATATGAGGGGGATGTCATCAAACCATACGAAAAAATTATATTGCTTTCTTAATTTTTTTTTCTTTTGTATCTTTTTAAATAGATTTCTATTTTTTTTTTGAACAGCAGTAGGTGATTGGACTCAGCGGCATGCCTCTTCATCGTCCGGTAGAGATCGACCACGTCACCAGCACAGTCAATCCGATAAAAAAATAAATCATAAAAAATAAAATAAAATAATATAAAAGTTAAAATTTTATTGGTTTTCATGGTTCTCATCCTTGTTATATTCACTATACACATATAACAAAATAATAATGACATATATAATAATAAATGCATTCTTGTATCAACTATTTTTCTCGATATACTTTTCATTAAGAACAAAAATTATTTTTTCATAATAAATTTCATATCTACCTAACTTAATAACTGAAGTATAAATAAAACTCTAAAATTCTTAATAATTATTTTTATAGTGAATTACAAGTATAATACCTGAAGTATGCACGAAACTACGGTTTTGATACCTTACATGCACGGCACGTGACTTGACTTAACGGCCAAATAGACGACCGTCAGTGATAGGTATGGTCAGTGTAAGTTTTTGACAACGATGGGTATGTCTCGCGTAATTTTTAAATTGTAAGTATGACCAGTGTAGTTTCGAACAAATCTCAGGTATGATTTTTGTAATTTACCCAAATATATATAAAAAATGAACGAAATGCATTTTTGGTCCCTGTGATATCACACCTTTTACAATCTCGGTCCAAACATTTGCAAAGTGGCGATTTAGGTGCCACAAGTAGGACTTTTTGGCAAACTTGGTCCAATTTTAACTTTCCGTTCATTTACCTCCGTTATTGGCCCCATTTACTTTCCGTTCATTTACCTCCGATAATGGACCAATTTTGCAAAAACACATCTCCCACCCCTTTCTATGCCCATTTTCCGAAAAAAAAAAACTCAATCAATTAATCATTTCACTCACTACCCATCGATTTCACGATAAATATATATGTCATCCACCACGGCCACCACCAATTGCAAGTCGTCACCAATATCTATATCATCATATACATATCTAGAGTGAAGAAGAAAAGAAAAACCACCGTAATTCACTCCCCTGATACGATGATGTCAGAAAGCAGCACCCAATGAAAGTGGTGGTGGATGTTGGGCTTTAACATCACCGTCGTCGCCAAAAAGAGTCACGGTAGCGACGACAGTAGAGGAATCGGCGCCAATTGGAAGTTTTACATTTATAGGTGATGTAATTTCTTGTATGGCTATGACGATAAATAGGTATAGTTATAGAAGTATGGAATTACTTGTATGGATTTGAAGATAAATAGGTATAGATAAATCGGCGGTCGCCGGAAAAAATGGTTTGTTGGTAAACACCACCGACCGGATTCCACACATGAATCTGGTACATATAAATTTTTTATGTAATTCAGATCTGGTATAAATATAGAGGGGTTTCTTCATATTCATTGAGATATACAAAGAAGAAAATGAAACAAGTGGCCAGAGAAGTTAAGCGAATCTAATGTGGACGGAAGCTTCATATCTAAATTTAAAAGGTTTGTGGCTTATTGAGTTATTGAAGGAAGAAGTTATGTTTATTTATTTAGGGATGAAATATATTAGATGATGATAGTTGTTATTGGTACTAAAGATGGTAGTTTTTTGATACTGGAGATTTGAAAGGTGATTGTGAATATGTGATGGTAGATGTGTTTTATCCCTTTGATGATAGAAATTTAAGATGGTTTTTGGTTATTTAGACTATTTTTCTTAAAAAAAAAAAAAAAGCCTGGTGTCACCTCATAGTATGTGTCATACACTTTGACGAGTCATACACTTTTCTACTACTATTCTCGATAATGGAGAGTTTGTCACTTTTGTGTGACTTGTATATAGAAGAAAATTTCATTACATACCCCTGTGGTTTGCCATATTATCAAGTTTCACCCCTATGGTTTTTTTTTATCATTAGATACCCATATGGTGGATTTTTGTATCATTAGATACCCCTTACCCTAACAGACGTTAGTGTAGCTCCGTTAACCGCCTCACGTGCAATTCACATGAGGGTACTTTTGTCTTTTTACTCCTAAAACACTTATGTAAATAAAAAAAAATCATCCATAAAAATAATTCACCATCTCGATATACACATACAAATCAACAATTGGGATCTGAAACTTGAGACGGTAGTCAAAGAGGGAGACATGGATCTGAAGACAGAGGGGTATCCAAGATTCATAAACGTCACTATCAAGATCAAATATAACATATTACATCAAAGGTTTTTTTTCGGATCTTGAATATATGTATAATGATATGTAAGCAGTGGCCATGAAGTCGCAAAATGGGTGGTTGGCTGGATCTAAACGATGGCAGGATATTGACCCGATCCATGATATGTATATAGAAAGGATTACAGATCTGGGTTCGGAAATTGATCCGATTCATAGATGAAGAAATTGTTGATTCTGGGCTTAGTTTATGTGTTTAGAAATTGGGGAAGAAGAGAAGTTTGGAGAAATGGTGGATTTGAGATTGATGTCCAATCTAGCGAACTACCCGATAGTGTTACTGCATCCACATCCTCTTCTATTTAACAACATTTACCGAAGAACAGCATACAAATGGGATCCATGAACTTCTACTCTTTACTTTCTTCCCCCCTTTCTTACCATCTTCAATCAGTTTTGATGTTGCTGCAGTAGACTTCTCAGGGTTGACTTTTGATTGGTCGCCCCCATGTAAAGTTTCAGCATCAATTGAAGCGGTAGAGAGTACTGTAGCAACATGAACAAACAAAAAAAAGGATTTTAAGTTCACAATCCCAATGTAAAGGAGCCAACTCGACCAATTTGTGAATGGGTTTACTCGCATTATATATGAGTTTAAAACATAGAAAAAACTCCCTCAGAGTGAAAAGTGCATATATCCTCCTAAGTTATCTAATTAGAAATATTAAATTAATATAACTTGAATTTTGCAGGTTAAACAACCTACCCAGTTTGACTCGATACCCATCTAGTGCAACGAAAACAATGAGACTCTGGAAATGTACCTGAAACCGATCCCCAGTTTCCCTCTAAACTGTTCCGGCTACTTGAATCTACCGATAAGGCTACACCAGATTCTTGATTGTTCATCAATTTGTCATTACCTTCTTCTACAAGAGGTTTAGGAACAACACCAGAAGCATTCTTGACACAGTCAGTGAAGTCGCAAAATGGGTGGTTGCGAGTAGCGGTGGTCCGATGAGCAGCGGTCGACGGTGGATGCTACATACAAACACATAACACCGGCATACCACCACCCGGTGGGGTTTTTCCCAGAAACAAAGAAGATGAAAGGAAAAAGAAGTCGGAAAAAAAGAGGATGGATCGATATGTTCATGTATAGATCTATGGTGGCTGGATCTTGGAAGTGGTGGTTGGATCTTGATGGTGGTGGCCGAATGTTGGAGGTTGGCGGCTGGATCTTGTGGTAGCCGGATTCCCGGATCTTGTGGTGGTGGTCGGTTGTTGGCAGTGGTGGCTGGATCTTGTATATGTATGTATGTGTGTGTTTGGTTGGATGTTGTATTTGTAGTTGTGGCTGGAACATAAATTTTTTCCAGATGAATGATATGTAATGTATCTACTAGTGTATATGTATGTATGTTTCAGTGTTGTATACTCCAAAAACATGAGTTTTTAGAAAAAAAATGTGTGTTATTGTAGGTTTAGATTTAGAAAAAAAATGAGTTTTGATCTGAAAAAGTGAATGAGAAAGGAGGAGAAAGTGTTTTAGAGGTGAAAAGGACTAAAATACCCTCATGTGCGCTGCACATGAGGGGGTTGACGGCGGGGTACAAACGGACGTTTGAGGCAGGGGTATGTAATGATACAAAAATCCACCATATGGGTATCTAATGATAAAAAAAAACCATAGGGGTGAAACTTGATAATATGGCAAACCACAGGGGTATGTAATGAAATTTTCTCTAGAAATGGACTACATCATAAGAATAATTAGATATGCCATCAAAAAGCCATGTAGGTTTATTAATTCATCCTTTTATTATAAAATTAAAGATATTGATAATACAGTGTGTTTACTCTGCCATGTATCACCAGTAGATGAAACACTTACTTTATGTACCTTTTAATTAAAAGGGCTTTTCGTTTCTAAAGGTACTGAAGTTGTCTATTATTACTTTAGGAGGTACCAATCTTTAATTTCGTATATTGTGGGTTATATCGTGACAAATTACATATAATGTGGGGACTAAAACCACTATCCGGTTTTATTTGATCTATGTGGCAGTGGTTTGGTGTGTGTAGGGTACACATCCTCACCAGCATGGATGTTTGACCGTCATTTGGCAGTCCACGTCATCGACTAAATGGGCAGGCAAAAAAAAATAATCTGCAAGATCCAGTACATGTGGACTTGCCATTACTCATTAGGCATCTTCTTCCTCTTTTCTAATCTGCAAGTCTCACAAAAAAAAAATTTACTTTAATCATCATTACTTTTACTTCCTAAACACTAAAACCCATTAGATCTTTCGATATAAATATCTCATCTTAAACACTAGGAAAGAAAATTGTATAACAGATTGTATTTATTCCTCGTCATACAATAATAAGGAATTGAATTAGAATATCAGATGCTCCATTTACTCTTCTCTCCCCCTGAAAATACAAATCCCACCAGTGTAACATCCCAAACTTATCAAGTTTGACTTTTGACGTTGACCGTCAACTTGTCGTTAGTGACTGTTAGTAACTATGTGTTGTATATGTGCTTATGTGAATTAAACGAATTACGTGAGTTATGTGTTAAAATGATTTAAAATAATGAAATTAAAGTAGATAATGATAAATGAAGTCATTTAATGTTCCCGATAAGATTTAAGGGTCGATAAGTGTTTTTGTGGGCGTTAAACGAGCCGTTAAGTGACGAAACGAGTTGTAACGAAGTGCGAGGGCCTAGATGTAAAGTTTTGAAAGTTGTTCCACTATATATAGGACCTTATGCACGACCTAAAGGCTGGGAAATCAGATCTAAACCCTAGAATATTCTCACACACAAAACCCTAGGTCAATTCCTCAATTCTAGTCGAATTCGGGGGATTTCGGAAGGGTTTTTGCTTGGTTTTCGATCCGTTGATCAACCCTACAGGTATTATATCATCAATTGATTGTTGATTAAGTTTTAAAGTAGGTTTTGTCCCTGTAGATTCGACCATGAGGGCTGGGGTTGTTGGAAGTTGATGTTTTTGGTTAAAAACGATGTTTTCGTGAGTAAAATCATTAATAGAGTTGATTAACTATGTCAAGATGCAAACTTTAATGTTGAATAATGTTGTTTATATGTAAATAAGTGAATCCCAGGTGTTTAATTAGATTCATGTGTGTTCAATTGTGTTTTTGAACCAAACGTTGCGGTTTCGAGTCGTTTTGATGATCAAAAACAAGGATTCATTTATGCAATTGATTCAAGGATTAATTGATGTTTTCAAATGCTTAATTGTGACCTATTTGATGTCAATTTATGGGTGTAAGTCGTGGTGGAGGTTTGGGATCCGTTTGGAAGGTGAATGAAGAGAAACTGAGTTGGTTTTGCTGGTCGGCACCCCAGGTGCGGCGCACCAGGTGGGTGGTGCGGTGCACCACTGCCCAGATTAGGGATTTTGATTTTCGAAGGGAGCCCGATATGCGACGCACCAAGGGAAGGTGCGGCGCACCTATACCTGATCTGAGTTTTCTGTATGATTGGTGCGACGCACCACTTGGGAGGTGCGACGCACCTGATGCCCAGTTTGCACAAAACATTTCGTTTAGCTTATAGATCGATCTTATACTCGTTCTAGGTTGTCGGGAGCACTTAGCAAGCACTGTAAGGCATACGTAACTCATTGCTAAGCAGTACCAAGGTAAGATACATGACTTTTCTCACGCTGGAGGCACAACAAAAAGTGGTTTTCTATAATTAACCTCTTAATTGGATTATCTTATGTGTGTTGGTTTTCCGGGTTATGCGGGAGGTTATGTGAGAATGTATGCATGCTGAAGTGGTTTATTATGTTATGATGACGCTTAAATATGAAGTAGTTATGTGCATATGTAGTACTATGAACATAATGTTGCTGCCATGATATCTTAACGATATTTATTGTGATGTTGATTATATTGATGCTATGATTGATTATGATATATGATGAAATATATGTGGGATTTAAGTGTGTTACACGTAGGAATGCTATGATCTGTACACGTTAGTAGGATTAAACACTAAAGTAGATGTGGGATTAATGATGTTGATGTTATGATTTGACGATGATACGTGATGAATTATATGTGAGACTTAAGTGTGATAATGTCTAGTTCACTAGATATACGTAAGAAATGTTATGAGTTGTGTACGTTAGTGGGATTAAACGTTAAAGTAGATGTGGGATTAGTTAGGTAATGAATATACCTAATGTTAAAGTAAAGTGTGAAATGTTGGAAATCGTTCTAGCCTTAGTGTTAGTGCGTAAAAGTAAGAAAGATATAAATATGTGGGAAATGCTATAGCTAAATACGTGAGATTGATGTGGGAAGTGTTAAGCTTAACCCGTGCTAGTTTATGCCAAGCTAGAGCGTATGTGGTCGCTTGAGTGGCTCCTTGCGGCATAGTTACGTGGGACTAGTATTTCCGGGTGGAGTGACTAACCACCAATGTTAAAAGCATGACGGGATACTATGGAAATGGCATTGCTTTTCCTAAAATTTAAGACGTGGGAAATCGTGCTAGTTGTAAAGCTAGTGCGTAATATGTAAACTGATTAAAGATGTAAGATGTGGGAATAAGTTGATTAAGATAAATATATGAATATGTGAGAAAGATGTACATGTAATTTAAGACGTGGGATTACAATGTGATGTGGGATTTAATGAGATGTGTTGAGACGTGTGATAAGAACGATACATAGGCACAATTAGGAGTATATATCCTACATGTGCTATACATATATGTGCGATATGTTTATGTGTGATATGTAAGACGTGAGATGAAGTTGATTAAGCTGATTAAGTTGATAATAAGATATGTATGAAAGAAATATATGTGCTTTACGTTGTGAGATCACGATGTGACGTGAGAATATGTGCTAATATGAATACGTGTGACAAGTTTATGTGTGAAATGCCAAGATATGATATGAAGTTATGTTTAAGTGGTAAGTCTATGTTGATATGATATAAGATATTGATTAAGAAGAGGGTATATGATGATATGATGTATATGTTGATATGAAATGAAATGTGATACAATGTGGGAAAAGGGATGTATGGTTGATCTATGATTGTTGTGGATGATATGTAATGCGGTTACGTTTGATAAGTAAAATATGACGAAGTTTTATGAAAGTAAAATGAAGAACGTTTATCAAAATGTGTGTATCTTACTTAGCTAATTTTATTAGCTAACACTTGCTTTTATGAAAATGTTGTGTCCTTCAGGATAAGCAAGTATAAGCTAGTGAAGTGCGTGGATCGTGAGATGGGTAGAAGAATAAAGGAAGATTAGCATTAGTCTCCCTATGATTAGACTTTACCCATAGCCATATGTTCGGCTACTTTATTTATGATTTATGTCTCTTGTAGTGTTGATGGAAATTATGTTAGTGCCATAACTTGGATTTTACTTTGACTATTACGATGATGCTATTAGTAACACCAAACTTTAATGAAAGGTACCATCCGTTACGGATGGGGCAGTTTTTAAGTGATCCTTTTCCGCTATGTTTTAAACGCCGTTTGACAAAAGTTTTTGAAATCCAGGTTTTTAAAATGACGGGTGTTACAACCAGCCACCGCCAACAGCCGCCCCACCTCGCCGGAAAACGGGGTACACCCCAAAACGCCACAAAAATCATTTCCATCATCATCATCTAAGCAACAAGGGACGAAAACCCAGCACCAAACACCACCCACGCCACCTCTTCTGCCACCCCATGTCACGCCGTCGCCGCCACTCCGAGATCTGGCCACCAGCAGGTCACCACGCGCCACCACAGTCCTCCAACACCACTCTTTCTTGGTTATTTTTGGTTTCTAACAAAACCCATCAAAACCCATCTTCTCTTTTTCTCGTATTACATGGCATCCTCTTGATATTAACTAATGAGGGTTCATCATTGGCCGGATTTATTGCGAAATTAACGATTTTATACATGTTTTACAAACTCCCGGCCATCTCCACCACCACACCGTCAGCCACCATCACACCGCCGGCAGCCGTGGTCACTCTTCTATCTCTCTCTCACACACCACCACATTGATTTATATTATTTTTTGTTCCAGATTTGTATATATATATATATATTATATTTGTTCATGATAAAAAAAAAAGAAATTGATTTATATATTTTTTTTTCCAGAATTCTTATATGTATATGAGGTGGGTTTTTGTTGGATTGAATTGAATTCAACGGGTGAATATGTGATGTAGCAATTGAATTTCATGATACTTTAGTGTTATGAAAATAAAAATGAAAATGAACATGAATGAATGGATGAATGAATTTGCAGATGATGTTGTTGTTATTTGATTCCCAGGGAAAAGGAAAATAATTTAAGATGATAATTTTTCCTCTTTTCTAAAGATGACACACATGGCTGTCTATGTGGCATGCCTAGTTGGTCAAAACCAGTCAACAAGAGACAAAACCACCCTCCAGTATTTTTAGTCTCCATGTTAGGCGGTGTTTTACAAAACATAACCCACAATATACGAAATTAAAGATTGGTACCTCCTAAAGTAAAAAAGTACAACTTCAGTACCTTTACAGACGAAAAGCCCTAATTAAAATGGTTACATTTGATAATATATACATATATAGTTTGATCATTGTTAGCCGCACCAGTAACATAATACTATGAGATAACGTTTAGTGATATATGATTGAATAGTTAAAAATATATGATGTATGGTTCTCATAAGAGTTAACAAAGAAAAGAAAGTATCTATGACAATGTACGGGAATAAACCTACGCTTAAATTTAACGGATAATAATATACGTTGTTTTACTTTTTTCCGTTATAAAAACTCCCGCGGCATCGCGCGGGCGTTTTTTTCTAGTTATTCATTAAATGATTGGAATCACCGAGTGATTAGGTAAAATAATAACTAAACACACTCCAAAAACTACACCAATTACTAACTGATTGGATAAACCAATCAGTTACTATATGATTGTCCGATTAAGCCATTGCCATCACTTGCTCACTAACTTTCAGTAGGTTTCAATCTTTATTAATCTCTATATATAAAGAACACCAGCTCTCTTCATGGCGTTAGCAGGTTACTGCCATGAGAAGATGGAAAAATGTGATTTTATTGCATATCAAGTATAATATTCTGCCTCCATCATCCGTTTGATGCAAAACAAAAGCTCACACACTTTAGAAAGAAAACTAATATGTATAAGCCTCAAATTGCTTTTCAAGGCACATGACAAACTTCTTATGTTTGAAGATTACGTATATGTAGCAAATTTTTGCAGTCATTACAAACTTTATTCAATACAACAACATAAATCATTTACAAAAGTTTTGGCAACGAACACTTGTTTGACAAATCTGTTTACAAATACGTCCATTCCTCAAAAAAAATTCCTTTTTGACTGCGGAAAGTAATTTCTAAAATGAAATGAATTTCTATCTTACCGATCCACCCATTTGCAAAAACAGCCAAACCTATATACATAATATACAGAGCATACTGCATATTCAGAAACAACAAAATAGAATGTGAGAAATCATGTAAGAAGATAAGGATGCACATACATGGAGAAAAATATATCCAGTTCTATTTCTATCTCCAAATTATGATTTTTTCCTAATACACATAACTTGAATTGAAATTCAGCCATAAACATCCAAAGCAATGATAGTAAAGAGAAAATTGCATTATCAAAACATATCAATAAAGCATAAACTAAGAAACGAAAATATATTTAACGGGTAAAAAAAACCTGCTAATGAACTCATTGTTTCTCATTCAGGCATTATAGCAAACACTTTGTGGGCATTCAACCCTTTAGCATAAAATTCATCCATATAGCAAGTGAATTCAACCAAATATTGTTCACCTAAGTATTTCCTCCAACAACATCTCGCGAGCATCATCTTCATCAACAACAATAACGATTTAGGGTTTTTTATGGTTTATAGTTTACTGTATGCATAATCAAACGTAAACAAAATTGGATGGAGAACAAAGAATAATATGTGGCTGAATGTTTTGAAGAGGATTTCAATAAAGGAATAGGTTGAATTGTGAGAAGAGATTGAGGAAGAAAGATTGAAGGAGGTTTTTGTTCTATTCGTTTTTCTGTATTAGGTCAGAGAAGGGGCTCCAGGTTTTTTTTTATTTTTTGTTGGTAAAAAGAAACGTGGAAAATAAAATAGAGGGATGGGCGGGAATGTAGTCTCAAGAGGGGCTCTGGTGGCTCCAAATACTTCTTCAGCCTCCTGTTTTAGTATAGTATTAGATTCTCTATCTCCAAGCGATGATGTGGCATCTCTCTTTGCTCGCCATGTCATCTTTTTACTACGTGTCACCTTCTTATCGATACTTTCTTTAAGCGTAGGTTTATTCCCGTACATTGTCATAGATACCTTTATAAAAATTATCACACACCCCAATTTTAGAAAGTGTTACATAATATTTACATACGAAATTACTAAATTGTCCTTAATAAATACCCACTATGGAAAAAGTTTTTATAAATTACCAAATTTGCCCTTAATGAATTAATTTACACTCTAAACCCTTATTTTAATAATTAACACTTTAAGCTCTTATCTTTTAAATATTCCACTATCACCTTTACATCAACCTACACCACTTAACACCGCCACCACCACCAATAATACCGTCACCGACACCACTAGACCGTCGTCCCCGCCACCGTCGCCGCATTGCGCGGGTACCATGCTCGTATCTATTGGTTATTTTGGTTCCTAGCCATTAAAAAAAAAAGAACAAACAAAGCACTTTAAATGAAGAAATAATTATTTGGTTTTGTGGACAACTTGGTCAGTGAGACGCAGAAAAAAACTTTTTTCCAAAAACAAATAACAATTTAGTATTTAGCAAGAAACAAAACTTTTGTATTTTATTTAATTGAACAAAAGAAAGGGGAAGTTCGAAGTTTGGCTTTTGCTTCTTTATTGCATATTTTAACACATGTAGTTTCACTTACATTATATTATAATTCTTATTTTGTTTCTATGCATTAAAGCAGTAATATCAGGATAAGAATACAAATGTAAGAGTTCGAGTCTTGAATTCTTGGTGGCAATATGCTATTGGTACAATTTCTCTGCTTGAATCTATTACAACATTTAGTTTATGATATATAATCATTCATCTAAATTTCTACGGCTATTTTTATTATATATAATTTATGAAGAATCAACAAGAAATAAATAAACGTGCAACGCACGGGACTAACCTAGTTTAATAAGGACATGATAGCTAAGTTATCTTTTTTAGACGTAATAGTAACTTTCTTTCCAATTTACACAGAGTTTCTGCATACATTGATGTTATTTTGTATTTATTTAACATTTATTTTCTTTTGGTTCATGTTTAGGTATAGTCTCATAATATATGATATGTAAGTGAAGAAATTATGAGAAATAGATATAGAAGAAGATGAAGAAGATACTAAATAACCAACTAAACAATCAAATTAAGTTTAATGATAAAAGAGTTTAAACAATACTTGATTCAATACCTAAAAGTGGCATGAATCCTAAACTAAACAAATACAAAAAACTCATAGTGATGATGAATTGAGAGACTAAGGAAGAATGCAAAAAAAAACGGCTACATCCTGGTGGGAGTGACTGTTTTCTTAAATATGGTTTTGATGAATTTTTCTGGTGGTAAAAGCTGCTCCATCTTCTACTGATATAAGAAGACATAGTCATATAGGAAATATGACCGTTCCTAGGTGTGTTGAAGTTATATGACGAGATGACCCCTTATCTTCAGTATTCATTCAAGATGACCCCTTATCTTCAGTCTTCATTCAGGAAGAGTCCTTGATCTTTCTAAAGAGTTATTCAGATAGATGCATCAACATTCAATATAGGTGCACCAACAATATATGCATCTGCATCAATACTCTCAACCCTTCAATAACATACTATCTTGCACACTTTAGATGAAACCGAAGATAAGATTGAGGAAACATGGACACTTCACAACAGCCCCCCCACAATCTTAGCGGCGGTTATATTAGGATAAAGGAAATTAACCAAAAAAGAAATGTTCTCCCCAGCCGTAGAATGCCATACTAATAAATCTTCACCCAAAAGAACAAGAATAAAAGGTCAAGATTGGACCAATGCAAAAAAGCAATCTGGAAGCAAGATCTTCAATATCTTCAATTTGACAAAGAATGGTTTTCAAGGCCGGAACAATCAGTCACACCGAAGGTCTTTCACCCCAAGTGTACTGAATGTGGGCTAAACCAGAAATACTAAAGCTCGAGCTTCTTAAACAATGAGGTCCACAAAAGAACTGGTCCAATAACTTGAGCATTTAACTGGTCACTGGTAGATGTTTGCTGAAAGAAGGCCTCACCGGAGCAACTTGCTCGCTGAATTATAACTTTTTAGCTTAAACACTTGCTGGTCACACTTGATGCTTGGCTGAAGTGCATTGACAAGCAAGATATAACTTTTTCAAGCTCCCACAATCCATCAATCCATGTAGAATTAAACCACTTTCTACGAAACTGCAGCAATCTTTTCCTTGTTCCAGCTAGCCTAAACTCTGCAAACAAGACAACAAACCAAGAGAGAGCCAAAAAGTAATAAAAATTAAGGTATCTAACCAAATAAGAGGGAGTGAACAGAATAACAACAAAACAAAAGACAAGGCTTTTAGTGTTTTAAAATTCAAATGACAGAAAGATTTTAAGAGTTCAAAGATTTTAAAGATTCAAAGAATTGAGCAAAACAACTTAAGACTCGAAAAACACTTTTCTTTTGCTCAACTCTAGCAAAATATACATATATATTTTAAAGAACACCCTCATTGTAAAATGAAATCAAACCTTATAAAAGACATACACATATTCCCCTCCTCAATCTTGTAGCTACAAGATTGAAGAGACACTTACAAATTAAAGAAAAAGGGATAAACCATCCCTGATCAACAGCCTAAACTGTATAGGCATAAATGCAAGGGAACAACTCAGAGCATGACATAAATATCATCATTAACCAGAATGTCGTGCAATCAATGTTAATGAGAAGAAAACATTTTGAAAAACAAAGGAGATGATAACAGATAATGTACCAGATTAATATGAACCAATCATAATCACTATCTGGAACACAGACATATATCAAACAATCAGACGTGAGAGGAATATAAAGACTAATCCAACTTAACCAAAAACTTTTACAACTTCACAAGTAAAGCAAACAACTAAACATGCAAAGAACATAAAGACTAATTTGAGTTAAAGGAAACTTTTATGACCTCATCACAAAAAAGGGCAATTTTAACCCAAACTAAACAACCAACACCTTGCAAACATAATGTAAAGATAAAACAACCAACGGTTTTCTTATAAGTAAAAAACCACCTTACTGAATGTGAACTTTGTATCCACACCCAAATAAGAAAAAAAACCCCAATCATTGCCTGCACCAATCTGGACTACAGTCTCATGGTCAAACAACCATAATACAACCACAATCCGAACAACAAGAGTCACACAAACTAATAGATAAAAGGCTATCATAAAAGATTAAGAATGCCTAAGACAAATAAGAGGGGCTGCCATAATCGGCTAAGAATGCCCAATAACAACCAATCAACAAAAGATTCATAAGCAGACAACACAAAGGATCATAAGACAATTAAGGGTTAAATGTTTATGAAAAAAAAGGTAAAAGGTTAAAGGTTTGTAAAAACGAAGGGGTGATATTTGTTAGGTTTTGATTGGGTAAAGTTGGATATTAAGGGGTATAATGAGGAATTAGATTCAAAAGTAAAGGTTAAAGGAAAAAAGAAGGTGAAAAAAGAGGAACAATTTAGAAAAGTCTAAGATCCAAACAAATTGGTCATACAAATCATCAACAATTAATGAGAGAAAACAAAGAAATTACATGATTTCTTTAAGATTTTGTATTAGACATGGAATCAAAGGAACGTCGTGCATTTTAGGCATTGGGTTTGGTTTGTCTTTGTCCTTGAGCTTATAGGTACATTGAGGAAAGCAACGTTCAAGGGGGAGCATGGATCAAGGGGGAGCTTTTGTTGTCTACCCACATGTCACACGGATCGAAACCTAGGCTCTAATACCTCATACCTTCTTTTTGATATGACAAAGGGGGAGAAGTAATAGGTATGTATGTTCATTTTTTTTCAAAAATAGGTATGTTATGTTGTTAACGACTTTAGCTTTTATTGCATTTTCATACCTATTAGATGTATTGTTGTCATTATCAAAAAGGGGGAGATTGTTGGTGCATTTTAGGCATTACGTATATTGTTGGTGATTTACATATAATGATTGTAAAATGATATAAAAGCTAATTTAGGCATGCATACGCTATTTCCGAACCTAAAACAATGAAAACGTCAAGTTTGAGTTTCGTGTAGCATTTTGTCGCAAAATTGCCGGACGGCTCTTGTTATAGAGCACAGACGTTATGCACGGCTCCTGTTTCCAACAAGAGCCGTGCGCTTCTGTCTTTTTCGCTTGTTTTTCACCGAGCTCTCGTTACACACTTCCGTGACTCCAAACTTGTTCCATAACCTTATATTGATGTTCTAAGATGTTTACAATTGACAAATTTCAAAAATAACAACTTTCGTTTTTCTCCAAATTTGAGGGTCGAAAATTTTCTAAATATAAAAGAGCACGGCTCTTGTTCTGGGTAAGGCCTCAGAGGACGGCTCTTACAGGAACAAAGGCCGTCCTCCTCTGTTCATTTTGGACTTGATTTACCGAGCGCTCGTTACATATGTTCATGACCCGATACTTGTTCCTACGCGTTATATTATCATCCTAAGGACGCATTTGTCATATTCCAAATCTAAACACTTTGAATTTTCACCAAAATTGGAGGCCAAATTTTTTCTAAGTGTTGGTCAAGATAAGTCAAAATTGTTAGAATGGTCAAAATTGGTCAACATCTGAATAAATTCAGATTAATATTTGAAAGTTGAGTGGTTTTTTCTCATTTCCATATCTACTCTTGTGACTTTCTCAATCCCCATTCATCCTTACTTGGTAAGCATCTTCCACTCTTTCTCCATCTATCTTTTTAAGTTCAACCTTGTTTAGGAAAGTTATTGTTGTAGTGGAGACAACATGGGAGGAAAACATGGCTTTTTGTGATGTTCCAGGTAAGGCACGACTCTTGTTTATAGCACGGCTCTTGTGCCCTGGAGGACGGCCTCAGTTAAGAGCCGTCCGGGTCAAACGGTCACAAAACACTTTTTGACTATAAATTGAAGACTTGGTGACTTTTGCAACTCACCTCTTGCATCTACAACTCCTGGAAAAATAAATACTTACATTTCTCATCTCATATCATTGATAAATTTGGCAAGAGTGATAAGATTGTAGTGAGGAAATATTTGTATAATATTTGTGAGCCTACATCTTGTATATTCAATCATACTAGTGAGTGTGATTGTGGGTTGAAGTTCTAGTGGTTAGGATTTCAATTTCATAGATATCTCTAGTGGTTAGAGATTGTGTGTTCATCTCTTGAAGTGTCAAGAGCTTGGTGTATTCTAGTGGTTAGAATACTTGGTGTAATTTTGGATTCTCCACCGGGTTTGGAGAGACTAGTGCTACAAACTCTCGATTCATGAATCGGGGAGTGGATTACGGCGAATTCGTTAACATTCGCCCGAACCACTATATATCGTGGTGTCTCTTGATTTGGTGATATCTTTCTTACTCTAGCTTTTCAATTTGATCATATTTATTATATAATTGTGATAGTGATAATATCTTGCACAAACAAAGGATTGAATGTTGTTTCACAAATAATCTTTCAAAAAGAAGTTAAAAATTGGTATAATCTATTCACCCCCCCCCTCTAGATTACACTTACAATTGGTATCATAGCACGTTGCTCTAATTTTTGCAAAAATCGTAATTTTTCAAAAATTTTGAGTTTGAATCCATGGACAACAAAAGTGATAACTATAATGAGGGTTGATGCAAAGACCTCCTCTCCTTGAGGCGTAAGGTTTTTGCTATTGGAAACAAAGATTTGAAACCTATGTTTGTGCAAAAGACATTGACTTATGGGATATAATTGTCTCCGGGGATTATGAGCCAAAAGAATGGTCGGTGGCGGATAAGGTTTGGGTTAAGGTTGAAAAGAAAGATTGGAAACCCGAACACAAAAAGGGAATTGCTAAAAACTATGAGGCTAAACTAATGTTGTACAATGCTTTGCCACATAAAGAATACGAAAGAGTTTTTATGTGCAAAAGTGCTAAAGAAGCTTGGAAAACCCTTGTTGTAACTCATCAAGGAAATGCACAAGTCATTGAAAACAAAATTGAACTACTTGTTGCTCAATATAAACAATTTACAATTGGGGAGGATGAAAAAATAGATGTAGGATATTCAAGATTTAATACAATTTGCACAAGTTTGAAAGCTCTAGTTACATCATACACAAGCAAGCAATATGTTCGAAAATTCCTAAGAGCTCTACCGACAAAATGGAGACCCAAGGTGACCGCCATTGATGAAGCCAAAGACTTTGATGACCTTGGATGAACTTGTGGGAAATCTCAAGGTTCATGAAGTAATATTGGAAAAAGATGAAGAGATTAGTAGATTGAAGAAAGAAAAATTCAAGTCCATTGCTCTCAAAGCCAAACATATTGAATCATCAAGTGACAATGGAAATGATGAAGAAGAAATGGATGAAGATGAAGAGCTAGCTTGCATGGTGAGAAATTTCAAAAGAATTTTTCGAAGAAATGGGAAATTCGTGAGACCACCACAAAATGACTCAAGAAAACCACCACAAGACTTGAAGAAAAGAAATCCGAGAAAGTGTTTCAATTGTGGTGACCCAAATCACTTGGTGAATGAATGCACCAAAAAGAGAAATGAAAGGGCATATGTGGGAGGTGCATGGGAAGATGAAGAAGGAGATGAAGAAGAAGATACCCAAGAAAAGTGTCTAATGGCTCTTGGAAGTTCGGAGAGCTTTAGTGATGATCTCCCGGAGACTACAAATGGAGCATGGAGTGATAGTGAAGACGAAGACTCCACCATGTGCTTCGTTGGACAAGACGAAGATGAGGTACATTCCGATAGTGATTACTCTATTGAAAATCTTGAACATGACTATGAAAAACTTGCCATTTTAAGTACTAAAATTAGTAAGAAAAACAAATATTAAAATCGGAAAATGAAGCTTTGCTTAAAGAATTAGAAGAACAAAAATTCTTGGTGGCTCTTGTTATGCAAGAAAATAATGAATTTAGAACTAAAGAAAGTCATTGTGATAAATGTGTTCTTTTGAAATCCAAAGTAAAAGAATTAGAAAAGGAACTAATAATAATGAAGGGGCAGGCAATCGGTCAAAGGTATCCCCAAGTCGGAATTCCGGCAAAGACCAAGAAGTATCCATTCTTAACACAAAGAAACCGCCGGCTTTTAATTGCGTTACCTCTGAAATTATGCAAGATTTACCGGGGTTGTCTTCCGGAGTTAAGCGATGAGTTGGGTAAGAAGTGTGTTTTAAAGTGTTAGATAAAGGAACAAAAATGCTTGATCAAATGCTTGAATCCATTCATGGGAGACCGGAAAAGGCGGGAATCGGGTATGATAGCTTTGGTTCAACTAGTGAAATCAAACCCACCATCTTTGTTAAAGCAAAAGAGAAAAATGTAATTGATAGTCGATGTGAAAACATCCATGTGCAACGACCACAAATTACAAAGACCTTGACCAAGTCCACTAATCATTATCAAGTTCCATATAACTATCAACTTGCATCTAAAGCACATTTGAAGGTTGAAAAACCACATATAGTTCAAAAGTTTTATCAACCAAGAAACAAGTTTATAAATGAATATTCTAGAAGGAATTATCAAATGATGACAAGAGGTAAAGAATTTCAAAAGAATCTTAATTACTTTCGACATAACCAAGCATATCATGGATACACAACCCATAAGAAAGTTGTAAAGAAATGGGTAAAGATAGGTATGTTTAATGCTAACAATCCCGGACCCATGAAACATTGGGTACCAAGAGTTTGAGTGTCATTATGATATGTAGGAATGCAATAAAGGAGTGATCGAAAAAGATGATTGGATCACCGATAGTGGATGCTCAAAAAAAGATGCTCGAAAAAGATTGGATCATCGAAAAAGATGCTCAAAACACATGACCGGTGACCGGGAAGTATTCACTACATATGCCAAATGCAACGGAGGTGATGTTGTGTTTGGAAGTGATGTCAAAGGGAAAATCATTGGTAAAGGTAACATCGCACACGAAAAATTTGTGTTTGAAAAAGTTGCTCATGTGAAAAATCTTGCTTTTAACTTGCTAAGTGTTGGTAAATTATGTGATAAAGGCCTAAAAGTTCTATTTGATGAATCACATGCGGAAATAATTAGAAACGGTGAAGTAATTATTAGATGTGAACGTAAACAAGGTGTATATACATGCAAACTAAATGACTATAAGAAACTTGATTTGTGTTTAGCTACCATACATGATATGTCTACTTTGTGGCATAGGAGATTAGGACATGCTAACATGCGTCAACTTCAAAAATTGTCTTCTATGGATTGTGTGAGGGATCTCCCTAAATTGAAATTTGATTGTCATTTTTGTGATGCATGTAAAATAGGTAAACAAGTTAAGGCAAGTCATAAACCTAAAAATATCATATCAACTAAAAGATGTCTAGAACTTTTACACCTTGGTAATTGTCGATGACTATTCTAGATTTACTTGGACTTTCTTTTTAAGACATAAAAATGAAGCATTCGATCAATTCAAAATATTTGGAAGAAAAATACAAAATAAGCTAGGATGTACAATTGTGTCAATAAGAACCGATCATGGTAGGGAATTTGATAATGAAGCCCAATTTGGGGCCTTTTGTGATAAACATGGTGTAACTCATAATTTTTCGGCTCCTCGCACTCCCCAATCTAATGGGGTTGTTGAGAGAAAAAATCGAACACTTCAAGAAATGAGTAGAACAATGTTAAATGAACAATCTATTCCTCAAAAGTTTTGGTGTGATGTCGTCGCCACCGCTTGTTATACTTAATAGAGTGCTTTTTAGACCATTAATGAATAAAACACCTTATGAAGTATTAAAAGGAAAGAAACCATCTTTGAAACATGTTAAAGTCTTTGGGTGTAAATGTTTTGTCTTAAATAAGAAAGATCACTTAACTAAATTTGATCCTAAAGCATATGAATGTGTCTTTCTAGGCTACTCTCCCATAAGTAAAGCATATAGGGTCCTAAATAAAGAAACTAACATTGTAGAAGATTCACTAGATGTCACATTTGATGAATCGGAACCTAAACCTAAAACCTTGCCTCTAAAAGATGATGATGTAATTGAAGAAGAAGTTAGAGCAAATCCACCTCAAATAGAAACAACTAATGAAGATGTAATACCTCAAGTTGAACCTCAAGTACAAACTATCGTTAATATAAGAGAAGTAAGAGACCATCCCATAGATCAAGTCATTGGTGACCTAAATCAAAGAGTAACTAGATCTCATGCTATGTATGTAAACTCTCACTATGCTTTTGTGTCCACCGTAGAACCCAAAGATATAAAAGAAGCTATTATTGATGAAAATTGGGTAATGGCCATGCAAGATGAACTTAATCAATTTAAAAGAAATGATGTTTGGGAATTAGTCCCCTTGCCTAGTGGATACACAATTTTTGGGTTAAAATGGATTTATCGTAATAAACTAGATGAAGATGGGAAAGTCACTAGAAACAAAGCTAGGTTAGTGGCTCTAGGTTATTGCCAACAAGATGGAATTGATGAAACGTTTGCTCCGGTGGCTAGACTATAATCCATCCGAATCTTGCTTGCATATGCATGTGCTCATAATTTCAAATTATATCAAATGGACGTAAAAAGTGCATTCTTGAATGGTGACATTAAAGAAGATGTATATGTGTCTCAACCACCGGGATTTGAAAACTTTGATAAACCTAATCATGTGTATAAACTCAAAAAGGCTTTGTATGGATTAAAACAAGCACCTAGGGCTTGGTATGATAGATTGAAGACATTTTTGATTGAACATGATTATATGATGGGTAAAGTGGATAGTACATTATTTGTTAAAAAGAAAGAACATCATTTGTTAATTGTGCAAATATATGTGGATGATATTGTATTTGGATCCACGGATCAATCTTTGTGTGATGAATTTTCAAATATTATGCATGATGAATTTGAGATGAGTATGATGGGTGAACTTAATTTCTTTCTTGGTTTGCAAATTAAACAATTAGATGATGGCATATTTATTAATCAATCTAAATATATTAAAGAAATGCTTAAGAAATTTGAAATGGAATCATCTAAACCATTAGATACACCTATGGCCACTACAACTCGACTTAGCGTTGATGAAGAAGGTGAATCTATGGATAGTACTAAATATCGTGGCATGATTGGTAGTTTATTGTATCTTACCGCTAGTAGACCGGACATAATGTATAGTGTGTGTTTATGTGCTAGATTTCAAGAAAATCCTAAACTATCACATTATGAAGCGGTTAAACGAATATTTAGATATATAAAAGGTACAATGAATCTAGGTCTATGGTATCCAAAATTTTCCGGTGTTGATATTATGTGTTATGCGGATTCCGACTTAGGTGGTTCACTTGTTGATAGAAAAAGTACTAGTGGTGTTTGTGCTTATGTGGGTCTATGTCTAACTTCGTGGTTTTCTAAGAAACAAAATTCCGTTGCGCTTTCTACCACCGAAGCCGAATATGTAGCCGCCGGTCGTGCTTGTGCTCAAGCACTTTGGATGAAACAAATGTTTTTAGATTATAATGAACACCAAAACGAAATTCCCATTATGTGTAGACTTAAGTAAAAACCCCGTCCTACATTATAGAACTAAACATATTGAGATTAGACATCACATTCTTAGAGATAATGTGCAAAAAGGAAATATCGTAATGTTGATACAACCGAAAATGTGGCGGATATTTTCACAAAGGCACTGAAAAAGGACACTTTTAATACTCTTAGATTGGATTTAGGCATGATGGAACTTGTTATTTAAATAAATATCATCTTTTGTGCTGTTCTGAAGAGCACGGCTGCTAACTGAAGCCGTCAATCATTTCTGGACGGCCGTTGCCTTAACTGCAGCCGTCCCTGGCATCTGGACGGTCGCTTCTCAAACTGGAGCCGTCCCTCTCTTCTGGACGGCCTTTAACTGCAGCCGTGCGCCCTTGTCTTTTACCTACCTTGAAATTAATGTTATCCCTAGGAAATCTATTTTTATCCTCATAATCTTATCTCTACAGTAACTTTTCTTATTACCCTTACAAAACTTGTGACAAAACCGATTCATCTCTCTTCACTCAAAATCTTCAAAGAATATCTAGGGTTTCAAGTTACCTTGCATAATTCTTACTCTTAATCCATTCTTCATTCACTCTCAAGGTAATTCATCTACTCTTTACTTTAATTCAATCACATTGTTTTTGTTTGACATAAATTAGGGTTTTATTTGGGATTTTCAATTTAAAACTGAATTTTTGTTAAAATAGGGTACTTATACTTGTGTATTTAACACATAAATCTCCTATAATAGTAAAATATCATGTAAAATTGAAATTTACAAACAAGAATTGTTATTTTTTTATTTTAATCCGAAAATTAAACATTTTTTAAAATATCCCAAATATTAGAGAGTCATCACTTGCACTTAGGATTGCACTAACTATTTTGATTTTTTAATTGTTAAACATCATTCATATTGCATATCATTCATTTAAAATGGAAATAATTAGGTGTGCCAAACATTAGTAACTTGCATTGTGTGCATTTTAGGTGCATTACTAGTTCATGTTTTATAAATACACTCACGCACACACAAGAGATGTGAATGATTGAGATACTACAAACTCATTGTACGTATTTTTAATTAACAACTCAATATTGAAAGTTGAAAGTTGTCTCATATAAGTGGCACATAGATAAATAGTTAGGTCGAGACAATGACTAAACGACATTTTAGTTCATATAGGCACACACGTTTGACATTTTAAATGATCATAATGTAACCTTTGTGTAATAAATTATTTAGATCATGTCGAGGATTGATGATTATCCAAGAGCTTCCGCCGCTCAAAAGAAAACTCAAAAAGAGAATAAGTCTATCTTGGCTAGGAGGCAAATTAGTGATGGTCGTAGGGTTGATGTTGATTCCGTTGGGAAGATGTAGTTGTAGCATTTAGGACAATGGGTTGGTTACCTCTTTTGATTTGGCTACCCGTTAGCCTGAACCTGCTACTTCGGCTTACACATTCTATTGATATATCTAGAAAGCATCTGACTTTCGGGAAGAAGAGGTATTACCGAAGGCTTCGTCGCTTTCCTTCCCTAGCCGGAATAAATCCATTTCTTTTGTTTGGTGCCATTATTCCTACTTCTGCAGCTATAGGTTTGCATTTTTACCCAATATGGGAAGCAGCATCTTAAGAGACAATTAGGTATTAAACGTATTGTTACTAGAGAGAAAAGATAACTCCAACAATTTCTTTGTTCTCAACGCTTCCCAATGTCCAGGAATTAGTCACTTCAACATATGCTCACAACGAGTAAGGGAACTCTACTCCATGTTCATGGACACTAGAACATTGTTCTAGGCCTTCCTCACACGGGTGAGGAGGCCTACCTTGAAGGGTCAACTTCTGACCTTAATAAAGTTCCCGATTTTGTAGACCTTAGGGATGCCAAGCGTCTACTTTGCAAAGATGCATCTCTAGCTAGAAAACATTGTCATGTAAGTAACCTAAAGCATCATCACGATATGAGAGCGAAAATTCTTGGTTGGAACATTTTTTGCAAGAAAGGAAATCATAATATCGTACCCGCTAGTATCTTTACCCTTGTGTATTGTCTTGAAAAAGGCATTCGGGTCAACATCACCTCTCTTGTGGCTCAAAGGATGAATGGTCTTCTAACAAATGGGAAACGGTTTCTCCCATATGGTAATGTTGTTAAACCATATGTTTGACCATCTCGACCTTCCTCGACGAAATGTTCAGGTTGAGGGTCATAGGCCTATTGGAAGAGAAACATATGCTCGAATGGGAAAGGATTTTCCGGAACCAAGCGCTAAGAGACCTAGAGATGAAGGGCCTAGTAGGATAAACGATGAATCGGAGGATAGTAGTGATGATATTGTGGAAGTTGAGAGTGATGGAAGCAAGAGTGAAAGTAGCGTTGAACCCGATACAAGTATAACGAGCCAAGCGTTTGATGAAAAGAGCCATGATGATAAACTCAAGTATGTGTATCGAGAGGTCCGAGGAGCGAAAAAGGAACTACGAGGACTCAAAAAGATGATGAAAGATGTATTTGAATTCCTCAAATGCAAAGGGCCAAAAACTCGTGATTAATCATTATGTGAACTTAAGTGGCTTTGGTAAACGTTGGCTCTTGTAGGTTTAACTTGTTGATTGACTACTCATTTGACTTGTTTGTTTGGCTACTTGTTACTTGGTAATATTGTGTTCTTAAGTTATGTATGAAAGATTTGGTTTGGATACTATGATGGATTAACTATGCATGTTTGAATGTCCGTATGTATGTATGCTTGCTTTGGGTTTGGTTTGTCTTTGTCCTTGAGCTTATAGGTACATTGAGGAAAGCAACGTTCAAGGGGGAGCATGGATCAAGGGGGAGCTTTTGTTGTCTACCCACATGTCACACGGATCGAAACCTAGGCTCTAATACCTCATACCTTCTTTTTGATATGACAAAGGAGAAGTAATAGGTATGTATGTTCATTTTTTTTCAAAAATAGGTATGTTATGTTGTTAACAACTTTAGCTTTTATTGCATTTTACATACCTATTAGATGTATTGTTGTCATTATCAAAAAGGGGGAGATTGTTGGTGCATTTTAGCATTACGGGTAATTTGAACGTCTCCGTTGTTTTGATAATGAGTAACAATACATATAATATTGTAAAATGATATAAAAGCTAATTTAGGCATGCATACGCTATTTCCGAACCTAAAACAATGAAAACGTCAAGTTTGAGTTTCGTGTAGCATTTTGTCGCAAAATTGCCGAACGACTCTTGTTATAGAGCACAGACGTTATGCACGGCTCCTGTTTCCAACAAAAGCCGTGCGCTTCTGTCTTTTTCGCTTGTTTTTCACCGAGCTCTCGTTACACACTTCCGTGACTCCAAACTTGTTCCATAACCTTATATTGATGTTCTAAGATGTTTACAATTGACAAATTTCAAAAATAACAACTTTCGCTTTTCGCCAAATTTGAGGGTCGAAAATTTTCTAAGTATAAAAGAGCACGGCTCTTGTTCTAGTTACGGCCTCAGAGGACGGCTCTTACAGGAACAAAGGTCGTCCTCCTTTGTTCGTTTTGGACTTGATTTACCGAGCGCTCGTTACATAAGTTCATGACCCGATACTTGTTCCTAAGTGTTATATTATCATCTGTGTTTGCAATTGTCATATTCCACATCTAAACACTTTGAATTTTCACCAAAATTGGAGGCCAAATTTTTTCTAAGTGTTGAAAGTCAAGATAAGTCAAAATTGTTAGAATGGTCAAAATTGGTCAACATCTGAATAAATTCAGATTAATATTTGAAAGTTGAGTGGTTTTTTCTCATTTCCATATCTACTCTTGTGACTTTCTCAATCCCCATTCATCCTTACTTGGTAAGCATCTTCCACTCTTTCTCCATCTATCTTTTTAAGTTCAACCTTGTTTAGGAAAGTTATTGTTGTAGTGGAGACAACATGGGAGGAAAACATGGCTTTTTGTGATGTTCCAGGTAAGGCACGAATCTTGTTATAGAGCACAGACGTTATGCACGGCTCCTGTTTCCAACAAAAGCCGTGCGCTTCTGTCTTTTTCGCTTGTTTTTCACCGAGCTCTCGTTACACACTTCCGTGACTCCAAACTTGTTCCATAACCTTATATTGATGTTCTAAGATGTTTACAATTGACAAATTTCAAAAATAACAACTTTCGCTTTTCGCCAAATTTGAGGGTCGAAAATTTTCTAAGTATAAAAGAGCACGGCTCTTGTTCTAGTTACGGCCTCAGAGGACGGCTCTTACAGGAACAAAGGTCGTCCTCCTTTGTTCGTTTTGGACTTGATTTACCGAGCGCTCGTTACATAAGTTCATGACCCGATACTTGTTCCTAAGTGTTATATTATCATCTGTGTTTGCAATTGTCATATTCCACATCTAAACACTTTGAATTTTCACCAAAATTGGAGGCCAAATTTTTTCTAAGTGTTGAAAGTCAAGATAAGTCAAAATTGTTAGAATGGTCAAAATTGGTCAACATCTGAATAAATTCAGATTAATATTTGAAAGTTGAGTGGTTTTTTCTCATTTCCATATCTACTCTTGTGACTTTCTCAATCCCCATTCATCCTTACTTGGTAAGCATCTTCCACTCTTTCTCCATCTATCTTTTTAAGTTCAACCTTGTTTAGGAAAGTTATTGTTGTAGTGGAGACAACATGGGAGGAAAACATGGCTTTTTGTGATGTTCCAGGTAAGGCACGACTCTTGTTTATAGCACGGCTCTTGTGCCCTGGAGGACTGCCTCAGTTAAGAGTCGTCCGGGTCAAACGGTCACAAAACACTTTTTGACTATAAATTGAAGACTTGGTGACTTTTGCAACTCACCTCTTGCATCTACAACTCCTGGAAAAATAAATACTTACATTTCTCATCTCATATCATTGATAAATTTGGCAAGAGTGATAAGATTGTAGTGAGGGAAATATTTGTATAATATTTGTGAGCCTACATCTTGTATATTCAATCATAGTAGTGAGTGTGATTGTGGGTTGAAGTTCTAGTGGTTAGGATTTCAATTTCATAGATATCTCTAGTGGTTAGAGATTGTGTGTTCATCTCTTGAAGTGTCAAGAGCTTGGTGTATTCTAGTGGTTAGAATACTTGGTGTAATTTCGGATTCTCCACCGGGTTTGGAGAGACTAGTGCTACAAACTCTCGATTCGTGAATCGGGGAGTGGATTACGGTGAATTCGTTAACATTCGCCCGAACCACTATATATCGTGGTGTCTCTTGATTTGGTGATATCTTTCTTACTCTAGCTTTTCAATTTGATCATATTTATTATATAATTGTGTGATAGTGATAATATCTTGCACAAACAAAGGATTGAATTGTTGTTTCACAAATAATCTTTCAAAAAGAAGTTAAAAATTGGTATAATCTATTCACCCCCTTCTAGATTACACTTACAGAACGATTCGAGAAAAAAGATATAAGACATTAGGATCAGGACATATTAGACAATGCCAACAAGATCAAGACAAAGAAAATCTACCATCAAAGGCAAGAAACCATTTATCATGCAGAGATCAACAAATGTGATATTCAAGTGAACATGCCACCAACACTATTTGCAGTTTAAATAGTAACAATGACTAAACAAATCCTCACAATTATCATAGCAAACTCAATTAACCACGAAGAAGACAAAGACTGAAATAAGGAACAAACAGATATTCACGATAGTCTTAAACTAAACAACTTATAGGCTTCCACAAGTAAAACTCTTTCATTCTTATAAACAATAAACCATTTGTCATATATCTTATCAATTGAACCACTTTAATTTTCCAAGCATGCTTTACATCAGATTAAACCTCTTATAATGCCAAAATAGGACAAACAAAAAAAATTTAAATCGAGCTTAAACAAGCAAAACCTAGACGGATGAGGTGAATTACGGGCAACCTTAATAAACAAACAATCCTATACTGAACAACCTCTAAACAGAGTAGCAGCTCATCAAATAGCATACCAACTAACTAAGATCTCAACGAAGCAAAAAGTCAAAGGAATAAACCGAGTAAAAAACGATGAATAATGAGCAACACAATCTGCAAGTAGATGCACAGAGCCTGATCTCAATTCTTAAAACAACTTTGCTAACCTACTGACAACCCATCCAAAACAAAAAGCCGTAAAGAGGACACAATTTGAAACTAGCACCTTAATAGCTATCGGTAGTACAATCATCACGCATACACACATTAACAATATATCACTGAAGAGTAATAGATATCAATAACCAATGTCATCATAGATAAAAGGACATATAAAGAAAATTGGCAAAGGCAAACCACCATCGACAAAAAAGGCAAGAAGCGAGCAGCCACAGCTGGTACCACAAAAGCATACGACAACACACAGAACCAACATAAATCAGTCTTCCTCTACACTAGATTAAGATAAAGAAACTTAGAATGCCTAAATGCAACAATTAAAACAAGTAAACAGGGGATGTCTCTCCCTGTATATCTCATGTCTTACACTCAAACAAATGCTGGTCCACCTAACCCAGCCATATATGCCTAAAAAAGATCTTATCATGCAACCTTAAAAAAGGTTTATCAAATAACCGATTAAACAAGAACCCTGGTTGTAGGCCAAGTATGACTCAATGGGGGCAGTTGATCCCTGTAAGCACAGAAACGGCCATGAGCAGGTACTTGCTACCACTCAGGAATGAAAGAAAAAACTTACAGAGTACTCCTCAAAAGAAATTTGTAATGCCTTGTAAAGAGGAAAAAACAGTGGAAGACTAATCAATCTGAACCCAGGCTTTTTTACCATCCACCGGATTTGGAATCGAAGAAACGAGGCCAACAAAACCAATCTAGAATGAAAAACAAGACTAGATTTCCAGAAATTGAGTTTCCTATCACTACAAATCGAACCAAATCCAGATTTATCCCCAATTAATCAAATCAGAAACTTCACCAAAGAACACGGGCTCCATAAAGGGTTTCAAAAAATGAAAAAAAAAACAAGATCAGAATAGGGGAGAAGAAATCCCCAAACAGTATTATTATTATTAGTATTATTATTATTATTATTATTATTATTATTATTATTATTATTATTAATCTCCACGAAACAATATCATGTGAACCTAAGAAGAAGACAGACCTTGATGATGAACCCAATAAAAATATCGCAAAGGAATTATGCCCTTAATAATTAGGTAGCAAAGAAGATAAACAATAAACGTTCTCAATCAAAAGAAACCCGAGCAGAAAATGATTTAATCAGGATGAAGAAAGATAATTTTAGGTTTTTTGTTTTTATAACTAAACAGATAATAGAAATCTAGAAAAGAACGACATAATTTTTTGACCTTTTTTTATATAAAAAAAATTAAAAGACAGATAAAAGAAAAACATTTTGAGCCCTAATCAGGAACAGCTCAACCAAGGAAGAAGATGAACCTTTCTTTGATACCATGAAGAAATTATGAGAAATAGATATAGAAGAAGATGAAGAAGATACTAAATAACCAACTAAACAATCAAATTAAGTTTAATGATAAAAGAGTTTAAACAATACTTGATTCAATACCTAAAAGTGGCATGAATCCTAAACTAAACAAATACAAAAAACTCATAGTGATGATGAATTGAGAGACTAAGGAAGAATGCAAAAAAAAACGGCTACATCCTGGTGGGAGTGACTGTTTTCTTAAATATGGTTTTGATGAATTTTTCTGGTGGTAAAAGCTGCTCCATCTTCTACTGATATAAGAAGACATAGTCAGATAGGAAATATGACCGTTCCTAGGTGTGTTGAAGTTATATGACGAGATGACCCCTTATCTTCAGTATTCATTCAAGATGACCCCTTATCTTCAGTCTTCATCCAGGAAGAGTCCTTGATCTTTCTAAAGAGTTATTCAGATAGATGCATCAACATTCAATATAGGTGCACCAACAATATATGCATCTGCATCAATACTCTCAACCCTTCAATAACATACTATCTTGCACACTTTAGATGAAACCGAAGATAAGATTGAGGAAACATGGACACTTCACAACAGTAAGCTTTAATATACACGTGAATCGAGATTATTTAGATTTATTTTGGTATGGGCGAAGGTAAAAAAGTTGTATAAAATTTCACAAATATAAGAGTTAAAAATAATATATAAAAGGCAAAATAGTCATAACAAAATTTTTATAGTAACCTCCCATAAATAATTGATGGATGGTCCGTCGGGGTAATGCTGCCCTCACAAACACCCACAATTAAATTGAAAAAGAAAAAGAAAAAGTAAAGATGATGTCCTACTTGCTATTCTAGGAAGGCTGTTGTTAAACCCACAAAGAAAGCATCGGCATTGAGACTAATTACGAATACAATACTATTTAAATTCTTGGTAAACTCAATAAAAGAAATATGGAACTACTTTTATTATTGTCGCGACTTTTGCTTTAGCTTATTCTCTTTTCGATGAAGTTTTTTTTTTCATTCCGAGACATTTTGTGAAAGCAGCTAATTGAAGACTCACATTTCAGAATCAATAGTTTCAACATATTGTATATCGAAGATGAGAGAGGCAACCATTAGACTGATTTATCTAACCTTCTAGTTCCTGGGTAACCCATTACACCTCCTTCTTGATTCCCATCCGGGGCTAACAACCAATGCGACCTAACCCAAAGTCGATAGTGAAACTCTTTATTTATATAGGAAGTAATAGGAAGTAAAGGCTCTCGCAGTAGTTGTTCTGTAAGGGCTTCCATTACTTGCTTCAATTGCATTGATTTATCCTTTCTGGCCTCAGGCTTGTACCTAATCTTCTAAAGATCAACCCGCGAGTCAAAGAACTCCTCTTTCGTAGTACACTTCTTGCTGAATACCTTTTTTTGCTTCCTCCAATTGGCAATAGGACATCCTCTACTAAGCTAAGGAAGTACTTCAATGAAGGCATCGAGTGATTTCACCCGGCGAATTGACAAAGCCTAGTCTAAGAGCAGGATGAAGTAGCAAAGGGGAACTAAATAGCCTTACAGGGAATGGGTTAGAGAAGGCGGTGAAAGGGTATTGAGCTAGAATGAAACTATTAGGCAACTTTTTATAAAGGAAATCTGTATTTGTGAACGTATTGCCAATGCTTGAACAAGACAGCTTAGACCTATTAGAGCGATACCGGAAAAGGACAGAAATCGATTTCTTTAAAGAAGAAAGACCGATAACAAAGCAAGATAGAAAGAAATGACCGATTGCCATACATAGACCGATGAAAGAAGAGAGGGATGCTCTGAGGGCCGGTATCCAAATCCTTTTAACAGGACCATAAAAAGAGTCTACTTTCAATTGTCCATGGCACAAGGTTTTTACTTCCAGAGCGCTATCTCACTGGGCCCTGCCTTCCTTGCCCTCCACCAAAGCAGAAAAAAAAGCCTAATATTTGGATCAGCTTCAATCGGTCTTTTTGGCCTGGTTGAGGTAGTCAGTATCTTCACAGATATGTCTATTTCACTGAGCCTCTCAGTGCCCAGATCGTTACTTCTCTCCTGCTCGGGAATAGGGTATATTCTTTTTGTTGTGTAACTAATCATTAAATGTGAAAGGACTCGACCCAAAACGTAAAATTCTTTTTTTTATAACCCAGATGAAGAAAGATCACAACCGAGATGAAGTAAAATTACAACCCAAATGAAGTAAAATTACAAACCAGATGAAGTAAAAAAATAACCCAGATGAAGTGAAATCATAACCCGGATGAAGTAAAATCATATGCCAGATGAAGTAAAATCATAACCCAGATGAAGTAAAATCATAATCCAGATGAAGTAAAATCATAACCCAGATGAAGAAAAATCATAACCCAGATGAAGTAAAATCATAACCAGATAAAGTAAAACATAACCCAGATAAAGAAAAATCATAACCCACATAAAGTAAATACCTTCAAAACTTCTAGATGCAACTTCCTTCTAATCAACTTCAAATCAACAAGGACTTAGTTCCCTCTTCCGGAACCACCTATAAAAGGTTAAACAACTAAAGTATAAGCGAATGCTTAGTGAATAAACTTGCATACAAATATATATACGAAGGAGGGCAAAAACATAAAAGACTATCACATGTAGCCAATGGTACCGTCATACCATCACTTGCATACTCACTTTTGCGCTAACAACACATACATGGATCCATATACGCTAAACAATAATCAAAGAGGTTCTTTGGCCTCATCTCAATACAACAAGAGGTTCTTAGGCCTCATCTCAATACAGTTATGAGTTCTTAGACCCCGACCTCAAAATTAGGCCCTAACGCCAAATCGATTACCACACACGGAATCCACCATCATATGGTAATCGACCCAACGCACATATAAGAGTATGCAAATTTACTCACCTCCTCCGCGACTAACAACAATCAAGATTGCCACAACACAATATACACATAAGACTTTATTCACAATCTTGGCTAACTCACTTAGCCATGTTATGGATTCACTAACATTCCTACCATATCCAACCCATTCTCTTTGAGTTGGCTCATTTCCAAATCTCATTTAACAAAATTCTATCTTTCATAATCATCAATCTCAACTTTCTATCAGTTTGCTAAAATCCCATTTTATCACCATTATGTGGTCAATTCATCTCATTGATCAAAGTTAACAATGTTATAACACGATTTCTATCACTGAATTCAATTCATCAATGGCGGTTTGGATAGTGTGTGTTCTTGGTGTTTGTGTGTGTTTTTAGAGAGAATCAAAGGTAACTGTGTGTGAATTAACAGGTATAAAAGTTATGTGTAATGTTGTATGTAATTGTTATGATCTCTAAGGTATGAGAGGGCTATTTATAGTCTAATTCTACAATTATGCTAATTGTCACAATTAGCCCCTCAACCTTAGTAATCATTTATCTATGAATTAAACAAGAAATTCCTCTAATCTAGATTACAATTTATCACTATTTTTGGATTTCTAACATTCTCCCCCTTAGTGATACATTGTAATGAAGTACGTGTTATATTGTCTTGTAGGAATGAATTTGATGAGCCCGGTGGTGAAGACAATTGGTGTGTTGAAACAAGTCTTCAAAGCATTCTCTTTTGTCTTTGGAGAACTTGATTCAGTCTTGATCTTGGTCTTGAACTTCTTGAAGTTAAATCATGTGAGGATTCTCAATGTTCTTTTAGAACAGAGAATAATGAATGCGTGTGAGTCTTGAATGAAGAGAATAATGAAGTCGAACAAATGTGTGTGACTTGAATCTTCGAGAATTGTTGAATCATGAATCAGAGTTGTCTTTTGAAATGCGGAAGGTATGAATCTTGGTTTCGAAATGTTTCAATCTTTGATTCTTGAGTGAAATTCAACTTTTCAATTCTTCAGTTTTAATTCTTGAATGAATTTCATCTTCTTGGAATAAAGTTTCATGAATATGAACTCTCCCCCTTGATGTATGCATTGGAGTTTCTTGAACAAAATGTTGTTGTATGACTTGAAGATCTTTGAATGAAGTATGTTTGATGAAGACTCTGTAAAATCTTTTACTTCTTTGACTTGAATCTTCTAACCAATCTTTGATCCTTTTTGAAGCTTTGATCTTTGTCATATCAATTCGAACACTTTGGAGAGTAAGCAATTGAATGAGGTTTGGATGAAATTCTTACGAAGTAATCATGCTCCCCCTCAATCCATGATTATAAACATTTTGGAGCATCTTTGAACTTTTGAAGCATCTTGAGTGAAAATCATTTCATCTTCGGTTTCATTCTTATTTTTGACGTCAATTCAGATTCACCCTTTTTAAAATCAAAATTTCAATCACCTAAAGTCTAGTGAAAATCTGAAACTATTGTCACATCATGAATAATTTTCTCCCCTATACACAAACTTTGATAAGCCTAGAACTTTGAAAAGCCTAAACCCAATTAAAACAACCAAACACAAACTTTTCTCCTTGTTTCCTTATCAATTAGTGAATCAATCATAATATTTTCTCCCCCTCATAATGACATCATTGGGAACCAATGTCATTATGTACACATTTGATTGATTAAATATCAAAAGAAACCATAAAGAAATTGCAACCATCAAAACATCAACCCAAACCATTAGCCCAACCCAAGAAATCCTAGGGGTGACTAAAATGTAAGATCGAAGTTGTTGGTACAAACGTTATATCATGGTGTTGGTGTTTTCTGTGTTTGTGTGATGAGAAATGAAACCGGATAAGAATGATCCGTTAGCATGTTCAAAAATCGAAGGGATTAATGAAATGACCGATTGAAATGTATAACATTTTTCGGATTTCCTATGTATCATTGAGATATGCACAAAACAATTCTCTAACATAGTTCAGTCTGCGGCTTTGCAACCACGAGATTGCTTCAAAGAATATAAATTATGGTTAACACTACCGAAGCATTTGATAACCACAATTTTATCCTTAAAGACTTTTTAGGGAAAAACCGAGGTCACTTAGACTTCTTGTTAACTCAATAATCACATAAATGTAATCATGAGACCTACGTTCAACGTTGGAAAAGATGTTAGCATTGGTAGGATTTCCATTCGATCATCGTGGAATATCAATTAAGATATCACTACGAATGTTCCGGCTATATCACAAAGATAAGCAATTATATCACAAAGATATGACTCGAATGTGTTCTAATACAAATGAATGATGATCAAATTAATGACCAAACAAGATAGCTCTAGACACATCGTGATCAAAATGAAGTCGGGGACTGGAGCAGAATGTCTCCCTTTTTCAATATCAACATCTTCCAAATGAAGAGTCAATAGAAATGTGGAAATCTCCGTGAGAAATGAAACAAGTATTTGTTAAGAAACACTTGAGTGGTTAGGAAAAGATGTGCATTGCTTCACTGGGTCTATGAAGACTTTTTCAATATCGAGAAATCAACAAATGAAATCCGATAGGGACGTGTTTACCCGGCTTTTTGAGAAGTTTGGGGAGGACTTTTGTTTCTTTTAGCCCTTTCTCACATCATATCACCTTACCCTCTCACTTTTCAACTTTACTCCCTCCATCCTATTTGCACGAAAACAACATCACTCAAAATACCCTCACTATCTAATGAAAGAAGTGAATACTCCGGGGTTAGAATTCATCGGCGATGATGAAATTCATGGAGTAAATTTTGAGAAATACTTATCACTCATGTGCAAACTAATCTCCGAACTCCATTTGAGTTGAAAATCATTGGAAAAACATCAAATGTGTGTATGAAAAAAATTTGAAACACATTTGAAGTTTTGAAGGTTGTTGAAATCACAAACTCCTCCTTAATCTATGCAAGAATAGATAAAAAAAAATTTCATAGAAAGGTGGAGCAAAAATTGGTTTTGTGAGATCAAAAGTAGTAAAATCTTTGTTGTGATATTTTTGAAAAAAAAACTTTGAGAGTCTAAAGTGAACAAGATTTTGAAAAACATAAAGTTTTGCTTCAACAACAATGTTGATAGTAAGACAGCTAGGGAGTACACAAAGGCGTTCAATCCTTCGCATCTTACAACAACAAGTTGGAGGCAATTAAAACATTTAAGCAAATGAAAATCCAATCAATTGTTCAAGATGAGACAACAAGGGAGTACACAAAGGCGTTCGATCCTTTGCGTCTCATATCAACAATTGAGAGTTTTGACAACTTTATTTGAACAACTTGATTGCTATTACACATACATATGCATATAAGAACACTTGGAAGTACACAAAGGCGTTCGATTCCTTGTTATCTTATATCAATTTGTATGTATAATAACAAAAGCTTAGAATGTAAAAACACTCTATAAATAAATATATCATTTAAGAACGGGTTGCATACATAGTATATGCAAGCCACTGAAATAAATAGCTTTTTGTTTATTTTTGAAAAGTTGCAATTTTTATTTGATTTTCTGTTTTCAAATTTTGTATTTTGTTTTTCTGGAATGTGTCAAGAATTTCTTCAAAAAGAATTAAGGTTTAAGATTTAACATACCTAGCTTGGAGATAAGAAAGTTAAACCTCTTTTCATCCAATGGTTTTGTGAACAAATCTGCAAGTTGAAAGTCAGTTCCCACAAAGTAGAGCTCGATGTCACCTTTCTCAATATGATCTTTGAGAAAATGATATCTAACATCAATATGCATTGATCGAGAGTGGTTTACTGAGTTGACTGCAATGGCAATGGCACTCTGAGAATCACAATAGATAGGGATATGATCATATTTCAGACCATAATCAGTTAGTTGTGTCTTCATCCATAAAACTTGAGCACAACAACTAGCCGCAGCCACATATTCTGCTTCAGCCGTTGATAGAGACACACAATTCTGTTTCTTGGAAGACCAACTCACAATTTTATCACCTAAAAATTGTAGAGTACCGGAAGTGCTCTTGCGATCAAGTTTACAACCTGCATGATCTGCATCTGAATATGCAGTTAGATTGAATCCAGTATCCCTTGGATACCAGAGACCTAAATCGGGTGTCCCCTTCAGATAACGAAAGATTCGTTTCACAGCTTGAAAATGTAAATCAGTTGGAGCAGCTTGATATCTAGCACACATACATGTTGCAAACATTATATCTGGGCGAGATGCTGTTAGGTACAACAACGAACCAATCATACTTCGATATCTCTTTTGGTCAAATGGTTTCCCATTTGTGTCAGCATTTATGTTTGTTCGAGCAGCCATTGGGGTAGATATTGAAGAACATAAAGTCATATCAAACTTTTTCAACATGTCATTTATGTATTTACCTTGTGATATAAAAATACCAGTTGGTAACTGTTTGATTTGAAGACCCAAAAAGTAATTCATTTCCCCAATCATACTCATTTCAAAATGATTAACCATAAGAGATGAAAAGTTTCGGCAAAATGTTTGACTGGTCGACCCAAAGATAATGTCATCAACATATATTTGAACAAGTAGAACGTGCTTACCTTGTTTGCGAATGAACAAGGTAGGGTCAATTGTGCCTTTGGTAAAGCCACCTCTTAGTAAGAAAGTAGTTAAAGAATCATACCATGCTCGGGGTGCTTGCTTAAGACCGTAGAGAGCCTTGTCTAACCTGTAGACATGGTTTGGCCTTTGAGGATCAACAAAACCTTCCGGTTGATCAACGTAAACTTCTTCTTTGAGGTCACCATTCAAGAAAGCAGTCTTCACATCCATTTGAAACACAGTAAAGTTTCTGAATGCGGCATAAGCTAAGAATATCCGAATGGCCTCCATTCTTGCTACTGGAGCAAAAGTTTCGTCGAAGTCAACACCTGGTTGTTGGCAATAACCCTTTGCAACAAGTCGAGCTTTATTCCTTACTACCACTCCATTCTCATCCTTTTTGTTTTTGAATATCCACTTTGTTCCTATTGGATCATCTTTTCTAGGATTTGGAACTAATCTCCATACCTTCAGTCTTTCAAATTGCGCGAGTTCATCTTGCATTGCCTTAACCCACTCTGGATCACGAAGAGCTTCAGATACGGTTTTGGGTTCGATGTTGCTAAGAGAAAGTGCAACAAGACACTCATTTACTGAGGTACGAGTAGTTACTCCTGCTTGTGGATCTCCAATTATTTGATCAGTAGGATGGTCTTTCTGCATACGTGTCCACTTGTGAGCATGAGGAAGAGGATCTTGTTGTTGAAGATCAACTTCACCATCATTAAAACTTGAGTTTTGTTGAGAGATGGAGTCATAACTTGGTATAACTCTTTCCTCATAAGCTGGATGATCAAAATCAAGTGGTACATACACATTTGGAGTGTTTAATGGATTTGTTGTCTGAGTTAATCGAGAAGGTTGTTCTTGAACATTCACTTGAGAAGCATTATCAGGAGAGGATGGTGGAGAAGTATCAGTAGAAGAAAATTCTTGCTCTGAAGAACTTGATGAAAATTCATGAATATTGTCAGGAACTGGATCGTTGTTATGAAGCGGTTCATTGTTTTGAATTGGTTCAACGATGACCTGAGGTTCTTGATCATGAATCGGTTTTGAATTATAGAATTCTTCAAAAAGAATATCTAATTCATCACTTGTTGGAGTTGGAAACTTCTTGAATTTTGAAGCTAAGGTAGAATTCCTTGTAGAAGTACTTGAAGTACTTGGATCATTACTTGTTGGGAGCAAACCTTCTTGCTCAAAAATCATGCCTGACATCTCATCAAACCAAACATTCATTGTTTCTTGAATTGTGTTGGTTCGACGATTATAGATTCGATAGGCAATTGATGTTTTGGAATAACCAACAAAATATCCTTCATCACCTTTCTTCTCGAACTTTCCAAGATTCTCCCGATCATTCAAAGTATAACAAACACACCCAAATATATGAAAGTAGTTGATGTTGGGTTTGCGTTTGTTAATAACCTCATAAGGAGTCTTTTCGAAACGCTGATTGATAATGGACCGATTCTGAGTGTGACATGCAGTGTCAACAGCTTCAGCCCACATATTGGATGGCAATTTGGAATAAGCAAGCATTGTCCTTGCTGCTTCCACCAGCGATCGATTTCTCCTTTCAACAACACCGTTTTGTTGTGGGGTGCGAACTGCTGAGAATTGATGAGTAATACCTTTGGATTTGCAGAATTCATCAAAAACAGCATTCTTGAACTCAGTTCCGTTATCCGAACGGATGTAACGAACTGGAAGTTGAAGATTTACTTGAGTATTAGTGATGAAATCTATCAACATCTGAGTTGTTTCATCTTTGGATGCAAGGAACTTGACCCAAGTATATCTTGAATAATCATCGACAATAACCAAGATGTATTTCTTCCCATTTCGGCTTTGTACTTTCATCGGCCCACAAAGATCCATATGAAGCAAATGAAGAGGTGCTAAAGAATTTGGAGATTTCTTCGGTTTATGAGAAGTTCTCTTAATCTTCCCAACAGCACAAGAAGGACAAACATGCTCACTTTCATACTTAAAGTCAGGTAAGCCTTCAACAAGATGCTTGTTGACCAAAGTATTGATGGTTTGGAAATTCAGATGAGAAAGCCTTCTATGCCATAACCAAGAATTCTTTGAAGCAGCCTTTGAAATGAGACAAATATTATCGGTTGGTTGGTTATCATCGAGATTGACGGTAAAAAGATTATCATCACGGTCACCACAAAGAATATCAACTCCATCTAGAGTTTGGACTTTGCAAAGAGATTTTCGAAACAGAACTTGAAGATTGTTATCACAGAATTGTCCAACACTGAACAAGTTGTGACTTAATCCTTCAACATAGTGAACTTTCTTGATGATAATTCCATTTCTTTCAATGTCTCCATAACCTAAGATAGGAGCGAAATTGTTGTTTCCAAAGCGAACTGTTCCCATGAATCTTTCAACAAAATTCTTGAGCAAAGATTTATTTCCAGTCATGTGCTTCGAACACCCGGAATCGAGTATCCAAACACAGATGGTTATTTCCTGCAATCAAAGAAATTTAACCGTTTTTAGGTACCCACTTGAAGACGGGTCCTTTATGGTTAGTTAAAACAGGCAGGGTATATAACTTAGGAATCGCATTCAAACATGTTTTTGAATCAACATAAGCATTGACAAGCACATTATCAATAAACACATTTGAATAAAAAGTACGAACATTCACATGAGAATTAAAAGTAACATGTCTACAAGCATCAACATCAGATACACAAGTGCGAGAATTAAGATTGTTTACAAGCTCACAAGGTCTTGCCTTGGCATTTTCAACATTATTTGACAAAGAAAAATTGTTTTGATTATCATGAACACCCTTCCTCCTATTAACATTCTTTCTCCTCTTTCTTTTCTTCTTTTTCTCAACATCCTTTTGGTTACTAGTGAACTTAGGTACTAAAGTATTAGCAACCCATCTAGTACCACTAGTTATGCTCTTTCCACCTGTTGAATTGAAATTTAGAAGATTAGAACTAGAAGTTTTAAACACTTTCATCTTTTTGGAATCTTTTGGAGGTGAGGAAACTTCTTGCTTCTTTGGTTTATCATGAGAAAACCATCCATATCTATCCCTATATCTAGTTGTACCATTTGATGCATCCTTAGTTAGCGAAACTGAGCTATACTTAGACACCTTAGGTATAAAGCTAGTTTGAGAGCTAGATTGAGAAGCAATAGAGTAGTCTTTCGGAAGTTTCACTTTGGTGTACTTTGTCTTGTGTGGGGTCTCAGCTTGTTCCTCTTTGACATGTTTTACTGGGGTAGCAACAAAGGTTTCTAACTTAATGGTCTTTGGTTCAGTCTTCACGAGTTTGGTCTTAACTCGTTTCTTTGAGTAATATGAAGTTGGAGCTTTGGACAATGGTTTTTGAGATTCCACTTTTGTTTCCACTTTGATTTTGGTAGATTCAATCTTTTTCTCAGTTTCTGAATTAAAAACATATTCTCCCTCCATGAATTTATCAAAATCATTCTTTGTGAAATCTTTGGAAAAAGAAAATTTCAATGGAGATTGATTAGTTTCAGATTCATTTGAAAGTGTTGAAAAATCAGGAATCTTGGTGTCCAACTTCACATCATGGTTAGTCTCAGAAATTAGGTCAACTTGAACTGACACATCTTTGGTTTCACAAAAAAATTGAGTAGAAGTATCAACACCTATACTAGCACTAGGCTTAGGGTGAACAACTAACTCATCAACAGTGTTGTATGTGAAAAACCTATAGAAGTACCATATCAAAACTAAGCTATGTGCAAGTTCTTCATTAGATAAATCAGATTGCACATAATCATCAGCTATAAATGTAGCAGGATTTTGACAAGTACATTCAAGAAAATCAGTCAAGGTCTGAGTAGAGGTATTGGTAGATGAATCACAAGTAGTTTGGGTAGAATTGTCTACTAAAGCACTTTGGCCAGTTTGAGTAGAAGCATTCTCACAAACTTTCTTAGTATCAACAACAATACATTTATCCTCTGAATTCGGACTTTGAGACTTGAGATGATCAATAACTTTTTGTTGAGATTCCACTTTTGTTGTAAACCTTCTATTTGTTTTTCCAAAAATGTGGTTGGAAAATACATTTTAGTTGGTTTAGTTGGAGTACAGACAGATTCTTGGTTTTGAAAATTTGATTCAATTTCTTCCAATTTGAAAATTGAAGATTCCTTAGTTTTGTATGAATCATTTATTGCATCATAATTAACCAAAAATTCTTGTTTTGGTATTCTCTCAACTTCATCAGTCTCAAATTCGTCATCCAATGGACGAATAAATTGTTGTATCATACCAAGTCGTAGGAATTTTTCATCATACAAGGGTTCAATTTCCTCTTTGGCTTTTTGCAATGGTGTGATATTCTCAAATCCCAACCCTAGAAGAAATTCTGTTTTGTCAATTTTTGACTTGTTGAAATAGGCAGTGAAATTCAAGAGAGGATTTTGTTCAACTTTATATAACTTTTCTTGATAGAAAAGTATATTCTTTTTATATTCCTCAACTTGTTTTTCAAGATTCTCAATCTCAATGTCTTTTAGAAAACAATTATGATTTAAATCAGAAATCTTCCTTTCGAATTCAACATTGTTTGGTTTAGCTTCTTGGAGTTTTTTATTAAGAATATCAACATCCATTTGTCTTGCATTTGCCCGAAGCCATTCATTGGTCTTTTGAATTTCAAGATCTTGATTGGCCTTTTCAAGATCATGAATGGTCTTTTCAAGATTTTGACATTTTTGTAATAACTTAGAATCAGGAGAGACATTCAACTCACATTCTTTAACCAACATCTTATCTTTGTAAGCTTGAAAATCTTGTTTAATAGCTTCATGTTCAAAAAGTAATTTTGAATGTTCTTCAATAAGTATTGAAAATTCACTTTTAGAAAATGAAATGCTATTTTTCAACTTTTTGTTTTTGTTGGCTAAAGAATTGATATGAGTTGTTAAATCTGATAAAGCTAATCTACATGACTCTTTGTCCTTAATCAAAGAAAAAGTAGAGTCGAGATTTACCTCATCATCTGGGTATTCATCATCAGTGCTTTCTTCTTTAAAGACTTTGTTCTTGGCCAACCTTGCCATATAGCAAACATTAGCAGAAAGATCTTGATCTTCATCATCTGTGAGTAATAGCCATTTGTCATCTTCAGCTAGCAATGCATGTCCTGCTTTGACTTGTTTGGCTAACAGCATCTTCTGCTTGTAATACTCATAGTTCCGCTTTCGAGGTTGTTTGCAATCAACAGCAAAATGTCCAGGAATACCACAATTGTAGCACTTTTTGTCTGATGCCTTACCCTTCTCAACAACTTGTTTCTCATAAATTTCCTTCTTTTCACCATACCTTGATCCATTAGCTTCACCTTGCTCATTACTCCTTGGATGATAGTGTTCCTTCTTGGGAAATGCACTTGTAGAAGAAGTGCGAAGATTGTTGTTTGTTGGCCTCGCTTTGTAAAATTTCCTCTTGAAATGCTTTGTTACCGCGGCAAGAGCTTGATATAGTTCATCTGAAACACCATCTCTTGTAGCCATCAGATCATCTCCCTCCTCATCAGACGAAGAAACAACTACCATTGCCTGTTAAGAGCTTCAGAAATCTTCTTCTCAACTATCAATGCCAAAGGATCAGAAGATACAACTTCTGGCATTTTGTTTGATGAAGCTTTGTTTAGGACTTGGTTTTCATTGAGTTTGAAAGATTCATAAAGAGTATGAATGGTGAACTTGGTCAGATTTTGATGTTGCTTGATCTGTGTTCCAAAATCTTCCCATTCTGGACCAAGAGCTTTGATGAATTTGATGTTTAGCTCAATCTCTGTTTTCTTGACATTGTTCTTCCTCAGCTCATTTATGACATTGCAGAATCTGTAGTAGACAGCTTCAAGAGTTTCATTAGGCAATTTCGCGAAGTTGTCAAACTCAGTCAAAATATTGGTCAATCTTATCGTCGAAGTCACGTCAGCTCCTTCCATCTGTCTAGCCACCTCATCCCATATCTCCTTGGCCGTATCATAAGAATCAACAGAGCCATAGATTTCATCCGGTAGAGCTTTGTATAAGCATGACCTAGCTCTGTTATCTGCAGCTGTTCGATCTTTTTGTTCAGCATTCAAAAGATCAGGAGTTAGAATTATTGCATCAGTAGTGGGATGGCGATGAACGGCAAGTCCATTAAGGATGGAATCTTTCATCATATGACCATTTGTTTGACTTTCCACATAGTCCATAAATCTTTTCTTCCATAGTCCATAGGAACCACGGTAGAGAACTGGAGGTCTTGTATCTGAACCCAATGCCAATGCTTCACGAGAAGCCATTTGAGATTGATTTGATTTGAAAGATTGGATTGAATTAAGAACAGAAAATGAAATGATCTTGAGAATAACAGGAAATGAAACGATCTTGAGAAGAACAGAAAATGAAACGATCTTGAGAAGATCGTCCTTGGTAAGATCGTCTTGGGTGAGATCGTCTTGAGTGAGATCGTCTTGAGTGAGATCGTCTTAGGATTTTGATGAAATTTGGTTAAGTCTTGAAATTGAAACGATCTTGAAGTGAAACGGTCTTGAAATGAAACGGTCTTGAAATTAAAGTGATTTTGGATTGAAATGATTCAAGGAACTGGGACGATCTTGGTTGAAGATCGTCTTAAGTTTCAAAGAAATGAAATGATCTTGGTGAAGATCGTCTTAGTTTTTGAAGAAATGAGACGATCTTGGTGAAGATCGTCTTAGGTTACTAGGAAATGAGACGATCTTGGTTGAAGATCGTCTTGTTTTCTTTCTCAAAAACTTATAAGTATTTGAATTGACCAAACCAATCCTTTCGGATTAATTAGCCAGAAACAAACACTTCACAACACACACTTGTCTAGAACGATCTTGAGAAGATCGTCTAACAAGCCACAATGCACAAGAATGAAAAACGAGCTTTGAACGACTAAGACGATCTTAGGAAGATCGTCCTAGTGAAGATCGTTTTAGAGTCATCTTCTTCATTTTATCAGTTTTCCAGAAAAACTCCATTAACAACAAAAAAAACTTCAATATCTTTTGAATTACTGGGAGTTAGATCACGAAATCACTTGCAAACTGATTGAATTCATGTCCGCAACAAGTTTATGAACAAAATTCAACACAAAACACAACAGATTCAAATCCCTCAAAATTCGCGCCAAAAACTCAAAATTCAATCTCGAGATATAGATTGAATTGGAACTTGAAACTTGACAGGATTATGTTATCAATAACCACGAATCTATTGGTGAACAAATAACTGTGATTTTATGTGATTTGAAGTGTGAATTTTGATGAACCAGTAGGTAAAAAAATACGAACAGAATTGTAAATAATTTTGATTTTGTTGAATTTGTGATTGAATTCAGTTATGGATCGTCATCAGATTGATGTTTCTCTCTGATACCACTTGTTATAACACGATTTCTATCACTGAATTCAATTCATCAATGGCGATTTGGATAGTGTGTGTTCTTGGTGTTTGTGTGTGTTTTGAGAGAGAATCAAAGGTAACTGTGTGTGAATTAACAGGTATAAAAGTTATGTGTAATGTTGTATGTAATTGTTATGATCTCTAAGGTATGAGAGGGCTATTTATAGTCTAATTCTACAATTATGCTAATTGTCACAATTAGCCCCTCAACCTTAGTAATCATTTATCTATGAATTAAACAAGAAATTCCTCTAATCTAGATTACAATTTATCACTATTTTTGGATTTCTACAAACAAATTCTCATATTACCATCCAACCCAAAACCCCCCAAATTTAATTGTTGCATGAACACTAATTCTTGAGCTAAAATCAAAACTAGGTCAAAGGAAATTCTTACCTTAAAAGACAAATACTAAGATGGAAAATCTCCAATTTCTCCTTCTTCTCTTTTGTGTGTTTCAACCCACACATATATACACCCACAAATTCTCCCAAATGAATTCTTCAACTGAAAGGAAAGTTATTATTATTGACTTAGATGATTTGATTAATTTACTTGGATGATAGAAATTCTTGAATGAATCTTCAATTTATATGGAAGAAGAGAATGAGATTTTGGATTTAGAGATGAAAGGAATGAGTGTGAAGGATGAGTCAAAAGAAAAGGGATGGCTGGACATCCTCCTTTCATGCCACGTTTTTCACTAAATTAAGTGGGTATAATACCCGCTATCCACTCCAACTAAATTAACCCCATAACTCAAAATTAAATATTAGGAAATTATTATAATGTTAAAACTACAAAAAGGGGTTATTTATTTATTTCAAAATCTTAGGGTGTTACAACTCTCCCCCACTTGGGATGGATCACGACCTCGTGATCCAAGCCATATGCAAAGACGATAATACACAAGAACATCATTCTCGGACTCTCAAGTACAATCGGACATGCTTCTAAGCTTCCACAAAATCTTCTACAATCTCACAGTTTTAGTTTAAACTCTTCTAAGTATTTCTTCTACTATGGCAATGGTTCTTCAACATAATTCAACTTTTGTCGACTTCAATTTCTTCCAAAGGCACATAAGTAGTATTATCGGCAAGACACTTTCTAAGATGTGGTATGTGAAAGTAGAGTAATCACTCGAAAGCTCATCGGGTAGTTCTAAATGATAAGCAACCTTACCAACTCTAGTCATGATTCCTTCATTTTCGACTACATGACCACAGAGTTACACCTCCCTTAACCACAATTCATACTATTGACATATAGCATAAAGCTTCTCCCTGTATAAGGTTCTCAACACCTCCCATAAACGAATCTCATGATTGGCTTGTTTCGGAATAAAGGAGTATAACATAAATGAAAACGATTACGGATTTGTTAAGCATAGGACGACAAACACGGTTCATGAGATCCATGAAAGCCGCGGGAGCGTTTGTGAAACCAAAAGGCATAACAATAAACTCAAGATGACCATAACGAGTACGAAAAGCGGTTTTGGGAATATCTTCATCACGTACTTTGAGTTGATGATAACCCGATCGAAGATCTATTTTGGAAAAATACAATGCTCCTTGAAGTTGATCAAATAAATCGTCGATTCTTGGCAAAATGATATTTGTTCTTGATGGTCACTTTGTTGAGCTCACGATAATCAATACACATACGCATGTTTTCATCCTTCTTCATGACAAAGAGAACCGGTACACCCCAAGGAGAATTACTAGGGCGATTGAACCCTTTATCAAGTAATTCTTGAAGTTGCTTCATCATTTCTTGCAAATCCGTAGGAGCCAATCGATAAGGAGCTTTAGCAATGGGGGTAGCCCCCAGAACAAGATCAATAGAGAATTCAACATCGACAATATGAGCAAAATAGGCTTGTCACCTATGAGATAAATAATGACGGGCACTAGTAAAAGTACAAACGGGTTTAGGTAGCTCCCTTCTATTGTAAACCAAATCTCCACCCTTAGAAGTCTTCAAATGCATCGCCTACTCATCACACATACGATTTTAACATTGTAAGAACTTAACCAATTCATACCCAATATTACATCAAACTCTACCACCGGGAATGGAATTTAAGTTAGATTGAGAGGTTTTTGGTGATACATTTATTATACCCATCCTTCACTAACTTTGTTTTACCACTCCCAACTTCGACTTGTAACGTGACACCTAAAAGAGACTTCGATACGGGAATAATATGAACCAATCTAGAAGCAACAAACGATTTATTGGTTCCAAAAATCAAAAGAATTCGTATAGAAACATCATACGCAAGAAAGATACATGGGACTACATTATTAGTATCCTTAGTTTATTCTACGATGAGTTAGAAGGACCTACCTTCTTGGTTTCCATGAGCACGTGCATTCCTTCTTTCCACTTCCTTTCTCCTTTCTTCTTGCCTTTCTTCTTCAGTTAACATTGGACAAGAACTCCTCATGTGTCCACCTTGAAAACATTTAAAGCACATGATAGGCTTCTCCGGCTCCGTTTTGCAATCCCGACTCATATGCCCCAGTTGTCCACAATTATAACAACCCTTCATTTACGCCTTGCACACACCAGAATGGTTCCTTTTGCATTGATGGCAAAAAGGAATGTCGTTCCTTGCGAACCCTCCACTTGAACTTCCAACTTGCTTAAGTCTCTTGTTTGGTGAATCACTACCCTCAATCTTTCTTCTTGTGATTTCCTCATCCACTCGTGTTTGCTCGATTTCGTGATCTCGAGCCACATCAACTAACATAGAAAAAGACTCCATTTTGCGCAAGCTTTTCTTCTCCCTTAGGCTTTTTCTCAACTTCAAGTAAAATTGTTCCTTCAACAAAAGATCATTCTCTAAGAATTCTGGACAAAATTGGGCTTTGTCCAAAAATTGAGAACGAAACTCATTCAAGCTTAGGTTCCCTTGACAATCATTGAGAAATTCGCTTCTCAACTTGGTTACCTCAGCCTCCGACCTAAACTTCTTGAAAAACATAGCCTTGAATTCGGACCAGTCCACAAGTGCCAACGTTGTTTCACCTTTCACTGTCAACAAACTATCCCACCACCTTTTCGCGCTATCTCGGAGCATACTCACAACAAACACAACCTTGAGATTCTGGAGGGCATTGACTAGTGCTAAAAGCCCCCTCAATTTCCGATACCCACCTTGTGCAAACAACGGGATCACGATTACCATGATACACGGGTGAATGACATATTTCGAAATTCTTGTAAGTGAATTTTCTTCGTGTATAATTTCTCCTCTAACACCTCAACCTCTTTCTCTTCATCATCATCTTTCTTGCCTTTAACTTTACCATCTCGTTTTTCAAACTCTCGTTGCACATTTGCAGCCACTTCTTTTCTTATCATTTGAGCTATATGATTATTCATAGCTCCCTCCATAGTATCATTCAACTTCTTTAGTAAGACGGGAGTGTATTTCTCTAGTGCTCTTCCTATTTGGTCAGAAATATCCATGCTATTTTCGGGAAAAAGCCGTTCTTCTTCTTGTCGCCTACTATTTTCGACTTCTTCATTGTGTCGTTGTTCTTCCATACTATAATAAGAGTAGATGAAAATTCAAACGCATAACCTACTACTATCCTTTAAAAGTATAAGCCAAATCCTAAAACTTTATACTAGACAGTTCCAAAGTTTGATGCGGTCGGATTATAAAGATGTTAGTACTTCAATCACGATAATGTCGGCCTTATCGTGCTTTAATACTAACAAGGTTATAAGCTAACACACCATCAAATACTATTTTGGGTCCCATATAAAATTACCTAACACCTAAGGTCAAGTCATGTTTAAGGTTTAAGTCTAGGCATTCGCTCAACAAGGGAATACCTAAATCCCTTAAACCTCGGCTCTGATACCACTCGAAAGGACTCGACCCAAAAACGTAAAATTCTTTTTTTTATAACCCAGACGAAGAAAGATCACAACCCAGATGAAGTAAAATCACAACCCAGATGAAGTAAAATAATAATCCGAATGAAGTAAAATCATAACCCGGATGAAGTAAAATCATAACCCAGATGAAGTAAAATAATAAGCCAGATGAAGAAAAATCATAACCTAAATAAAGTAAAATCACAACCCAGATGAGCACTTAAAAGACTTGAAATCTTTCACCAATAATTTTTATACTTCAAAAATGGATTAAAGACACATCAATGAAAGCTTCCATTCATAAGGACATAACCAATTTTTCATATTCACAACCAAATGGGTCATTTACCCATATTGACATTTATCCAAGTCAACCAAAACATGTTTATAACTATAAGACCATACATACTTTAAGTTTGCAGAAAAATGTACCAACACATTACTTTACCAAAATGACCAAATGGATCATGAGCCATATATGAGGTGGGATGACTAAGTATCCACACAAAAGCACCATTCTTCTATGAATGGCAATACCTTCAAAACTTCTTGATGCAACTTCATTCTAATAAACTTCAAATCAACAAGGACTTAATTCCTTCTTTCAGAACCACCTATAAATGATTAAACAACTAAAGTATAAGCGAATGCTTAGTGAATAAACTTGCATACAAATATATATACGAAGGAGGGAAAAAACACAAAAAACTATCGCATGTAGCCAATGGTACCGTCATACCATCACTTGCATACTCACTTTTGCGCTAACAACACATACATGGATCCATATACGCTAAACAATAATCAAAGAGGTTCTTTGGCCTCATCGCAATACAACAAGAGGTTCTTAGGCCTCATCTCGATACAACTATGGGTTCTTAGGCCCCGACCTCAATATTAGGCCCTAACGCCAAATCGATTACCACACACGGAATCCACCATCATATGGTAATCGACCCAACACACATATAAGAGTATGCAAATTTACTCACCTCCTCCGCGACTAACAACAATCAAGATTGCCACAACACAATTGACAAATCTTTCAACCTAGCAAATCAACACAATATATGCATAAGACTTTATTCACAATCTTGGCTAACTCACTTAGCCATGTTATGGATTTACTAGCATTCCTACCATATCCAACCCATTCTCTTTGAGTTGGCTCATTTCCAAATCTCATTTAACAAAATTCCATCTTTCATAATCATCAATCTCAACTTTCTATCATTTTGCTAAAATCCTGTTTTATCACCACTATGTGGCCAATTCATCTCATTGATCAAAGTTAACAAATTCTCATATTACCATCCAACCCAAAACCCCCCAAATTTAATTGTTGCATGAACACTAATTCTTGAGCTAAAATCAAAACTAGGTCAAAGGAGATTCTTACCTTAAAAGACAAATACTAAGATGGAAAATCTCCAATTTCTCCTTCTTCACACATATATACACCCACAAATTCTCCCAAATGAATTCTTCAATTGAAAGGTAAAGTTATTATTATTGACTTAGATGATTTGATTAATTTACTTGGATGATAGAAATTCTTGAATGAATCTTCAATTTAGATGGAAGAAGAGAATGAGATTTTGGATTTAGAGATGAAAGGAATGAGTGTGAAGGATGAGTCAAAAGAAAAGGGATGGCTGGACATCCTCCCTTCATGCCACGTTTTTCACTAAATTAAGTGGGTATAATACCCGCTATCCACTAAAGTTCCAACTAAATTAACCCCATAACTCAAAATATAATACTAGAAAATTATTTTAATGTTAAAACTACAAAAAAGGAGTTAATTTATTTATTTCAAAATCTTGCGGTGTTACAAATGATTGGAATAACCAAGTGATTGGGTAAAATAATAACTAAACACACTCCAAAGACTACACCAATTACTAACTAGTTGGATAAACCAATCAAATACTATATGATTGTCGATTAAAGCCATTGCCATCACCTGCTCACTAATATTGAGTAGGTTTCAATCTTTAAATAAAATTAATTAGTAATAAGGATATGATAGCTAAATTATCTTTTTTTAGACGTAATAGTAACTTTCTTTCCAATTTACACAGAGTTTCTGCATACATTGATGTTATTTCGTATTTACTTAACATTTATTTTCTTTTGGTTCATGTTTCGGTATTGTCTCATAATATATACGATATTAAATTTCATATAACAATAGCTTAATTAAATTTTACTTCAATAGTTTAGTTAAATAATATTTGCGTTACATATTGTCAAGATTGTTTAATTAACTAAGTGTTTTATATTATTTTGAATAGTTTATAATTTATCTATTTTATATATGTATGACTATTTATCGATTAATACAACCATGTTGTAATGCACTAAATCAAGAACTAGATAATCAAAGTTGTTGAAATACCTTTGTATATAAACAATTTGTTAATTTACACTTTTACGAGTATGACTTTCTATGCTTTTGAAATTAAAATTATATTGAAGTATAATTAACCAACTTTTTTTTAAAGTTTAGTACACTTCAAAGTCCACATAATTTTTTTATTTGGGTTAACCCGAATAACCCATATAAAATTTTTCTTTTTTTTATCTATGTAATATTTATAGGAGTATTATATAGTTGACTCAATCTTTATGCTTTTATTTATAAATTACCAAATATGATTCTTGCTCGGTTATTTTTTTTTATTTGGGTTAACCCGAATAACCCATATAAAATTTTTCTTTTTTTTATCTATGTAATATTTATAGGAGTATTATATAGTTGACTCAATCTTTATGCTTTTATTTATAAATTACCAAATATGATTCTTGCTCGGTTATTTTTGTATTGTAAGTATTATGGTAGACAAAAATCAAACATACCGTTTTGCCTTTTGTTAGTATTATACAAAAGTATTACTATATTACGAGTATAATAGTTATACTATACATGTCTTGTATTTAAATTTCATATAACAATAGCTTAATTAAATTTTACTTCAATAGTTTAGTTAAATAATATTTGCGTTACATATTGTCAAGATTGTTTAATTAACTAAGTGTTTTATATTATTTTGAATAGTTTATAATTTATCTATTTTATATATGTATGACTATTTATCGATTAATACAACCATGTTGTAATGCACTAAATCAAGAACTAGATAATCAAAGTTGTTGAAATACCTTTGTATATAAACAATTTGTTAATTTACACTTTTACGAGTATGACTTTCTATGCTTTTGAAATTAAAATTATATTGAAGTATAATTAACCAACTTTTTTTTAAAGTTTAGTACACTTCAAAGTCCACATAATTTTTTTATTTGGGTTACCCAAAACCCGACCCAAACAACCCAAACCCGAATAACCCAAACCCAAATAACCCAAATCTTATTCGGTTTGGGTTACGGGTGAACTTTTGGGTTCGTTATTCGGTTAACCAAACCCACATAAATTTAATCGGTTTGGGTTATGGGTGATATTTTTTTTATTTGGGTTAACCCGAATAACCCATATAAAATTTTTCTTTTTTTTATCTATGTAATATTTATAGGAGTATTATATAGTTGACTCAATCTTTATGCTTTTATTTATAAATTACCAAATATGATTCTTGCTCGGTTATTTTTGTATTGTAAGTATTATGGTAGACAAAAATCAAACATACCGTTTTGCCTTTTGTTAGTATTATACAAAAGTATTACTATATTACGAGTATAATAGTTATACTATACATGTCTTGTATTTAAATTTCATATAACAATAGCTTAATTAAATTTTACTTCAATAGTTTAGTTAAATAATATTTGCGTTACATATTGTCAAGATTGTTTAATTAACTAAGTGTTTTATATTATTTTGAATAGTTTATAATTTATCTATTTTATATATGTATGACTATTTATCGATTAATACAACCATGTTGTAATGCACTAAATCAAGAACTAGATAATCAAAGTTGTTGAAATACCTTTGTATATAAACAATTTGTTAATTTACACTTTTACGAGTATGATTTTCTATGTTTTTGAAATTAAAATTATATTGAAGTATAATTAACCAACTTTTTTTTAAAGTTTAGTACACTTCAAAGTCCACATAATTTTTTTATTTGGGTTACCCAAAACCCGACTCAAACAACGCAAACCCGAATAACCCAAACCCAAATAACCCAAATCTTATTCGGTTTGGGTTACGGGTGAACTTATTATTCTTCGAAACCCAAGTAACCCGAACCAATTAACCCGAAACCCGAATAACCCGACCGATCAACACCCCTATACGGAATCATCCCTACCATAGGGTTATTACAAATGTCTAGTACTCTCATCTATCAAGCTCACTCTAACGAAAGTTACTGATAAATCCAGAAATGTATATTCTTTTCTTGACTAACTATCCATTACTAGAACTTTTAAAGGAAGATTAGTACAAAGACTACAAACCAATTTATCAATGGTACCGGGTATGCGGTATTTAAAGATGAATAATGTATCTGGTTACTGCAAAGGATCAATATATCGAATCAGGATCAACTCACTTAAAGCGAAGTCCACATAAGGATCCCGTGTAACGAATTTTTTGACTCGAACTTGACGAGCAGGTTAACTAAGGCACAATACAAGTCAGCTAATTGATGGAGGGGAAGGGATGCAAACTTTGTTAGGAACTCTTTTAGATGGTGATATTCCTTCGCATTCCTAATAAACATTAATGCAAGTTTTTCTGACATTCCTACATAATATTATACGGTCTGTCTGACTTGAGATGTTCATCAATCAAACATTAATGGGGTTGTCTCACACCCAACTTGGGTGAAAAACCTCTCACATCTTGATTTTTTAATCCATAAAAATCACGGGGGCCCAATCATTTATTTATTATACAAAAAATATTTAAAAAATAGTATGTGAGGGGTTTTTCACCTAAGTTGGGTGTGTGACAACTCCACACTCATTTTTCTCATATATATATAAGAAAAGATATGCATATGTCAAATCTGTATAAATATTATTCCTGCTGTAAATTCAGAAACTTATATCTATACTTTATTATATGCATATATGTATATGTCAAATCTGTATATGACACACTTTATGTAATTTAGATT
>CM067168.1:50600346-50634978 GCA_034093135.1 Erigeron breviscapus | reverse complement strand
AGCGTGCCTAATCCATTTGATCACTTTGATTCACCTCGTTAAGTTGTAACCGAAGTTACCGTTTTTAAGGAAAGACAATGTCGATCCATGAGTAGCACGCTATGTTCATAACATTAGGTGGGTCATCAGGCCACCCGAAACTACTCGCCACATATGACTTGTTGCAAGGAGCTACCCGAGCAACCATTTTAACGTACCTATAACCACCGTCAGGCATGACGTACCTATTACCACCGTCAGGCACCATTTATACGTACCTATTACCACCGTAAGGCACGATGTACCTATTACCACCGTCAGGCACTATGTACCTATTACCACCGTAAGGCACAGGTTATGCATAACACTTAACATCTCATTAGCTCGAGCATTTATCATATTTAGTTTAGATTTCCACCTTTAACCTAAACTAATCCATACTATCATCTTTTCACGTTAGGGCCCTTAAAACGTGCACGGGTCATGGCAACCTAAAAAGGTCTAGTGTTCTAGATGAACAAGCCACATATACATGCACATAACAACATTACAACATATCATTAACCACCGTTCATCATAACATATCATATCGCAATCATATCATTAACCACCGTTCATCATAACATATCATATCGTAAACATATCATTAACCACCGTTCATCATAACATTTCATATCGTAACCACATGTACGGGGAAACATTTTAGGCATAAACATCGTCATCATTAATCCCCGAGTACCTCCCATACCAACCCAACCACCTATGAGTTATACATTACTGTTATGGAGGTTATAGTTTACGAACCATTTTCGTTGCACCCTCAGCGTGACAAAAGTAGTGTATCTTACCTGTTGGGAGTGTGCGCGCGTAGTGAAAGGCTAAAAGTGCTTAACAATAATCCCCGACACCTAAGATACATTAATATACAAAATATAAGTCATTTGGGACCCAAACGAACTTTTAAAACGAACTTAGGTTTGTTCTTACGAACTTAGACTCACTGAACGAACTTAGTTGCCTTCAAACGAACTTAGAAGACTATAAACGAAGTTTAACTTCGTTTGTTGAACGAAGTTAGGGTTTACTCAAACGAATTTAAGTCTCAAAACCGCTTAGACATTCACTTTAAACGAATTTAGACACCTTAGGGTTCAAACTATTTTTGAAGGCTTCAAACGAACTTATTTTGGGTTCAAACGAACTTAGGCTCATCTTCAAACGAATTTAGAGTGTTCCAAACGAACTTAGGAAGCTTAGAACGAACTTTAAGTTCGTTCGGAAGCTGTTGACATCAGAAAACGAATTTAAGACTCAATTTCGACCAGAATTCATAAAACGACTTTGTTCTTCGATTTTTCCAGAAACAAACGACTTGGGCTTCACCCAAAACATGATTTTGACATTGTTAAACATATTTTGATCATTCATATCGATTACAAACTCGTTTGACACCGTTTAGATCATTAATTAGCCAAAGACACAACATGAACCCTAATTAAACAAAAACCCTTTTAAAATCAGATCTAAATCCTTTAATTATCACCTTTGAATCTGAAATATACGTAGTAGATCGTTGATTACCTGAACAACAAGTGACCGATCCAATCCAATTACAAAAACACTCGAATGATTAACCAAAACCTTGAAGATTTGCTTAAGAATTTAATTAGGGAATTAGAGAGGCTGTGTGTGTGTTTCTAATTAGATTAGAGGCTGCCAAATTAACCTAGATTAGTCTAATCCCTTTCTTAACCCGTTTTTAACTTTTCACCATTGGCAAAACTAGTCCCTGGACTTCATATCGACTTTATTTCGCTTAAAAACACTTATTGGGGATACATATAACACACTAAAGCACTTTCACACACTACAAAGGCCTTTTACACATCATTAAATTTACTTTATTGTCACTCATTAAAGATAATTAAATCTCACATGTAGGGCACATAAACACATATTTCCACATAAACATATCACGGACTTAGAATTTGACCTAACGACGTTAGTCAACATATACGTTTAAGTTTTGGGATGTTACAATTACCTCCCCCTTAAGAGGATTCCATCCCCGGAATCACTTCAGCATCAAAAAGGTGGGGATAGGTCTCCCGCATTACGGACTCGGTCTCCCAAGTAATACTTTCGCCGTGATTGTGTTTCCACTTTATGAGAACTAGATCGATAGTCTTTCGTCGTAACTTCTTTTGTTTCCTTCCCATTATAGCAACAGGTTCATCGACAATCTGCTTGTTGGGATTAATACTCACGTCCTCGAGTGGAATGACATCCGTTTCATTCGCATAGCACTTACGTAGGTAACACACATGAAATGTGTTGTGAATTCCATCAAGTTCTGGAGGTAGTTCCAGTTGAAATGCCTGTTCATTAACCTTCTTAATGATCTTAAAAGGTCCAATGAATCTGGGGCTTAACTTTCCACGTTTTCCAAACCGTAATACACCTTTCCAAGGCGACACCTTGGGTAAAACCATTTCGCCTTCTTTAAAATCGAACGGCCTCCTTTTCTTATCAGCATATGACTTTTGCCTTTCGCGAGCAACACGTAAGGCTTTCTTTGCTATGTTAACTTTATCGGTCGTAAGTTGTACTAATTCGGGTCCAGCAAGTTGCTTTTCCCCGGGCTCCAACCAACAACTAGGAGTCCGACACTTTCTACCATATAACATCTCAAAAGGTGGCATTCCAATGCTCGCATGATAACTATTGTTATACGCAAACTCAATAAGAGGTAGGTGTTTATCACACGAACCACCATAATCCATTACACAAGCTCTGAGCATATCTTCGAGCGTTTGAATAGTCCTTTCACTTTGCCCATCGGTCTGCGGATGATAGGCTGTGCTCAAACGAACTTGAGTACCAAATTCCCGTTGAAAAACTCTTCCAAAATTTGGAAACAAAGTGAGCATCACGATCGGACACAATCGATATCGGAACACCATATTTAGTAACCACTTCATCAATATACAACGTAGCGAAGTTCTCCATAGGAGCAGTCTCACGAACTGGGAGGAAGTGAGCACTCTTCGTTAATTGATCGACAATAACCCATATCATATCATGACCACGAGGCGTTCTTGGAAGCTTGGTTATAAAATCCATCGTAATACGATCCCATTTCCACTCAGGGATCTCGAGTTGAAACTTTACAAACTTAACTGCTTTCATGCCATGTTTTCCATGTCCATTTTCTGTTTCAAACATTGATGTGTTTTAATTGTTATTACATGCAATGTTTGAGGGGGAGAAAAAGGGTAGAATGCATGATTTTAGGGGGAGTTTGTAAATTTAGTATAGTCTAAAAATGCTTAATTTGAGGGGGAGTGTGCAAATGCATGTGAATAAAAGTTTGCTTATTTGTTAAGTTTTTTTTTTGTTAAATTTTTTTATGTGTGTTTGTTTTAAAACTGAAAAATCAAATATAAAAGTAGAAAATTCTAAAATAATAAAAAGATTTTTTTTTGTTTTTATTATTGTTATTTTAATTTTTTTTTTATTTGTTTGTTTTAAGTGAAAACCCAACTTGTCCAGCCCAAATTGTGTTATAAGCCCAAAATGAGGTTTAAGCCCAAACTTGTTTGGATTCGGGTTGACACGCGGGTCACACCCATACCCGTGACCCGAATTCATGTTATAAAAGAAAATGGGCGGGCCAAACCATTCATTTCAATTTCAAATCATTTCTTTCTTGATATTTTACTCTCAAAGGAACCGCTCAAACCTGTCATCTATCAATCAATCATTCTCATCCAGTTCATAATAATCTAAGTGGGGGTTAATCTGGTGATCGTTTTTGTGAATTAATTCATCTACTTTCTTCCACAGATCATCATTTTAAAGGTAAAATCACTTGTTTTATTTTCGCACTTCAACTGTTTGATAAAATGCATGAAAGAACTGCCATGATTTTTATGTATGTTTTGATGATTGATCATGTGTATATGATGTTTAAGATGCATGATTAGGTATTATACTTGTTGTTTAAATAATTAGATGCCCTAATCTGCTTGAGTTGATGATCTTTCTGGGTTTGATTGTGCATGGGCTGGGTAAACTGATGTGTTTTTGATGAGAAGTACCATTTGCAGAGCATTTTGCTCGGCAAATGGGTACTTTGTTCTTGATCATTGTCAAATCATCATAAAGTTTATTGAACATGTACTTGGTAATCTCAAACAAAGTTTTGGATCAAAAGTGTCATTTGCAGAGTTTTTTTGCTCGGCAAATGGTTGTTTTTATCAAACCAACCTTGTTTTTCACCAAGTCATGAAAACATCATAATGCAGAGCATTTTGCTCGGCATTCAAACCATTTTGGTTTTCAAAATAATTCAAAGTTTTAAAACCTATTGTTTGCAGAGCTTTGAGCTCGGCAAACAAGCAATTTTGAATTCCAAAATTTTCACAAGTATAAAATGAACTGTTTGCAGAGCAATTTGCTCGGCAAACAGTGCATTTTGTTCAAAAAGAATCCAAGTCTTAAATTCAACTATTTGCAGATCTTTGAGCTCGGCAAATAGGGTGTTTTGTTTTCCAAGTTTTTCAAATCTTAAAAACAACTGTTTGCAGAGCATTTTGCTCGGCAAACAGTTCATTTTGGAATTTCAAAGTCCAAGACTTCAACCAATTCTTCAAAACAACTGTTTGCAGAGCATTTTGCTCGGCAAACAGTACAAAGTGAAATTTTCACCAAGTTTTTTTAAATCAACTGTTTGCAGAGCATTTTGCTCGGCAAACAGTACAAAGTGAATTTTTCAACAAAAATTTTCACCAAGTTTTTCTTAAATTCAACTGTTTGCAGAGCATTTTGCTCGGCAAACAGTACAAAGTGAATTTTTCAACAAAAATTTTCACCAAGTTTTTCTTAAATTCAACTGTTTGCAGAGCATTTTGCTCGGCAAACAGTACAAAGTGAAATTTTCACCAAGTTTTTTAAATTCAACTGTTTGCAGAGCATTTTGCTCGGCAAACAGTACAAAGTGAAATTTTCACCAAGTTTTTCTTAAATTCAACTGTTTGCAGAGCATTTTGCTCGGCAAACAGTACAAAGTGAAATTTTCTTCATTGAAATTGTTCTTTATCAATTGACAACATTTTGTTGTTCAATATAAGAAAATTTCATACATTTCAAAGGAGTGAATCTCAACAGCTCATTTGCAGAGCTTTGAGCTCTGCATTTACATATTTCAACTCCAATACACCATAGAATTTCAAATTTTTTTATTCTTTATTTTTATTCTATGTTTCTTTTATTATTATTTGTGCTGTGTTTTAAAATGTTTATTTGTATATGTGTATTGTGTGTGTAAATATATAGTATTTCATAAGTGTTTAGAGTGAGAGGCAAGGTATCGAACGCCTTTGTGTACTACCTTGTTTTCTTATCTTTTAATACTTATGTGATTCTATATATTGTCATGTTTTGTATATATATTTGGGTGAGATGCAAGGTATCGAACGCCTTTGTGTACTACTTTGTTCTCTCATTTTTAATATATATGCAAAACATTGTCTGTGTAATAAATGTGTTTCTTAAAAGTTGGTATATTTTGTTATTTTTTTTTGTGTTTAACATGTCTTTTCTGGTCAAATACTTTGGTCAGTTTGTCTTTAACAGAAAACAAAATAATAAAGAACAAAGATGGCAATGTTCAGAGAAGGAGATTCAATGAAAATGCAAGCAAATCAAGCATTACATATTCCTTTTGCTTGCAAATTTCCTATCATTCCAGAGATTCTCAGCTATCATCCACTAAATAATGCTTTAACTGGAGGTGCACTTGTACCTGAGAAGTATGTCTTCGAGCTGTGGGAATCAATTGAATATGTGCGAGGAAGTAAAAGGCACAACACAGCAGACTACTTCAAATACTCATTAGAATCAGAAGCAGAAATCTTCAACTGTAGATTGACTCTGGATGATTTTAGAACAATTGTTGGATTTCCTGTTCTGGAAGAATACGAAGAACTCCCATCTGTAGAAGAAATGTTGGCTGGAGTTCATTCGTTGGGATATGAAGGAGATTTGAATACAATGAGAGACTTCAGAAGAAGTAATGTAGCCACTCTATGGCATACAATGTACAATATTTTGACAACTTGCCTGATGCCATCACAGAAGGGTATTGATCTGATGACCAGAGATTCATTGGCAATCTACTATGCAGTCACTCACAACGTGCAGTGTGACTTTGCGGCAATTATATGGAAAAAGCTGATTCAAGTTGTTAAGGGGAAGAATAAACAAGACAGAAAGTACATTCCCTTCATCAGATTTTTCACTCTGGTTATCGAAGATACACTTGATAACTCAGAAGAGATTCCAAAGTTGGAAAATAGTTTTAAATGTATGATTGCTTTGTATAAATCCAACGTCAGAGGCACAAGTTGTGAAACAGTAAGACCTTTTCCGATTCCACCATTTTTGATAAACCTGGTTCCTGCTCAGAGTCCTCACCTTAGGGCTTATCTTGAGTGGTTAGTCTTAGCGATGGGGTCTGAAAGCCGACAGACTCCTTCCCAAGCTGAGCATAGGTCACCAAGTGAGGGTCCTAGTGTGTCTAAAAGAAAAAGAGGGGTTAGAGATGAAAGGGCCTCTGAGCAGAGGAAAAGAAAAACAAAAAGAGTCATTTTTGAGCAAGATGTTGCTACACCTGAACCAATTTCATCACCTGTTTCACAATCTACACCAACCGTTAACCTTTCACAATCTTCACCTTCGCAATCAACGCCTTTACCATCCGTTTTTTCACCGAATCCACCAACCTTTACACCACCTCATTCTACACCTGTTTTTAATCCAACACCGTTTGCTTCAGCTTTACCTAATGAACCAACTCCACCACCAGGGAGACGACTTAAGATGGCTGCTAGAAGTGTTCTAAAGCAGAAATCAAAGAAGAAGAAACGAAAACATAGGTCGTCTAAATCTGCAAAACAAACAATTGAATCTACTTCTGCAGATATAACAAATATTGTGCATAATGTTGAATATGAGATTGAGACTGAACATGTGAGCACTGGCGATGATGTTGTGCTGGAGGAACAAGGAAGGAATGAGGGAGGAGTTGAAAATACCGGAGAGGATGTGCGGTCCGGGTTAGGACAAGGGCAAAAAGAAAACGATGGCCCTCCGATAGTTCAAACCACAGAGTCTAGCCGGGTTGTTTACCCTAGGGTAGAAGTCGGGAATTGCCCATTCTCGCTTGCACCGGATTCTCCTCGCCATTCTGACTCCTCACAACAGGAGTTAGTCTCAGATATTCACGGGGATAAGCCACGCTCACCACACTCTCCTCATTTGGAGGATGAGAGTGTTGAATACAGAGAGGACCAGCCCCACCTCTCGCCTTCATTTATTGCACAAGAGTCTAGATCCCCTGTAACACCCGTTTCGTAAAAATATGGATTTCCAAAAATTTCGCCTAACGGCGTTAAATCATGCGGAAACGATTTAGGAAAATACTCAACTAAGGAAAACAGTTGAGAAAACATTGGTGGTGTTACTAATAGCATCAAATCTGTAATAAAAGAAATCCATAAGATTGCCCAACATAAAGCAATCATAACATAGTCATTACATAAGTTCCATAAAGGAAAACAATAACATAAGGTCTATGCGAAGCTATTGGGTAAACTAAAGCCAGCTTGATCATCTACCCATCTCTCGCCAAAGCTTCACACGTCATCTCACTGCCTAACCTGAGGGGTGTCAACACATTAAAAGAAACAAGTGTTAGCTATAAAGCTAAGTAAGATAACACCAGGTTTAAGCAAAACATTTCATCCATTTAAATCGTCACTTTAAAGCATTACGTCATTTTAATTAGGCATTCATACCACCGTATAAACATATCCACATCACATATAAGCATAGAGTTCATGACCCTAAGCGTGCCTAATCCATTTGATCACTTTGATTCACCTCGTTAAGTTGTAACCGAAGTTACCGTTTTTAAGGAAAGACAATGTCGATCCATGAGTAGCACGCTATGTTCATAACATTAGGTGGGTCATCAGGCCACCCGAAACTACTCGCCACATATGACTTGTTGCAAGGAGCTACCCGAGCAACCATTTTAACGTACCTATAACCACCGTAAGGCATGACGTACCTATTACCACCGTCAGGCACCATTTATACGTACCTATTACCACCGTAAGGCACGATGTACCTATTACCACCGTAAGGCACGATGTACCTATTACCACCGTAAGGCACAGGTTATGCATAACACTTAACATCTAATTAGCTCGAGCATTTATCATATTTAGTTTAGATTTCCACCTTTAACCTAAACTAATCCATACTATCATCTTTTCACGTTAGGGCCCTTAAAACGTGCACGTGTCATGGCAACCTAAAAAGGTCTAGTGTTCTAGATGAACAAGCCACATATACATGCACATAACAACATTACAACATATCATTAACCACCGTTCATCATAACATATCATATCGTAAACATATCATTAACCACCGTTCATCATAACATATCATATCGTAAACATATCATTAACCACCGTTCATCATAACATATCATATCGTAAACATATCATTAACCACCGTCAGGCACCATTTATACGTACCTATTACCACCGTCAGGCACCATTTATACGTACCTATTACCACCGTCAGGCACCATTTATACGTACCTATTACCACCGTCAGGCACCATTTATACGTACCTATTACCACCGTCAGGCACCATTTATACGTACCTATTACCACCGTCAGGCACCATTTATACGTACCTATTACCACCGTCAGGCACCATTTATACGTACCTATTACCACCGTCAGGCACCATTTATACGTACCTATTACCACCGTCAGGCACCATTTATACGTACCTATTACCACCGTCAGGCACCATTTATACGTACCTATTACCACCGTCAGGCACCATTTATACGTACCTATTACCACCGTAAGGCACGATGTACCTATTACCACCGTCAGGCACCATTTATACGTACCTATTACCACCGTAAGGCACAGGTTATGCATAACACTTAACATCTAATTAGCTCGAGCATTTATCATATTTAGTTTAGATTTCCACCTTTAACCTAAACTAATCCATACTATCATCTTTTCACGTTAGGGCCCTTAAAACGTGCACGTGTCATGGCAACCTAAAAAGGTCTAGTGTTCTAGATGAACAAGCCACATATACATGCACATAACAACATTACAACATATCATTAACCACCGTTCATCATAACATATCATATCGTAAACATATCATTAACCACCGTTCATCATAACATATCATATCGTAAACATATCATTAACCACCGTTCATCATAACATATCATATCGTAACCACATGTACGGGGAAACATTTTAGGCATAAACATCGTCATCATTAATCCCCGAGTACCTCCCATATCAACCCAACCACCTATGAGTTATACATTACTGTTATGGAGGTTATAGTTTACGAACCATTTTCGTTGCACCCTCAGCGTGACAAAAGTAGTGTATCTTACCTGTTGGGAGTGTGCGCGCGTAGTGAAAGGCTAAAAGTGCTTAACAATAATCCCCGACACCTAAGATACATTAATATACAAAATATAAGTCATTTGGGACCCAAACGAACTTTAAAACGAACTTAGGTTTGTTCTTACGAACTTAGACTCACTGAACGAACTTAGTTGCCTTCAAACGAACTTAGAAGACTATAAACGAAGTTTAACTTCGTTTGTTGAACGAAGTTAGGGTTTACTCAAACGAATTTAAGTCTCAAAACCGCTTAGACATTCACTTTAAACGAATTTAGACACCTTAGGGTTCAAACTATTTTTGAAGGCTTCAAACGAACTTAGTTTGGGTTCAAACGAACTTAGGCTCATCTTCAAACGAATTTAGAGTGTTCCAAACGAACTTAGGAAGCTTAGAACGAACTTTAAGTTCGTTCGGAAGCTGTTGACATCAGAAAACGAATTTAAGACTCAATTTCGACCAGAATTCATAAAACGACTTTGTTCTTCGATTTTTCCAGAAACAAACGACTTGGGCTTCACCCAAAACATGATTTTGACGTTGTTAAACATATTTTGATCATTCATATCGATTACAAACTCGTTTGACACCGTTTAGATCATTAATTAGCCAAAGACACAACATGAACCCTAATTAAACAAAAACCCTTTTAAAATCAGATCTAAATCCTTTAATTATCACCTTTGAATCTGAAATATACGTAGTAGATCGTTGATTACCTGAACAACAAGTGACCGATCCAATCCAATTACAAAAACACTCGAATGATTAACCAAAACCTTGAAGATTTGCTTAAGAATTTAATTAGGGAATTAGAGAGGCTGTGTGTGTGTTTCTAATTAGATTAGAGGCTGCCAAATTAACCTAGATTAGTCTAATCCCTTTCTTAACCCGTTTTTAACTTTTCACCATTGGCAAAACTAGTCCCTGGACTTCATATCGACTTTATTTCGCTTAAAAACACTTATTGGGGATACATATAACACACTAAAGCACTTTCACACACTACAAAGGCCTTTTACACATCATTAAATCTACTTTATTGTCACTCATTAAAGATAATTAAATCTCACATGTAGGGCACATAAACACATATTTCCACATAAACATATCACGGACTTAGAATTTGACCTAACGACGTTAGTCAACATATACGTTTAAGTTTTGGGATGTTACATCCCCTAGGGACACTGATTCACAATCACAGTTGAGTACTGGTGCCGGAACAAGCGGAGAGGGACCCACTTTGTGTGACCCTCAAGGACAGCTTGGAAATCCTGCCTTAGCTAACATCACGCCAGCTTTAGCCGCAGGTAACAGGTCTCAGACAGAGACTGGGAAGCAGTATGAACGCCGTTGTGACACTGCTGTTCCTCAGGATCAAACTGAGCAGTATGAACGCCGTTGTGACACTGCTGTTCCTCAGGATCAAACTGAGCCTGTATTAACGGGCATTCTCAGTGACCCCGGTGTTGTTAGTGGTGTTACCCAACAACAAGTCCCGGACAGTGATTTATCACAGTCTAGGACACAACCCGATTCTGGTTGCAAAGCCACTGAATCTCCAACTGCTGGTGAGGGTATATCCCAAGGATCCGCAGGAAATCCTGAATCAGCATCGCTGAATTTAGGTCACACAACAAGTGTGCCAACAACCCCCGGGTTGGATACTACACCTCTCACACAAACACAAAGAACAACAACACTAAATGAAATTCCATCAACCTCAACAAATTTACCTACAAAAGACGATGCTTGTGAAGTTTTATTGAATATCTTAAGGTCTGAGGGTGATTTGTTGACGGTAACTGACAGAGGGGTGTTGACTGCTCTTGAGGTGAGAGAAAGGGAAATAGCAACAGAAAGGAGGGTTAAAGATTTACAAGATCAAGTTGCAAATCAAAAAGCAGAGTATGATGCAAAGCTTGCAGCCTTTGAACTCAGACTGTTAGCATTAGAATCTTGCCGACCGGCCTCGGTTCCTTCTCGTCGGGATGATCCTGATTCTGATGATCACCCCGAGGGGGAGAACCAAGGAGAAGGTCAAGCCAATATTGAAAATACATCGGCAAGTGTTGAAGTAAATGTTGGAGAAGTGGTAATGGAAGAAAGAGCAGAGGGTGAAAATGTTGAAAGTTCTAGATTTCAAACCAAAGTTGATGCTGCTATTTTAGATCTAGTAACTGAAGCAGTTAACAAGGCAGTTGCCCAAATCTTTGAAGACACTGCTGAAGAAATCTTGGATGAAGATGTTGTGATGGAAGAAAGAGCAGAGGGTGAAAATGTTGAGAATGTTGAGAACGATGCTTTAAATGATGAGATTGGAAGAAGGTTAGTAGAAGATTTTGGTGATGATTCTGATGTGGATGATAATGATGAAGAAATTGAAATTGTTGATGATGATGAAGGGTTTGTGATGGAAGATGAGGTTTTTGAATTTGCTGAAGATGATGTAGAAGTTGAAGCGTTAAAAGATAATGTAACATTTGATGAACCAGAGATTGTTGAGAATCCAACAAATGTAGAAGTTGTTGAAGAACCTGTGTTTGAAGAATTTGCAGATCTAGATTATTTTGAAACAGGTCCTTCAAGCAGAGTAGAAGTTGGAGAATCATCTGCTCGTGCTAGCTCAACTCCACAACATTATAACTTTAATGATTTCAACAATTTTGATGAACTCAGAAAGACTCCAGAAGCTGCAAGTCAGAATTTTCAGAAATCTACTTACAAGCAGGTTTTGCGAGAGGCAATCACATCCGAGGAAGTCCTCCCTGATTATTTTCCAACTGAGCTAACTGAAGAACAATTAAATTTTATTAATCGGGGATACTTCTTGAGGGATAGAGAAAGAATGGTTGCTCTCGGCATTAAACCAAAAGAAGCAGCTAAGAAATCAAGATATCTGGAAGAAAGGGCTTACCCTATTTTTTGTGGAGCAACTAAGGTCACTAAAACCAAGAGACCAGAGTTAGACTCAATGTATAAGTTTAAGGAAGCCAGGTAAATCGAAGAATATACAGCGCTTCTTAAACTTACAAACAATATAACCCAAAGTTGCTGAAAGAACAGAGAAACCATAAGATATTGGTGCTGATCAGGGTGATCTTGATTAAGAGAGTTTCTATTTCTATCCCATGTTTTCATGTCAAGAGGGATAATAACAAGATCTACCGGTTCATAGAAGCCCAATTTAAACTTTTGCCAGTGGACGACATTATCTTCCTTTACAATCATTTCCTGAATGCCATGCAAAGATACCAAGAAGATGTTGTTGCTTTTGATGCTGTGAAAAGATACATGTCAAGTTGCATTCAATATGCTTCATTGGAAGATTTTCAGATAGGATTTGAAGTTGTGAAGAGAAAGATTAATGTGCCCTATCCAGATCAAAGTCTTTACACTGTAGATATTGAAAAGCTGAGTATTGGTCATATTATTGAAGAACCATCCTTCGGAGTTGTGTTTGTGAATAGCAGAAAGAAGAAGATCTTCATTCGAATGGATGAACTTGCTTCTTATTCTGATGGAACATTGGAGTTTTGTAAGAATGTATTGTTGTGTCTCCAAGAAGACGAGGTAGATGAAAAGAAAAGGGAAGTGTTTGATAAAGCAATCTCCAAGATTAACCAAAGACTCGAGTACAGAGACAGCATTAGAATGATGAGAGAAGCAAAGAATGCTAAGAAGTCTAAGTACGTCGTACGTCAACGAGGAGGTTGTTGGATCAAGTACGAACCTAGTCATCTTCCAGGACCACATAACATTCCTCCAATAAACTTTGAAGCAAATATGAATGTTCCAGCTAACAGACCCGAAGGAGACAACTGGTTCTGGCACCCGAACAAAAGTAGACCAAATACAAGGGCTTAAAGCAAGACAGAGACTGGATATTTTTTCCAAATCACTACTAAGGGGGAGATTGTTAGAAATAGAATTTGTAGTAGTTGATTTGTATACCTTATGTCTTTTTGTACTTATAATGTAAAGTTGTAAGTATGGAAGGGGTATAGTATAAATTGTATAGAAGTATATAAACCCCCTCCATAACATGAAATGTAACCTTTGATCACATAATACTATCTAATCTTTCCCTGACATCTCTCTACTCTCTCTCTACTTTCTCTCACTAGAAACCTCCATTAACACACACTAAAACACACACTAAAGCTCGAATTCTATTCTTATCAAACACTTTTACGAAGAACTGTCTTCATGGGAAGTGGAAGTTCTTCAGTCACGTGATTTTGGTTGCTCTTAGCAACAGGAAGTCGGGGTACGACAAGCTGAATGTCGAGACCCAGTCTCAAGTTGTCTCCCTTGTGCTGAACAAGCCATACAGCTTTTCTCGTTTCTTCTTCAACGAGATTAGACGGCAAATTGGTGCAGCTGCCGACGAGTGCTTTTTGATGTATCCTCGGTTTGTCATGATGATCATCAACGCTCGCCTGCCCAATCTACCACAGGTGGATCCTGTCGAGCATGTAACTACCATGTCGAATCTCATATTTCGGGATAGTTACAAGTATAGAGGTCCACTCCCACCTCCAGCTTGACCGACAGACAGACATCTATTCGGTGCAGTTATAAATCCAGCATATGTGGCACCAGACAATGACGAATTTACACATGATGGGTCTGATGTTGAAGGAAATGTTGCTGCAGCTCCACAACAAGCTCCTCAACCACCACCTGCAGCACACCAAGTACAACAGCAACAACAACCACCCGTGCAACAACCCCCAGTACATGCTGAAGCTGTTGACGATCTGTTTTTCCAAGTGGAACAGGGTCAAGGCAATGCTGAAGATGCTGCTGAGGTTGCACCACAATTGTTGGAACCTAACGATATCATCAACCAGGATCAACAATATAATGCTCGGGATGATCTAGAGGCAGAGATCGATGAGCTATTCGAGGATCACGAAGCTGATGATGAGGCAGGTAGTGATCCTCATGCCACTGTGAGCGATCAAAAGGAGAGCTCCAGTGATGATGATGATGGTCATAAGGACCCTCAGGAGAGAGCACGTTGGCTTTTACAAGCAAACCGTGCTGCTCGTTCTGAACGAGAACTGAAGGCTGATGCAGACTTCCAGCCTAAGGAGGAGGAAGAAGAAGATAGTCCACCTTGACAGCTCAAAAGGAGGAGAAGAGCTGGAGAAGGTACATCGGGCACTCATGAGTCACCTAGACTTAGTGCAATGATGAGTGTGGCAGTTGAAGAGGGACTGGGGCATATGTCTGAGCATGTGCAGAGAGATACTGAGGAGGTAACTGTTAGACCTAGGGGAGCAGGTAAAGGTTTGATGATGAGGGCACCGGTTGAGCCATCAAGAACAAGAATCAGGCTTTCAGCTACAGGGTCTGCATTCACCTCGTTTACCAGTGCAACTACAACATCAATTCCTCATAGTACAGTTACACTTCCGGTTGTTGGACCTTCTGCAACCCAACAACCACGTGCATCCACAATCAGCCCGTCAGAGTCAAGACCAACTGCACCACCGACTATCTCTCCTCGAGCATCGGTGATTTCTTCCCAACCAAGCAGATCTAGAACCGACGATGATACTATATCAGGGTTGGAAAGGCAAATGGCTGAAATGAGAGCTCTGGTTGCTGGCTTAACAGAGAATCTGTCTAAGTAGGAAGAATCACATCGTCAGGAGCTTGAAGAGCTGAAGGCTAAGAATGCTCAACTTCGTACAAGGCATGAGGCTTTACAGACGATCCATAATGAAGTGATAAAGAGCCAGACTGCAGGTCTGACAAGCTTCGATGACGACTATGATCAGCTGAATGAGATAATTGAAAATCTTAGATCTCAGGGGGAGATACAGCCAACCTGCAAGGATGATGCCCTTAGGAAGGAGAGAAGAGAGGACGAGGGAGATGATCCTAGCAGACAAAGAGAGATTCCAAGATTTTCATCTGGCATAAGGACGGCCACATCTCTGGGGGAGCAAAGCCAGCCTGGTGCTGCTGGTACCTCTCAAGCCCCCACAGCTGAAGACAAGGGAAAAGGGAAAGCTTCTACCGATGCTTGTCCCTCACCAACTGGAGATGTAGGTGTTGGTGTCCAGGAATGACCAGCTGGAGGAGAAGGGGTTGGTCATCAGGAGGAATCAGCATCTGATGAAGATACTGATAGTCTACATTCTGGAGATGATATTCTATCATCTGACTCTTCTGACACTTTGATTCTTAAGAACGAGATCTTTACAAAGTTCGGACACGATGACGTGGCATATCAGAATGCAATGGCCGACATGATCAAGCCGAAGGATCCAGGATCTCGTGCTGATCAAGAAAGAGCTCGTAGTTTTGCCGCAGGCAGAGGCAGAGAACAAAAAGAATCCCTGACCGAATCTGATTCCGACTTTGAGAAGGAGATTCATGTCAAGAGGAAGAAGAAGAGCAAGAGAAAGTAGACAACCTCTGAAGTTCCTGAAGAGGGTTTGTGGCCAACACTTAGGAAGACAAACGAAGACTTGAAGGACACATCTAGATGATGGTGTCAAGGGGGAGACTGTTGGTGCATGTTTCTCGGTGACAAAAGCATTCTAGATGTGTCATGTATTTATATTCAAGTCTTGTAATTTATCTTGTTAAATTACCGTTTGTCAATGTAATTACCTTGGCATATATTGTTGATCATATTGGGATCCTTTTATATATGTTTATATGTTTGTTTATTATTTATGTTTTGCAGATACTTGACATGAATGTAGACATTACATGTAAAGAGTAATTAAGTTAATATTGTTTCTGCGTTTAACAGCAATAGAATTATTAACTTAATGTACTTCCAAAGGGAAGTTAAGTTAATGTTGTTTCTGCGTTTAACAGCAGGAGAAATATTAACTTAATATATACTTCCAATAGGTAATTAAACAATGTTGTTTCTGCGTTTTACAGCAGTAGAAACATTGGCTGAGTTAATGTTGTTTCTGCGTATCAACAGCAGTAGAAACATTAACTCAAATATTCCTAAGTGTCATTTGAGAGTTCTTGGGAACAAGCAAAAGTTTGCTTGTTCAGAAGAACACTCAAATGGTTTGAGAGTTTCTTGGGAACAAGCAAAAGTATGCTTGTTCAGAAGAACTCTCAAATGGTTTGAGAGTTTCTTGGGAACAAGCAAAAGCATGCTTGTTCATAAGAACTCTCAAACAGGCCAAACCCTAATGGGCTTTATGGGCTGTCATGAGAACACGCAAACCCATGTGGTTTTGAGTGTTCTTTGCCCTTGCCTATAAATAGAGGATGTGTGTTTGTGTGTTCTAACAAGAGTGTAGAGAGAGAAACAAGCAAATCTTAAGAGAAAAACTAGAACACACAAATCTAGTAGATCATGGAGGTGCTACTCGTCTCACGTACGAATCGCAAAACACACACCCGGTTTGGTTGGCTTGTAGACTTAGATTACCACGTTGGTTGGTAAGGTTCGTCCGGAAAACCGCCTCACTATATTAACCAAATACGAGTGTTTATGTTCACGCAAGATATATATATATAGTGATATATATATATAAATAATATATAGATATATATATATATATATAGTGATATATATATATATATATATATATATCCTAAAAGGTTGATATAAAAACCGTGGGTTATCTCGAGGGATTCTGCACCTCGACATATCCTTAGTAAATCTCGGTTCGATAGAAGTAGTAGACCCGAGGGACTTTACAAGTGTCTATAATGCTAACATCGTGAGTGATGAAAAGGCGATACGTTTGAAGACTTCCAAGGGTGAGGAGTTGGTTGTTTATGGTGATAGGAAAGAACGTCCAATATCCGTTTGTACTTTTTCTCGTGCCCGTCGTTATTTGTCTCATGGGTGTCAAGCCTATCTTGCTCACATTGTTGATGTTGAAAAGAAACCTCTATCTATTGAAAATATTCCTATTGTCCGTGAATTTGCCGATGTTTTTCCCGAAGACTTACCGGGTGTTCCTCCCGAACGGCAAGTTGAATTTTCTATTGATCTTATTCTGGGGGCTATCCCCATTGCTAAAGCCCCTTACCGTTTGGCTCCAACGAAATGCAAGAGATGATGAAGCAACTCCAAGAACTACTTGATAAAGGTTTCATTCGACCTAGTAATTCTCCTTGGGGTGCACCGGTCCTTTTTCTCAAGAAGAAAGATGGAAGCATGCGGGTGTGTATTGATTATCGTGAACTCAACAAAGTGACCATCAAGAACAAATACCCTTTGCCAAGAATCGATGATTTATTTTATCAATACAAGGAGCTTCATATTTTTCTAAAATAGATCTTTGATCGGGCTATCATCAACTCAAAGTACGTGATGAAGATATTCCCAAAACCGCTTTCCGTACTCACTATGGTCATTTTGAATTTGTTGTCATGCCTTTTGGTCTCACAAATGCTCCCGCGGCTTTCATGGATCTCATGAACCGTGTTTGTCATCCTATGCTTGATAAGTCCGTGATTGTTTTCATTGACGACATCCTCATCTATTCCAAAAGGTCATTTGAAAATGAAGTTCATTTGCAGGAGGTGTTGGAGACGTTACGCAAAGAGAAGCTTTATGCCAAATTTTCTAAATGCGAGTTTTGGTTAAGAGAGGTGCAATTTCTTGGTCATGTTATTAATAGTGAAGGAATTATGGTAGATCCGGCCAAGATTAGTGCGGTGATGAAATGGGAGCAACCTAAAAATCCATCGGAGATTAGAAGTTTTCTTGGTCTAGCGGGATATTACCGTCGTTTTATTCAAGATTTCTCTAAAGTAGCTTCCCCATTGACCAAGTTGACTCGGAAGAACATCAAATTTGAATGGAGAAATGAACAAGAAGTTGCTTTTCAACAACTTCGAGAGAAGTTAAGCCAAGCATCGGTTCTCATTTTGCCCGATGGCTTAGAAGATATGACGGTGTATTGTGATGCATCGTCTAATGGCTTCGGTTGTGTTCTTATGCAATGAGGAAAAGTAATTGCCTACGCTTCAAGGCAATTGAAAGAACATGAGAAGCGTTATCCTACTCATGATTTGGAATTAGCGGCGGTTGTTTTTGCATTGAAGATTTGGTGTCATTATCTTTATAGAGTCAAATTCACCATTTATTCCTATCATAAAAGTCTCAAGTACTTCTTTGAGCAACGAGATCTCAACAATCGCCAACGAAGATGGCTAGATCTTTTGAAAGATTATGATTGTGAAATTTTGTATCATCCCGGAAAAGCTAATGTTGTAGCAGATGCTTTGAGTCGAAAAAGTTCCCATCATTCTATCATCGTCTCATCGTTATGGGTGTTAATTACCAATGACTTCTTCGAACGAATAAAGGTGGCTCAAGAAAAGGCCTTGCAACGAGACCCTAAGAAAGAAAGAATTCAGGGTCAAATACAATATTTTTCTAAGGATTCTGGTGGCCTTACCTTACGTCATGGGAGAGTTTGGATTCCATTTTCTTGTGAGTTGAAACAAGTTCTACTTGATGAGGCTCACAAATCCAAATACTCCATTCACCCCGGTGCTACTAAAATGTACCATGATCTAAAACTGGAATATTGGTGGCTCGGAATGAAGCGAGATGTGGTGAAGTATGTAAAGAAGTGTTTGACTTGTGCTCAAGTGAAGGCCGAGCATCAAAAGCCTTGTGGTATGATGCAACCATTAGAAATCCCAAAGTGGAAATGGGAGCATATCACCATGGACTTCATCACTAAATTACCCAAGACACCTCGAAATCAATTTGATACGATTTGGGTAATAGTTGATAGATTGACGAAAAGTGCCTTATTCCTTCCAATTCCTGAAGCATCGTCATCCGAAGTTTTGGCAAAGATCTATGTAAAAGAAGTCGTAGCAAGACATGGAGTTCCAATCTCCATTGTTTCGGATAGAGATACTCGGTTCACTTCTCACTTTTGGCGAAAATTTCATGATGAGATGGGCACAAAGCTAAATTTTAGCACCGCATACCACCCTCAAATGGATTGTCAAAGTGAAAGAACCATCCAAACTCTTGAAGACATGTTGAGAGCATGTATAATCAATTTTGGTGGAACTTGGGATATTCATTTGCCTTTGGTGGAGTTTTCTTACAACAATAGCTACCATTCAAGCATTCAAATGCCTCCATATGAGATGTTGTATGGTAGAAAGTGTCGATCTCCTATTTGTTGGGGAGAAGTAGGAAAAACATGAGATAGGAGGCACAAAAGTAGTGTTGAAAACGATTGAGAAGATTGATGTGATCAAGGAAAGACTCAAGGCGGCACAAGATCGACAAAAGTCTTATGCGAATAAAAGAAGGAGACCGATTGAATTCAATGTTGGTGACCGTGTTTTGTTAAAGGTTTCCTCATGGAAAGGTGTTCTACGATTTCGAAAACGTGGAAAGCTAATTCCTCGTTTCATCGGTCCTTTCAAAATTCAAGCTAAAGTCGGCAAAGTTGCTTATCGTTTGGAGTTGCCCGATGAGCTTTCGGGAATCCATCCTACCTTTCATGTGTCACACCTTAGAAAATGTCTCGCCAATGAGGCTACTTATGTGCCTTTAGAAGAAATTTAAGTCGACAATAGGTTGAATTACATTGAAGAACCCATTACCATAGTGGAGGAAGAACTTAGAAGAGTTCAAAATAAAACGGTGAGAACGTATAAAATTTTGTGGAAGCATGGAAGAATGTCTGATTGCACTTGGGAATCCGAGCATGATGTTCTTGTTTACTATCCGTCATTACATATGGCTTGGATCACGAGGCCGTGATCCGTTTCAAGTGGGGGAGAGTTGTAACGTCCCAAATTATTTAAGGTAAATAAATTAACCCTTTTTGTAGTTTTGACATTAAATTAATTTCCTAGTATTTTATTTTTGGATACGGTATTAATTTAGTTGAACTTTAGCGGATAGTGGGTAAAATACCCACTTTTTTAACATAGGGCGTGGCACTCAGGAGGAGTGCCAGCCATCCTCCTAAGTTATTACTCATCTTTCCATTAACCTCATCTCTTTTCTTGAATCTTCTTGTTGATTTCATTCCACACAAAATCCATCTTTTATTCAAGCAAAGAATCATTCAAGAGAAAAGATAATAAACCTATCAAAGTGAAGAATTAAATTTGGGGGAATTGAGTGTGTGAAGTGTGTGTGTGGATCAACATATTCAAAGAGGAGGGAAGGAGAATTTGTAATCACAAACCTAAATTCTAACTCTTTTCTTGGAGGTAAGAATTGCATTAACCTAATTCTAATTTCTTAGTTAATTAAACAATCTTGACAATATGTAACGCAAATATTATTTAACTAAACTATTGAAGTAAAATTTAATTAAGCTATTGTTATATGAAATTTAAATACAAGACATGTATAGTATAACTATTATACTCGTAATATAGTAATACTTTTGTATAATACTAACAAAAGGCAAAACGGTATGTTTGATTTTTGTCTACCATAATACTTACAATACAAAAATAACCGAGCAAGAATCATATTTGGTAATTTATAAATAAAAGCATAAAGATTGAGTCAACTATATAATACTCCTATAAATATTACATAGATAAAAAAAAGAAAAATTTTATATGGGTTATTCGGGTTGGGTCGGGTTAATTGGTTATGGTTTTTTTCAACACCCCTAATTCCGTATGTCTTGTGTACTTTTTTTTGCACCAATAACTTTTGATGCTTCAACACAAACATCACATTCAACACTCTTCTCATGATCCCCACTGCTATAATACACCTCTCTAGTAACCAAATTTACTAGTCAGGACTTAAATCTAATGCTCTCCCCTGCAATACAATGAAGCTACCACGAAGACAAGCCTACTGAGGTTGGTGAAACTTACTTTCTCATAATTGCAGTAATAAACTGGATCGACACAAAGCAATCTTAGCATGGAAACAGTAATTGTGTTAGTGTGTGTGTGTAAAAACTGAATATTACAAATGTTATTGTAAGTTGCAAATCTTGCAACTTTCATGATAGGACAAACCGCGCCAACCAACCAAATCAAAACAAATTGTAAGAGTAAAGTTCCATAAATATGAACAGGTGCACCTACGATATTATACAATGTGAAAAGTCTAGATATGTGGACTATTTGTTCAAAAAGCAAATGTAGAAGCACCGAGCTTGCAACAAAACATAAATCAATGGCCGACCTAATAATAATAATAAAACACTTAGTTAATTAAACAATCTTGACAATATGTAACGCAAATATTATTTAACTAAACTATTGAAGTAAAATTTAATTAAGCTATTGTTATATGAAATTTAAATACAAGACATGTATAGTATAACTATTATACTCGTAATATAGTAATACTTTTGTATAATACTAACAAAAGGCAAAACGGTATGTTTGATTTTTGTCTACCATAATACTTACAATACAAAAATAACCGAGCAAGAATCATATTTGGTAATTTATAAATAAAAGCATAAAGATTGAGTCAACTATATAATACTCCTATAAATATTACATAGATAAAAAAAAGAAAAATTTTATATGGGTTATTCGGGTTAACCCAAATAAAAAAAATATCACCCATAACCCAAACCGATTAAATTTATGTGGGTTTGGTTAACCGAATAACGAACCCAAAACCCGAATAACCCAACCCATATAACCCAAATCCATTCGGGTTGGGTCGGGTTAATTGGTTATGGTTTTTTTCAACACCCCTAATTCCGTATGTCTTGTGTACTTTTTTTTGCACCAATAACTTTTGATGCTTCAACACAAACATCACATTCAACACTCTTCTCATGATCCCCACTGCTATAATACACCTCTCTAGTAACCAAATTTACTAGTCAGGACTTAAATCTAATGCTCTCCCCTGCAATACAATGAAGCTACCACGAAGACAAGCCTACTGAGGTTGGTGAAACTAACTTTCTCATAATTGCAGTAATAAACTGGATCGACACAAAGCAATCTTAGCATGGAAACAGTAATTGTGTTAGTGTGTGTGTGTAAAAACTGAATATTACAAATGTTATTGTAAGTTGCAAATCTTGCAACTTTCATGATAGGACAAACCGCGCCAACCAACCAAATCAAAACAAATTGTAAGAGTAAAGTTCCATAAATATGAACAGGTGCACCTAAGATATTATACAATGTGAAAAGTCTGGCGGGCGCGTGCGTGTAGGAAGGCCGACGACTATATAAGCTAAAAGACTACGACTACAAGCCAAGCCGGGGACTATTTGTTCAAAAAGCAAATGTAGAAGCACCGAGCTTGCAACAAAACATAAATCAATGGCCGACCTAATAATAATAATAATATACTTGCTGCGGTCGTCATATTAACTTTAAACAAAGAGAGCATTATGCAGCACTTAGGCAGTTCTCCCAGGTACCATATTTTGAGCTAAAAGTGCCACCACCAGTTTGCTGAGCATACTCAGAAACAACAGCACGGGTACAAACATCCCAAGTTTTTGCAACATCTTTAAGGGACATAGGTTGTGAAAGGCTTCGGAGAGATATACTGAATCTTGACTTGGTCTTTACTGAAAGATCCCCGAACTCCTTGCTGAAAGGGCATATAGAGCAAGTCAAAAAAGTTCACTTGTATACTTGAATAAATTGGATGATTTAGGTTTTGTGTTATCCCTAATGGATCAAATGGGTAATATACCTAAGCTAAAGCTTGGATGGTTGCCAGATGACTCAAATGTGTCAAAGGTTGCCAAAATATATTTAATGTTAAACTTTAAAGCCACCTAAATCACATCATTTAGAAGGTTAGATTAACGTTGTAATAATAAAGTTTTTTAATCATAATTTTAAATATCTTTAAGAAGATAGACAAAGAACCGTTTTGGTTTTGGGTCAGCCTAAACCGTACTTGAAAATCATCTGTTTTGACCCATTACAGAACCTCCCCACGCTGCCCACTTTGCCATCTCTAAAAAGATGAGTCTTGGTGACGGATGGAGAGAGGTGTAGTCCCTCGGCACAGTCCATCCTATAGAAACGGCCTAAACGTTATCTACTTCGACTTTGCACCAACAACTAGATTACTTTTGACCAGTAACATAATAGAAATATCACCCGGAACAGAAACATGACAGTGGACAAAAAAACTAACTCTAGCTTCAAAAGTTTCGCACATCAAATATGGCATTTAATTTCATATTAATCCTATCCAACCATCAGGAAAATCAAAACTCAAACCATGGAAGATTTTCACGTATCTTTTTAAACATTGCAGTTAGGTGGTGGATAAAGAGCTGTGTTTTTCCTTTCTTTTTAGGCATCCAAAGAACAACTGACATGCATTAGAAGGATAAAAATCTTGGTAATTCTTGTATTTAAAAGAACTTCTAACCTGACTTCGGCCGGGAAGTTATCCAAAAGTATTGGTGAACAATTTGGATAGTTTGCAGGAATAAGCAATCGTAACGGTTGGATAGGTGACTGTACATCGATGAAGGAACATGTAAGTCTACAGTAAGCATGACAAAACAATATCATATAACCAGTATAACATATAAGGTACACACCATTTGTGCTGAAGCATATTGTGACTTCAAGTTTGAACCAAGAGCCACAGCACTAAATGAGCATTTAACCACGATTCCATCACCACCCTCTGAAACTGCAGAGGTTGCAGCTGGATCAACATCTTCCTCACTGATATCCACCACAGTATCAATGAGACCCTGATTTATTTCCTTTATTTCTTCCATAAGGGCATGATTAGTCTGTAACAGAAATGCAAGATCTTAATTCATTGTAACAAATGACAAATAGATTCAAACACTGTTACAAATGTAATACCTCGACACGGGGCCTTTTGATTGCAGATGATGCAGTTGAATCGAGCTCAGAAGTCTCACCAACATTCAACTGTTTGAAACTATCATTTACACTGCCAGCAGATGATACAACATTCAATGGCATTGCACTCGTGAAGCATTTCATCTTCCTCACACCGTTGGTTCCATCTTGAGTGACAAAATTTCTTGCCTGGAGGCGACATTTTGTCATGGCAACCAAGTCCTCACCAACTGCAGCTCTAGATCCGTTACCTGGTGCTGATCCTGCAATTCTATCAATCATACTAACTACTGAACCAATGTCCCTAACTGAGGCACTCAAAGCTTTTGGTGAAATCGATTTTACCTATGATGAAAAAAAAATACAAGACGTTAATCATACTATAAATTATAAATTAAGAAAGGCGTCTAAAACATACCCTGATGAATGTAGGATTTCAATTTCCACCTATCTATTCACTAATGAGTCAAGTACGGCTGTCTTCTACTTAAACGAATTATATAAAAACTTTTAGCTAAAAAAATATATTTAATGTTAAACTTTAAAGCCACCTAAATCACATCATTTAGAAGGTTAGATTAACGTTGTAATAATAAAGTTTTTTAATCATAATTTTAAATATCTTTAAGAAGATAGACAAAGAACCGTTTTGGTTTTGGGTCAGCCTAAACCGTACTTGAAAATCATCTGTTTTGACCCATTACAGAACCTCCCCACGCTGCTGCTGCTGCTGCTGCTGCTGCTGCTGCTGCTGCTGCTGCTGCTGCTGCTGCTGCTGCTGCTGCTGCTGCTGCTGCTGCTGCTGCTGCTGCTGCTGCTGCTGCTGCTGCTGCTGCTGCTGCTGCTGCTGCTGCTGCTGCTGCTGCTGCTGCTGCTGCTGCTGCTGCTGCTGCTGCTGCTGCTGCTGCTGCTGCTGCTGCTGCTGCTGCTGCTGCTGCTGCTGCTGCTGCTGCTGCTGCTGCTGCTGCTGCTGCTGCTGCTGCTGCTGCTGCTGCTGCTGCTGCTGCTGCTGCTGCTGCTGCTGCTGCTGCTGCTGCTGCTGCTGCTGCTGCTGCTGCTGCTGCTGCTGCTGCTGCTGCTGCTGCTGCTGCTGCTGCTGCTGCTGCTGCTGCTGCTGCTGCTGCTGCTGCTGCTGCTGCTGCTGCTGCTGCTGCTGCTGCTGCTGCTGCTGCTGCTGCTGCTGCTGCTGCTGCTGCTGCTGCTGCTGCTGCTGCTGCTGCTGCTGCTGCTGCTGCTGCTGCTGCTGCTGCTGCTGCTGCTGCTGCTGCTGCTGCTGCTGCTGCTGCTGCTGCTGCTGCTGCTGCTGCTGCTGCTGCTGCTGCTGCTGCTGCTGCTGCTGCTGCTGCTGCTGCTGCTGCTGCTGCTGCTGCTGCTGCTGCTGCTGCTGCTGCTGCTGCTGCTGCTGCTGCTGCTGCTGCTGCTGCTGCTGCTGCTGCTGCTGCTGCTGCTGCTGCTGCTGCTGCTGCTGCTGCTGCTGCTGCTGCTGCTGCTGCTGCTGCTGCTGCTGCTGCTGCTGCTGCTGCTGCTGCTGCTGCTGCTGCTGCTGCTGCTGCTGCTGCTGCTGCTGCTGCTGCTGCTGCTGCTGCTGCTGCTGCTGCTGCTGCTGCTGCTGCTGCTGCTGCTGCTGCTGCTGCTGCTGCTGCTGCTGCTGCTGCTGCTGCTGCTGCTGCTGCTGCTGCTGCTGCTGCTGCTGCTGCTGCTGCTGCTGCTGCTGCTGCTGCTGCTGCTGCTGCTGCTGCTGCTGCTGCTGCTGCTGCTGCTGCTGCTGCTGCTGCTGCTGCTGCTGCTGCTGCTGCTGCTGCTGCTGCTGCTGCTGCTGCTGCTGCTGCTGCTGCTGCTGCTGCTGCTGCTGCTGCTGCTGCTGCTGCTGCTGCTGCTGCTGCTGCTGCTGCTGCTGCTGCTGCTGCTGCTGCTGCTGCTGCTGCTGCTGCTGCTGCTGCTGCTGCTGCTGCTGCTGCTGCTGCTGCTGCTGCTGCTGCTGCTGCTGCTGCTGCTGCTGCTGCTGCTGCTGCTGCTGCTGCTGCTGCTGCTGCTGCTGCTGCTGCTGCTGCTGCTGCTGCTGCTGCTGCTGCTGCTGCTGCTGCTGCTGCTGCTGCTGCTGCTGCTGCTGCTGCTGCTGCTGCTGCTGCTGCTGCTGCTGCTGCTGCTGCTGCTGCTGCTGCTGCTGCTGCTGCTGCTGCTGCTGCTGCTGCTGCTGCTGCTGCTGCTGCTGCTGCTGCTGCTGCTGCTGCTGCTGCTGCTGCTGCTGCTGCTGCTGCTGCTGCTGCTGCTGCTGCTGCTGCTGCTGCTGCTGCTGCTGCTGCTGCTGCTGCTGCTGCTGCTGCTGCTGCTGCTGCTGCTGCTGCTGCTGCTGCTGCTGCTGCTGCTGCTGCTGCTGCTGCTGCTGCTGCTGCTGCTGCTGCTGCTGCTGCTGCTGCTGCTGCTGCTGCTGCTGCTGCTGCTGCTGCTGCTGCTGCTGCTGCTGCTGCTGCTGCTGCTGCTGCTGCTGCTGCTGCTGCTGCTGCTGCTGCTGCTGCTGCTGCTGCTGCTGCTGCTGCTGCTGCTGCTGCTGCTGCTGCTGCTGCTGCTGCTGCTGCTGCTGCTGCTGCTGCTGCTGCTGCTGCTGCTGCTGCTGCTGCTGCTGCTGCTGCTGCTGCTGCTGCTGCTGCTGCTGCTGCTGCTGCTGCTGCTGCTGCTGCTGCTGCTGCTGCTGCTGCTGCTGCTGCTGCTGCTGCTGCTGCTGCTGCTGCTGCTGCTGCTGCTGCTGCTGCTGCTGCTGCTGCTGCTGCTGCTGCTGCTGCTGCTGCTGCTGCTGCTGCTGCTGCTGCTGCTGCTGCTGCTGCTGCTGCTGCTGCTGCTGCTGCTGCTGCTGCTGCTGCTGCTGCTGCTGCTGCTGCTGCTGCTGCTGCTGCTGCTGCTGCTGCTGCTGCTGCTGCTGCTGCTGCTGCTGCTGCTGCTGCTGCTGCTGCTGCTGCTGCTGCTGCTGCTGCTGCTGCTGCTGCTGCTGCTGCTGCTGCTGCTGCTGCTGCTGCTGCTGCTGCTGCTGCTGCTGCTGCTGCTGCTGCTGCTGCTGCTGCTGCTGCTGCTGCTGCTGCTGCTGCTGCTGCTGCTGCTGCTGCTGCTGCTGCTGCTGCTGCTGCTGCTGCTGCTGCTGCTGCTGCTGCTGCTGCTGCTGCTGCTGCTGCTGCTGCTGCTGCTGCTGCTGCTGCTGCTGCTGCTGCTGCTGCTGCTGCTGCTGCTGCTGCTGCTGCTGCTGCTGCTGCTGCTGCTGCTGCTGCTGCTGCTGCTGCTGCTGCTGCTGCTGCTGCTGCTGCTGCTGCTGCTGCTGCTGCTGCTGCTGCTGCTGCTGCTGCTGCTGCTGCTGCTGCTGCTGCTGCTGCTGCTGCTGCTGCTGCTGCTGCTGCTGCTGCTGCTGCTGCTGCTGCTGCTGCTGCTGCTGCTGCTGCTGCTGCTGCTGCTGCTGCTGCTGCTGCTGCTGCTGCTGCTGCTGCTGCTGCTGCTGCTGCTGCTGCTGCTGCTGCTGCTGCTGCTGCTGCTGCTGCTGCTGCTGCTGCTGCTGCTGCTGCTGCTGCTGCTGCTGCTGCTGCTGCTGCTGCTGCTGCTGCTGCTGCTGCTGCTGCTGCTGCTGCTGCTGCTGCTGCTGCTGCTGCTGCTGCTGCTGCTGCTGCTGTGCTGCTGCTGCTGCTGCTGCTGTTGCTGCATGAGTTGTTGTTTGTGCATAAATTGTTGCTGCATTTGGCGATGTTGAAATTGCTTCAATTGCTGGCTTTGAAGCAGTTGTTCCTGTTGTTTTATATGCTGATGTTGAAGCATATTGGAGTTCGGTTGTAATGACATTGGATTTATGCTTCCTTGTTGGGGCCCACTCACGGTATTTTGTTGTAGAGAACCACCAGAGACCTGCTGTAGAGAGTTCATACTGCTATTCTGGCCTGGGTCAAGATTAGAACTGGGCTGTAAAGAGTTCATCATGTTCTGTTGAGCATTTGAACCCCCTGACATTGACGGGACAGAATTTTGCTGCAAATTTCCCATATTATTCTGTTGCATTGATGCCATAGAACCCTGCAAATTCATCTGATTATCATGTGATGGCACTTGTGTCATCTGAGAAAGTGATTGTTGTGATTGTTGCATGGAATGCATATGTGGAGGCGGAAGTGCTTGTTGTTGCTGTGTGGGTGCAGGTTTCCGCCTATTTGAGTTGATGACATTAACAATCTGCTTCTCATAAGTACCCAGCTTGTCTTTATAATTAGCCAATATACCATGCTTTGGGATTTGTAAAAATTGCATGAAACGCTCCAACATATTTTTAAATACTTTCAGTTTCTCTAGTTGCTCGTTCTTCGGTTGTTGGGGAAGAGAATCATGCTGGACAATGGAAGTCTCCCATTAAACTAACAGAAAAGTACTAAAAACTCGATGCATAACATATAAACTATAAGTGGTTCTACATGCTTTATGACTGAAGAAATTTCCAACCTGCTGCAATTTGCCAAGAATTTTCTGGTGCATGTCATTCAAATCTAGTAGATACAGGTCCTTCATGGCTTTTATCTGTAATCAAAACAAAGAAGTATATTGGTCATATTGCCCATAAAGAGAAAAGACTTATGATCCCACAGACCCACTCACAAGCCACCGAAAGGAACTCTAGAATTATATGATCCCCGTGCAGTTGCTATCATCTTACGTAATATCAAAAACAGTATTGTGGTAATAATTAAAAAAACACTTATATACTTATGAGAATGATGCATATAAAAATGACAGCACTAGCATAATTACAAGGAAAAATGTGCATACATGATGGATATCCGATTGACATTTTACTAGCAGTAATATATTTTCTCACTCGAGAGGTTTTATGTATGGATATCACGGCAAAAAGAAGGCATTACTAGGCTTTGGTTTATAATAATCATGATGATTTGTTGAACTCGAAGCGAACTGTGATGTTAGGTGCTTAAGTTACTTCAAAAAATGTATGATTTCATATACAGCACCTTTTGATAAACTTCCTCTTGCCAATCTCCACCATTTGGATTGCCCGTCTGAGCTGTCGAATCTAATGATGCTACAGAAGTTAAACATTGCATGTGTTAGCTAAGTGAAAATCTCCCTAAAAATAATATGACAGATAGTGTTAGCAGTATAATACACAAGTGAAAACTAAAAACAGTAACAATGGTTATTACCATAAAACTTGCCCCTATAACTACCCAACCGCCCACTCTAGTACAATTTACATTTTACTATAAGCGTTTATGCAAATATTTGAAGTTGAACATCCCATTGTATTAAAAACTCTCTTCGTTTGCTTAGCAATATACTAGGGTTGTAATAAATGAATTAAGTTGAGGTATAGAGTTTTATAAAAACAACATGAAAGAAGTGCATGACAGCAAAATAAGAATCTTACTCGATGAAGCCTCTGGCATTGGTCTTTGTTGTTGTTGAAATAGCTTCTGCTGATCAATTACATTTTGCTGCTGCTGCTGCTGCTGCTGCTGCTGCTGCTGCTGCTGCTGCTGCTGCTGTTGTTGTTGTTGTTGTTGTTGTTGTTGTTGCTGTTGTTGTTGCTGGTGCTGCTGCTGCTGCTGTGCTGTGCTGTGCTGCTGCTGCTGCTGCTGCTGCTGCTGCTGTGCTGCTGCTGCTGCTGCTGCTGCTGCTGCTGCTGCTGCTGCTGCTGCTGCTGCTGCTGCTGCTGCTGCTGCTGCTGCTGCTGCTGCTGCTGCTGCTGCTGCTGCTGCTGCTGCTGCTGCTGCTGCTGCTGCTGCTGCTGCTGCTGCTGCTGCTGCTGCTGCTGCTGCTGCTGCTGCTGCTGCTGCTGCTGCTGCTGCTGCTGCTGCTGCTGCTGCTGCTGCTGCTGCTGCTGCTGCTGCTGCTGCTGCTGCTGCTGCTGCTGCTGCTGCTGCTGCTGCTGCTGCTGCTGCTGCTGCTGCTGCTGCTGCTGCTGCTGCTGCTGCTGCTGCTGCTGCTGCTGCTGCTGCTGCTGCTGCTGCTGCTGCTGCTGCTGCTGCTGCTGCTGCTGCTGCTGCTGCTGCTGCTGCTGCTGCTGCTGCTGCTGCTGCTGCTGCTGCTGCTGCTGCTGCTGCTGCTGCTGCTGCTGCTGCTGCTGCTGCTGCTGCTGCTGCTGCTGCTGCTGCTGCTGCTGCTGCTGCTGCTGCTGCTGCTGCTGCTGCTGCTGCTGCTGCTGCTGCTGCTGCTGCTGCTGCTGCTGCTGCTGCTGCTGCTGCTGCTGCTGCTGCTGCTGCTGCTGCTGCTGCTGCTGCTGCTGCTGCTGCTGCTGCTGCTGCTGCTGCTGCTGCTGCTGCTGCTGCTGCTGCTGCTGCTGCTGCTGCTGCTGCTGCTGCTGCTGCTGCTGCTGCTGCTGCTGCTGCTGCTGTTGAGGAGCAAGTTGTTGCCTTCCAGGTATCTGCCTTTGATTTGCAAAACTATTGGGGCCCATAGCATTTCCCACAGAACCTTGTTGAACTCCAGACATGTTTTGGATGTTCTGCAAGTTTGGATTCTGACCAACGACATTTGCCATTGTGGATTGTGGTAAGCCATTGCCAGGTGGCAATGCAGATGATAAACCAGAAGAACCTTGGATTGACATCATCTGCTGTCCTGTTTGAGCATGATTGGAGGGCACTGGAATAGGAAGCTGCTGCCCTTGGTTATTCACTTGTGGCATGACTTGAGAACCTATCCAATTTAAGAAATTTAGTAAATATGAACATTGGAAAGGATCTTATCTGCTGCTATTATTAAAAGAACATTTTCGCAGCTAATTTCTACTAAAAACACATTTTCAGCACGAGATTTTGCGAAATACCGGGATCAGAGGGGTTTATACTATTAGCAGCAGAGTTCGCCTGCAAAGCATCTGGCATGGGATTTTGCGATCTAGTCTCCATTGTCAGCATCTTCAAGGATATCTTACGCAGATAATCAGACTGCATACCACATAAAAGGATTAGGTCCCAAAGTAACTTACGGTATATGACAGACATGATATATGTTCGTAAGTCCACTTTTGTAGTATTTGGCTCATTTGTACATAGACGCTCATCAATTCCACAAAACAAAAACTACAAAATAAAAAATAAAAAATTAATTAATAAAGAGGATACAACAAACCTGGCTTGTAGCGGCAGTATAAATCTTCTCTTCAAACCTCACAGCTATTTTCTTAAGTTCCTGTAGCCCCTCATGTCCAGAGAATGGAAGATGCCTCTTCAAGGTATCCATTCTAAGAAACAGCATCATGTTTCAGTCAATAATGCAATAATGCAGGAATTTAGCAGATATTTGTGGTAAAACCTATCACTTTACAAATTAAAAGAGTGTAGCAAACCAGTCACATAAAGCAATGTAAGCGAAATAGCATTTACGGGGGAAAAAATTAAAAAAATGAACCAGATGGAAACAAGCATGCACTTACAAAAGAAAAAGTTAAGATATACAAGTTATAAGCTCAGCCAAAACAGAAGCTATCCATTCAGAAAATAACAAGTAACTATTTCACGCATTAATAATTCCTAGTCCATCTTTTTTAAGCAATCCATTTAGTGTTAACAACTTAACACTTAGCATTATCATATGTACTACTAAATATAAGAATTTGTTAAACCTTTTCGGTATTCCAGCTAAGATAAGTGTAATATGACATGTTTCTACACGTGAATCTACTACAATAATCCAGACAATTAACATCATAGTTAAGGTAACATACTAAGCAAGTAAACACTACCAAGTTCTAAAAGCAGTTGAAATTGACAAACATAAAAGAATGATAATATAAACATACATCTTGTTCACAATCCTCTGCCGTGAATCTGCTTGCAGCTGAGCCCTCCAATCACCAGATTCCATGGAGTCGCCAACAGCACCACTTGGACCTTGAGTAGGCCTCCAATTACTCGTATCCATCTCCTATTCAACGACTGATTTCAATCCTGTCGTAAGAGGCAATAATTAGTATGAATGCGTCCTTCCGAACTACAACTTAGTAAGGCACCAAGTCTCAACACAAACTTAAAGATGCTAAGAAGTATTGGAATACATTTAAAAAGAGATATACAATTGAGTAATTGACTATCTAATAAAGATTCACTCTAGGTGACTATTCCATTCAAATATGAGTAAAAAGGTGCAATATCTGGTAAGAACCATAAGAACTGCTCAAAACTTTAAACCAGTCACATATAATGTAAGCGAAATAGCATTTACGGGGGAAAAAATTAAAAAAATGAACCAGATGGAAACAAGCATGCACTTACAAAAGAAAAAGTTAAGATATACAAGTTATAAGCTCAGCCAAAACAGAAGCTATCCATTCAGAAAATAACAAGTAACTATTTCACGCATTAATAATTCCTAGTCCATCTTTTTTAAGCAATCCATTTAGTGTTAACAACTTAACACTTAGCATTATCATATGTACTACTAAATATAAGAATTTGTTAAACCTTTTCGGTATTCCAGCTAAGATAAGTGTAATATGACATGTTTCTACACGTGAATCTACTACAATAATCCAGACAATTAACATCATAGTTAAGGTAACATACTAAGCAAGTAAACACTACCAAGTTCTAAAAGCAGTTGAAATTGACAAACATAAAAGAATGATAATATAAACATACATCTTGTTCACAATCCTCTGCCGTGAATCTGCTTGCAGCTGAGCCCTCCAATCACCAGATTCCATGGAGTCGCCAACAGCACCACTTGGACCTTGAGTAGGCCTCCAATTACTCGTATCCATCTCCTATTCAACGACTGATTTCAATCCTGTCGTAAGAGGCAATAATTAGTATGAATGCGTCCTTCCGAACTACAACTTAGTAAGGCACCAAGTCTCAACACAAACTTAAAGATGCTAAGAAGTATTGGAATACATTTAAAAAGAGATATACAATTGAGTAATTGACTATCTAATAAAGATTCACTCTAGGTGACTATTCCATTCAAATATGAGTAAAAAGGTGCAATATCTGGTAAGAACCATAAGAACTGCTCAAAACTTTAAACCAGTCACATATAATTCAAAAAACTCACAAGTTTATATTTACCAATTAACCTCCATTTCAAAGTGTTTGATAGATGTTCGAATCATTATCAATTTACGAAAGTAAAGAAATCGGTGTATGCATAAAGAGTGACATCTAAAATGGCGCGTGTCTAACACACCGTTTTTGCAGTGCATAAAGGTGTAAAATTGGCGCATAAGTGTGTAAAAACGTGCACCGGAAAAACGCATCGAAAATTTTCCAAGATTTTGACCTTAAAGCTTTAACCTTTTCACCAAAAACATCAATGGGGGCATCAAATAAGTACAAAAATGTGAATTTTTCCAACTTATACAACTCAAAATCATGTTTACGATGAAAAAGCATCAAACTTTATAACAAAAATTAGACAAGAAACATAAACAGCATATATACCACACTATCGCCCAATTCTCAAAGTTAGGGCTTTGGAATTGGGCACTTTTTAATCCGAAAATGAAAACAAACAGAAAACCATTAATAATTAATCAATCAATTATAATACACAGTCAATTATTTGTGTGTGTGTGTTAAGTAGAAAATAGACTAACCGATTGATGATCGGCGGTGACGTAAAAAAAAGTCAAAAGTGATCGGAACACAGTCAACGTGAAAACGATCGGAAAATCGGGAAAATATATATAAGAAATTGGGATTGGAATTATAAACCGCTTAGTATTGTTGTTGAAAATGCGGATAGAAGGGAGTTATTTATATAGTGTTGATCACAAGCATCGTGTGTTTTCTTTTCTAATAAGTTTTCTATATATATGGTCATGGATGAATTTATATATAGGTTGTATCTATAGGTATAGTGTATTTTTAGCATTTTATTTTATTATTGTGTTATGGTTTGGGGAATACGGTTGTGTGTGAAATTATTGTATCTATTTTTAGAAAGAAGTATTAAATAAGAAAGTGTATATTTTCTTTTATAGGTGCATATCAATCATAGTCTTAAAGAATTTCTATTTATACTACTTTATAAAATACATTTTTTCTTTCTTCAAATAATGATTTAGTATCCTTAAAATATATCAATCAGACTCCTAAGCCCAGTACAGTATGTTCCAGAAAGATTAGGGAAACCAGTGGACCCTAAAGGCAAGGCTCAGGTGACCACTCCAGGCATTACAATATCTTCATATTCATCTCATCCAGTCAAGTCCTCACCAGCTCCAAATACACATTCAAGTACATGTGCTCCAGCTTAGAAGGACCTTCCTTCTACTTAAGCACAAGCTATTGTTAGGTTAACCAGTTTGATGCATTGTGTGCATTAAACACTGATGATGTTAGCATCCCATCATCCCCC
>CM067168.1:50540346-50597846 GCA_034093135.1 Erigeron breviscapus | reverse complement strand
AAAGGTCATTGGTATCTTTGGTGTCTTCTGGGCTTCAGTAATCCATTTTGCTCTAATGTTTTTTCTAGCATATTCTAATTGGTGCTTTTGTTCTTTTGATAGGTTTGCTGGACAAAAGTCATCATCTAACCACCAGTTGATATCCATATCACTAGCTATCTCTATACATACTATCCCTTTTATTTGTTTTTTAATTGCCTCTATCTCGCTAATGAAAATTCTCTTTCTTGATGGCCTGTAGGTGTGGTTATCCATTTCTGGAAATGAAGAAAAGATTTTGCATCCTATGGGGTTTAAAGAATAAGATGCAATATTCCCAGCTACAAATACTAATTTTTCTCCTAATTTATTGAGTAAATTTTCTATTTTATTAGTATAACCAAATTCTAAGAAATCAATCATTCCATTATGGTAATAATTGATTATTTGGTCTTCAGCCATATCTGTTTTTTCTAAGTTGATCTGTAACAGGAAATGTGATTTTCCCAAGCTGCTTCTTCGTTGAACTACATTCACTCCTTTGAACTTTTGTTTTTCAAATGCAATATCTATGATTTTTAACTGTAAATCATAGAGTACTAGCGGAAATTCTCTACGAACTTTTTCTTCAATAATCTGCTCGACTTCAGGGAAATCATCTACTAATGGCTTCATAGTGTGTAACCATGGAATATCTAATAGTCTTGCCTTGAAGCTATCAAAATCTCTGTATATTTTTGTACTTGTTTCTTTTTCTTTTTTCTCTAATTTTTCTTGTAATGTACTAATTTTTTCTATCATAATTTTTTATTTTTCTTGAAAGATTCTATTCTCTAATTGTATAATAACATTCTCTGAATTCTTTCCTTGTTCTAATAATTGCTTTTGAAGGCTAGCAATTTTCTCTTATTGAGCTTTTATAATTTGCTCAGGACTAATTTGTGCTATATCAGAAAAAGTTTTTGTTTCCTCTGGTTCTATATAAAAATCTTTTAATCCAAAGGCTTTTCTACATGCTTGTATTGCTTCTGAAAAACTATAATAACCTTTGAAAATGGGTTGTATACATTGTATATGTTTTGCAACTGTTTCCCATTTATTGAAAACTCCTAATTTTGTTCCTTTAAATATAACATAATGAGTAAATTTTTTCTGTCTCTGTTCAGGAACTACTAAATTCTGCTCTCTAAAATATATACTCATAGCATTCAAAAGTTGGACTTTATGTGATGTTGCTTGTCCCACTGTTTGTAGATGCCAGAAATTATCTAATAGACACTGTTGTTTTTCTGTTAAACTAATTCCTTTAAGAGGTCTAAACTTTCTAAGAGCATCCACAATGGCAAAAAGCTTTTAAAAGCTTTTTATTTTGCCACCTAATCAATCCACCATCTTCAACCTCTTAAAAAGTCATCTCAATCGATTTTTTGAAAACCAATTTATAAAAATTCATCTTAATCGATTTTTTGAAAACCAATTTATAAAAATTCATCTTAATCGATTTTTTGAAAACCAATTTATAAAAATTCATCTTAATCGATTTTTTGAAAACCAATTTATAAAAATTCATCTTAATCGATTTTTTGAAAACCAATTTATAAAAATTCATCTTAATCGATTTTTTGAAAACCAATTTATAAAAATTCATCTTAATCGATTTTTTGAAAACCAATTTATAAAAATTCATCTTAATCGATTTTTTGAAAACCAATTTATAAAAATTCATCTTAATCGATTTTTTGAAAACCAATTTATAAAAATTCATCTTAATCGATTTTTTGAAAACCAATTTATAAAAATTCATCTTAATCGATTTTTTGAAAACCAATTTATAAAAATTCATCTTAATCGATTTTTTGAAAACCAATTTATAAAAATTCATCTTAATCGATTTTTTGAAAACCAATTTATAAAAATTCATCTTAATCGATTTTTTGAAAACCAATTTATAAAAATTCATCTTAATCGATTTTTTGAAAACCAATTTATAAAAATTCATCTTAATCGATTTTTTGAAAACCAATTTATAAAAATTCATCTTAATCGATTTTTTGAAAACCAATTTATAAAAATTCATCTTAATCGATTTTTTGAAAACCAATTTATAAAAATTCATCTTAATCGATTTTTTGAAAACCAATTTATAAAAATTCATCTTAATCGATTTTTTGAAAACCAATTTATAAAAATTCATCTTAATCGATTTTTTGAAAACCAATTTATAAAAATTCATCTTAATCGATTTTTTGAAAACCAATTTATAAAAATTCATCTTAATCGATTTTTTGAAAACCAATTTATAAAAATTCATCTTAATCGATTTTTTGAAAACCAATTTATAAAAATTCATCTTAATCGATTTTTTGAAAACCAATTTATAAAAATTCATCTTAATCGATTTTTTGAAAACCAATTTATAAAAATTCATCTTAATCGATTTTTTGAAAACCAATTTATAAAAATTCATCTTAATCGATTTTTTGAAAACCAATTTATAAAAATTCATCTTAATCGATTTTTTGAAAACCAATTTATAAAAATTCATCTTAATCGATTTTTTGAAAACCAATTTATAAAAATTCATCTTAATCGATTTTTTGAAAACCAATTTATAAAAATTCATCTTAATCGATTTTTTGAAAACCAATTTATAAAAATTCATCTTAATCGATTTTTTGAAAACCAATTTATAAAAATTCATCTTAATCGATTTTTTGAAAACCAATTTATAAAAATTCATCTTAATCGATTTTTTGAAAACCAATTTATAAAAATTCATCTTAATCGATTTTTTGAAAACCAATTTATAAAAATTCATCTTAATCGATTTTTTGAAAACCAATTTATAAAAATTCATCTTAATCGATTTTTTGAAAACCAATTTATAAAAATTCATCTTAATCGATTTTTTGAAAACCAATTTATAAAAATTCATCTTAATCGATTTTTTGAAAACCAATTTATAAAAATTCATCTTAATCGATTTTTTGAAAACCAATTTATAAAAATTCATCTTAATCGATTTTTTGAAAACCAATTTATAAAAATTCATCTTAATCGATTTTTTGAAAACCAATTTATAAAAATTCATCTTAATCGATTTTTTGAAAACCAATTTATAAAAATTCATCTTAATCGATTTTTTGAAAACCAATTTATAAAAATTCATCTTAATCGATTTTTTGAAAACCAATTTATAAAAATTCATCTTAATCGATTTTTTGAAAACCAATTTATAAAAATTCATCTTAATCGATTTTTTGAAAACCAATTTATAAAAATTCATCTTAATCGATTTTTTGAAAACCAATTTATAAAAATTCATCTTAATCGATTTTTTGAAAACCAATTTATAAAAATTCATCTTAATCGATTTTTTGAAAACCAATTTATAAAAATTCATCTTAATCGATTTTTTGAAAACCAATTTATAAAAATTCATCTTAATCGATTTTTTGAAAACCAATTTATAAAAATTCATCTTAATCGATTTTTTGAAAACCAATTTATAAAAATTCATCTTAATCGATTTTTTGAAAACCAATTTATAAAAATTCATCTTAATCGATTTTTTGAAAACCAATTTATAAAAATTCATCTTAATCGATTTTTTGAAAACCAATTTATAAAAATTCATCTTAATCGATTTTTTGAAAACCAATTTATAAAAATTCATCTTAATCGATTTTTTGAAAACCAATTTATAAAAATTCATCTTAATCGATTTTTTGAAAACCAATTTATAAAAATTCATCTTAATCGATTTTTTGAAAACCAATTTATAAAAATTCATCTTAATCGATTTTTTGAAAACCAATTTATAAAAATTCATCTTAATCGATTTTTTGAAAACCAATTTATAAAAATTCATCTTAATCGATTTTTTGAAAACCAATTTATAAAAATTCATCTTAATCGATTTTTTGAAAACCAATTTATAAAAATTCATCTTAATCGATTTTTTGAAAACCAATTTATAAAAATTCATCTTAATCGATTTTTTGAAAACCAATTTATAAAAATTCATCTTAATCGATTTTTTGAAAACCAATTTATAAAAATTCATCTTAATCGATTTTTTGAAAACCAATTTATAAAAATTCATCTTAATCGATTTTTTGAAAACCAATTTATAAAAATTCATCTTAATCGATTTTTTGAAAACCAATTTATAAAAATTCATCTTAATCGATTTTTTGAAAACCAATTTATAAAAATTCATCTTAATCGATTTTTTGAAAACCAATTTATAAAAATTCATCTTAATCGATTTTTTGAAAACCAATTTATAAAAATTCATCTTAATCGATTTTTTGAAAACCAATTTATAAAAATTCATCTTAATCGATTTTTTGAAAACCAATTTATAAAAATTCATCTTAATCGATTTTTTGAAAACCAATTTATAAAAATTCATCTTAATCGATTTTTTGAAAACCAATTTATAAAAATTCATCTTAATCGATTTTTTGAAAACCAATTTATAAAAATTCATCTTAATCGATTTTTTGAAAACCAATTTATAAAATTCATCTTAATGATTTGTTGAAAACCAATATAGTGGCAAACAGTATATCCTTTAATGTTGCAAGAGAGTATCATTCAAAATGAAAACCAATTTATAAAAATTCATCTCAATCGATTTTTTGAAAACCAATTTATAAAAATTCATATCTATCTATATCTATAAACTTAATAAGTAAATTAATTACACAGCCGAAAATGTATATCACTTTCTGTATCTATATACTGCAAATAGCTAGAAACATAATAATAGTTACAAATTACTAATAAAAGGATGCTTAAATTATAAATAATGAAATAAAATCTCAAAATCAACATATTTAAACTCACAATTGAACAAAATTGGTGATGAATCCGGCGGCGGTGGTTGGGGGCGATGAATCCGGCGACAGAAACAGAAAGAAAAACCCTTGTTGATGGTGATGAATCCGGCGGCGGTGGTTGGTGGCGATGAATCCGGCGGCGGTGGTTGGTGGCGATGAATTCGGCGAGAGAGAGAGGGGTTGTGATTTAGTTGTTGATGGGGGTGATGAATCCGGCCAGAGAATAGGGAGAATGAGATCGACTGCTTGTGATTTGGGTTTTTTTTTTGTGGGTTTAAATTTTTGGCAAGGGTAGTTTAGGCATTTAGAGGAGGAGGTGTAAAATACAATGTAATTAAGGAGGGTATTATGAGAATGAAAAAAGTGCTGAAAGCTTAATCTCAATACCCTTTATAAGGGTTTATAGATTATACTTTTAAGTCTTATTTTCACAGCAAATAAGTTGTTCCATCTTCTTAAACTAAAATCCAGTTTTCAATTACTCGTTTTAGACATTTTAAAGTAATTTGCTTTTAAAATTATGTGTTAAATAAATAGAAAAAAAAAAAGTTATGGAAATGGAGAAGTGATAGAATCACTGAATTAATCCAATGTATCCCAACATGTTTTGAAACATTAGTAACTAGCTGAACCATCCGACGGTCCCTCTCTACAAATATTCGAACATTCAATCAATAGAATATCTGTCATTTTTCTATATGCAAGAGATTTTGGATTTCTGTTGTCCTGGTTGAGCATGATTGGAAGGAACTGGAATAGGAAGCTGTTGCCCTTGATTGTTCACTTGTGGCATGATTTGAGAACCTATCCAATCAAAGATATTTAGTAAAAAGGGAGCATTGGAAAGGATCTTATATGGCTGCTTTTATTAAAAAGAACATTTTCGCAGCTAATTTCTACTAAAAACATATTTTCAGAAAGAGATTTTGCAAAATACCAGGATCAGAGGGGTTTATACTATTAGCAGCAGAGTTTGCCTGCATAGCATCTGGAATGGGATTTTGCGATCTAGTCTCCATAGCCAGCATCTTCACGGATATCTTACGCAGATAATCAGACTGCATACCACATAAAAGGATTAGATCCCAAAGTAACTTACGGTATATGACAGACATGATGTAAGTTCCTAATTCCAGTTTTGTAGTACTTGGCTCATTTGCACAAAGAGGCTCATGCAATTCTACAAAGCAAAAACTACAGAAAAAAAAATGATTAAATCACGAGGATACAACAAACCTGGCTTGTAGCGGTAGTATAAATCTTCTCTTCAAACCTCACAGCTATTTTCTTAAGTTCCTGTAGCCCCTCATGTCCACAGAATGGAAGATGCCTCTTCAACGTATCCATTCTAAGCAAGAGCACCATGTTTCAGTCAATAATACAATTACCCAGGTATTTAACAAATACTTGTGGTAGAACCAATTACTTTACAATTCAAAAGAGTGTGGCGAACAGGTCACATCAAGCAATGTAAGCGAAATTGCAATTATCAAGTAAAGTAAATAAAATGAACTAGATGGAGACTGGTATGCGCTCACTAAACAAAAAGTTTAGATATACAAGTTATAAGCTCATCTAAAACAGACACTATACGTTCAGATGATAACAAGTACCTCTTTCACTCATTTATTCCTACTCCATCTTTTTTTTTGAAGCAATCCCATTTAGTGTTAACACTTTGCATTATCATATGTACAACTAAATACGAGAATTTCTTAAACCATTTTGGTATTCCAGCTAAGATCAAGTGTAATATGACATGTTTTTACACGCAAGTTTACTATATCAATCCAGACAGTTATGTTAAGATTCTAAGCAAGAGCACCATGTTTCAGTCAATAATACAATTACCCAGGTATTTAACAAATACTTGTGGTAGAACCAATTACTTTACAATTCAAAAGAGTGTGGCGAACAGGTCACATCAAGCAATGTAAGCGAAATTGCAATTATCAAGTAAAGTAAATAAAATGAACTAGATGGAGACTGGTATGCGCTCACTAAACAAAAAGTTTAGATATACAAGTTATAAGCTCATCTAAAACAGACACTATACGTTCAGATGATAACAAGTACCTCTTTCACTCATTTATTCCTACTCCATCTTTTTTTTTGAAGCAATCCCATTTAGTGTTAACACTTTGCATTATCATATGTACAACTAAATACGAGAATTTCTTAAACCATTTTGGTATTCCAGCTAAGATCAAGTGTAATATGACATGTTTTTACACGCAAGTTTACTATATCAATCCAGACAGTTATGTTAAGATTCTAAGCAAGAGCACCATGTTTCAGTCAATAATACAATTACCCAGGTATTTAACAAATACTTGTGGTAGAACCAATTACTTTACAATTCAAAAGAGTGTGGCGAACAGGTCACATCAAGCAATGTAAGCGAAATTGCAATTATCAAGTAAAGTAAATAAAATGAACTAGATGGAGACTGGTATGCGCTCACTAAACAAAAAGTTTAGATATACAAGTTATAAGCTCATCTAAAACAGACACTATACGTTCAGATGATAACAAGTACCTCTTTCACTCATTTATTCCTACTCCATCTTTTTTTTTGAAGCAATCCCATTTAGTGTTAACACTTTGCATTATCATATGTACAACTAAATACGAGAATTTCTTAAACCATTTTGGTATTCCAGCTAAGATCAAGTGTAATATGACATGTTTTTACACGCAAGTTTACTATATCAATCCAGACAGTTATGTTAAGATTCTAAGCAAGAGCACCATGTTTCAGTCAATAATACAATTACCCAGGTATTTAACAAATACTTGTGGTAGAACCAATTACTTTACAATTCAAAAGAGTGTGGCGAACAGGTCACATCAAGCAATGTAAGCGAAATTGCAATTATCAAGTAAAGTAAATAAAATGAACTAGATGGAGACTGGTATGCGCTCACTAAACAAAAAGTTTAGATATACAAGTTATAAGCTCATCTAAAACAGACACTATACGTTCAGATGATAACAAGTACCTCTTTCACTCATTTATTCCTACTCCATCTTTTTTTTTGAAGCAATCCCATTTAGTGTTAACACTTTGCATTATCATATGTACAACTAAATACGAGAATTTCTTAAACCATTTTGGTATTCCAGCTAAGATCAAGTGTAATATGACATGTTTTTACACGCAAGTTTACTATATCAATCCAGACAGTTATGTTAAGATTCTAAGCAAGAGCACCATGTTTCAGTAAATAATACAATTACCCAGGTATTTAACAAATACTTGTAGTAGAACCTATCACTTTCAGTCCTATGGTAAGAGCCAATAATTAATCATAACAGAAGATCATCATAGATAAATGCTTCCTTCCAAATTACAGAATGACAAGGAACCAAGTCTCAACACAAACTTAAAGATGCTAACAAGTATTGGAAGCCATTAATAACATGTACAATTGAGTGATCGACTATCTAATTGGTGAAATTGGTCCATAAATGTGTAAAATAGACGCATCAAACACATATCAACACTACAGTCCTTCCTACATTCTCTTCCATAAGGGGACTGTTCTCTCCGTCCTTCCCCTATGCATAAAAGAATCAAAATATTGCCAAGTTTTCAAACCTTTTTTACACTGTGCATAAGAACAGAGTTTGCCTGCATAGCATCTGGCCTGGGATTTTGCGATCTAGTCTCCATAGCCAGCATCCTCAGGGATATCTTACGCAGATAATCATACTGCATACCACATAAAGGGATTAGGTCCCAAAGGTATATGACAGACATTATGTAAGTTCATTATTCCGATTTTGTAGTACTTGGCTCATTCCTACAAAGAGGCTCATGCAATTCTACAAAGCAAAAACTACAAATAAAATTGATAATAAAGAGGATGCAACAAACCTGGCTTGTGGCGGTAGTATAAATCTTCTCTTCAAACCTCACAGCTATTTTCTTAAGTTCCTGTTGCCCCTCATGTCCACAGAATGGAAGATGCCTCTTCAACGTATCCATTCTAAGCAAGAGCACCATGTTTCAGTAAATAATACAATTACCCAGGTATTTAACAAATACTTGTAGTAGAACCTATCACTTTCAGTCCTATGGTAAGAGCCAATAATTAATCATAACAGAAGATCATCATAGATAAATGCTTCCTTCCAAATTACAGAATGACAAGGAACCAAGTCTCAACACAAACTTAAAGATGCTAACAAGTATTGGAAGCCATTAATAACATGTACAATTGAGTGATCGACTATCTAATTGGTGAAATTGGTCCATAAATGTGTAAAATAGACGCATCAAACACATATCAACACTACAGTCCTTCCTACATTCTCTTCCATAAGGGGACTGTTCTCTCCGTCCTTCCCCTATGCATAAAAGAATCAAAATATTGCCAAGTTTTCAAACCTTTTTTACACTGTGCATAAGAACAGAGTTTGCCTGCATAGCATCTGGCCTGGGATTTTGCGATCTAGTCTCCATAGCCAGCATCCTCAGGGATATCTTACGCAGATAATCATACTGCATACCACATAAAGGGATTAGGTCCCAAAGGTATATGACAGACATTATGTAAGTTCATTATTCCGATTTTGTAGTACTTGGCTCATTCCTACAAAGAGGCTCATGCAATTCTACAAAGCAAAAACTACAAATAAAATTGATAATAAAGAGGATGCAACAAACCTGGCTTGTGGCGGTAGTATAAATCTTCTCTTCAAACCTCACAGCTATTTTCTTAAGTTCCTGTTGCCCCTCATGTCCACAGAATGGAAGATGCCTCTTCAACGTATCCATTCTAAGCAAGAGCACCATGTTTCAGTAAATAATACAATTACCCAGGTATTTAACAAATACTTGTAGTAGAACCTATCACTTTCAGTCCTATGGTAAGAGCCAATAATTAATCATAACAGAAGATCATCATAGATAAATGCTTCCTTCCAAATTACAGAATGACAAGGAACCAAGTCTCAACACAAACTTAAAGATGCTAACAAGTATTGGAAGCCATTAATAAGATGTACAATTGAGTGATTGACTTATCTATTAAAGTTTTACTCTAAAAGGCTAACCTATTCATATAAGGGTATAAAGGTGCAATAATTGGTTACAGCAGCAGTCAAGATTCGAGTTTGAGTTAGCAAAGTATCAAAAATGGACAGGCGAGTACATAATTAAAGGTAGCAGTAAAAATACATAAATTTTTTAATGCAACTAAATAGTGCTTCTGTGCCTTATCTTAACAAAACTTCACCCTGGTTAAAATTAGGGAACACCAAAATGAATATGAAGACAACCAACATCCTACTGTCACGACATATGACTTATTTGTGCATTGAATCATTTGATGCAAATAAAAAATGCAATCAAATTTGAGATATCGAAAAGGTTGATTCCAAATATGAAGGACCCTTACTAGTGTAGGGTAGAGTACTGTGTAAGTGCACACCGAGCTTGAATAGGTATGGATATACACCGCAAGTGCACCTATCTAGTAAAATCACATAGAGATGGAGCTCGTATGCAACTTAGTTAAATATAAGTGAGGCACTGAGGCTCTAGTTCAGCCAGAGTAGTTATGGCAAGATTCGGCTTGGATTGTTTTTCTAAGGTATTTCACTCATTTTTGAGCTTCGGCTCATGTTTCAGGTATTCAAATGCTTCCAATACTAACAAAATCATACGCACATAGCTACACAAAACATTCTCACTCAACCCTATCGTCTGGTTCAACTATATACTCATCCAATCTTCTACCCGTCCTCTCTAATACGTGTTTCATCTATACTATCCTCCCTATCGTCTTTACTATGTTCAAGGCTTCTTATTACTCCAGAATACCGGTACCCGATGAAAGTGTGGTACCTCTAATATAAGTACGAATAATGGCGATTAACTTCTCATATATTAATTTTCAATATGATTCCCAAACTAAATAGTCAGAGGCAATCTGCATCTACACTTACTTATAATGCTTTTATCCTTAGTAATTAAATCGTTAATGGTTAATGATTATGGTGAAACTTTATAACCAAAAATAAGGTCAGAAACATATACATTATATAGCATGTATACCACAGAAATCGCCCAATTCTCAAAGCAAGGGTTTTGGAATCCGGCGCTTTTGATTAATCAATGAAAACGAACAGATAACCATTTCAATAATTAAGCGATCAATTATTATAAACAGTCAATTATTTGTGTGTATGTGTGTTAAATTTAGGTAAAAATTAGGCTTACCGACTGATGATCGTCGGTGACGGAAAAAAAGTCAAAATTGATCGGAACACAGTCAACGTGAAAACGATCGGAAATTGGGAAGGTTGAGAATGCGTTCACACCTCTAACTCACGTGTTATTTTTTTAATCGTTTAATACAAAAGGTTAAATGCATATTTGGTCCACGTGGTTATCCGAAAACTCACTTTTTATCCTTTGGGTTTTTTTTTTTTTTTGAACATTAAGAAGATTTTATTAATATGTAAAAACTAGCAAGGTGCTAGGAAGTACACATAGAGTTCAAGGGAAAGCAAAACAGGATATTAAACCGTAAAACTATTCCAACTGGGCCATGTAATATCGGATAGAGAAGACGATCTATTGGTAAGCCATAGGAAACTAGTGCCTTTTAGCTCTTTGATCGCGAAGCGGAGAGATGGGAGTTTGTTGGAGAAGAGACGATCATTTCGAGTTTTCCAAAGTACCCAGCAGAAAGCTAGAATGATCAGGTGAATTAACTTTTGTTTTCGTGGGTTCCTGGTGCAGTTCTTGTGAAAATCGAAGAGATCTCTGAGGTTATGTGGTTTCTGGTTTGCAAGTCGACACCAATCCAGTAGTAGGCTCCAGAGAGAATCTGTAAAGGGGCATCGCAGAAAGAGATGTTCATCTGATTCTTCATAGAGATTACATATTGAGCAGGTAGAAGACGGGATTGGGATGTTTCTGTTAAGGAGTTGGTCAGCGGTAGCAATGCAATTTATTTCAATCCGCCACCCAAGAACATTAACTTTTATTGGAGCCAACTTGTTCCAAGGGAAAATCCAACGGATGAGGACCCATTGTTGATTTTTGAAGATGGGATCTCATTGATTTCACCGAGAAGTGGTGGGAGGTATCTAAAGTCCATGTCCAGGAGTCTTCAGTGGATGAGAGGTGAATGTTGTGAATCCGGGATAGCATGTCTTGTAGTTGGTGAAGTTCTACTGGTGAGGATGGGGGTCGAGTCCATTTCCATTCCCATGAGGAGAACATACCATTCCCTGTACAGTGGTTGCTAACTAGACAACATTTATGTTTTTCCAGTTTGTACAAGTCGGGAAAGGACTGGTAGAAAGGTGTGGTTCCTGTCCATACGTCGAGCCAGAATCGGAGGTTGTTGCCATTACCTAAAGTTCCTGTAATCACACTTTGTTGCCATTACCTTTTATTCTGAGTTTTTTCATCTCTAACGAAATTTGCATTTAACGCTTAAAGAAATAATAAAAAACAAAAATTATATATATATATTTTATAAAAATATATTAAAAAATTAGTATGTTGTAATAGGGCGTTGCCTAGTCGAGTATGTATTTTACTATTTTATATTTTTCGAGTGACATTTCAGTAAAAGTATTTAAAATAAAATCCATTTAAAAATAGCTTAAACGTATCCAGTGATGCGTAAATCACGCGACAATAAGAGCGGAAGACTATTTTTGGTATTTTCTGGATTTTATATAAAACAAACAATCAAGCAAGGCAATAAAATAAAATGATAGATAAAGAATCCACCACCAAGACTCGTAAAGGCTAAGCCACCGGAATCAAGGATAAAGGAAACACTCCGCCCCATCACTATAATCGATAAAGGTCTAGCCACCACGATTACAGATAAAGGAAACCGAAGATTTAAAGACCTCACCACAATATTTGATAAAGAACAAGTCACCACAAATATTGATAAAGGGGTCACTCCTAACCACCAAGATCAAAGATCTCTAAAGGTAAAAGAAGATTTTTGTAAGAAATAGAGACTGCTCTATTAATTTCATTCAACATCAACTGTCTTTACAATGAGAAATACAACCTCTATTTATAGCCACATGCTATTTTCTAGGAATTAACGACATAATAAAATAATACATAAAAACTGTAAAATATGCTAAGCCACTAATTTATTTTGACCAATAGAAAATGGACAGCGTGGGGTTTCTAGGAACATTCCTCTACAAGTGGTCCCACAATACCGTTAGAAATGTCATCGTCACACACGCCTTCCTTTACAACTGTCATTCTTCTTTATTGGGCCCACAAACAACTTCAGTAGAAACTTTATTATCTGGACACTGGAGACAAAATCTGGACTTCCACTGGAGGGCCATCAGTGTTGGTCACTGGAGTATTCATCTGGAGCAGTCATCTGGAGCTGGTCATCTGGGGCGCTTCACTGGAGTGCTTCACTGGTGGACTACCAGAGTTGGTCACCGAAGAATCTCGCCACTGGAGAAGTGTTACTACTGGTGACTGGACTGGTTCAGAAAAGACTTGTCTGAAATGGGCCACTGCTGGCAGAATCAACATGGCTTGTTCAGATGGCATTATCAGTTCAGCTTCCTTCAGTTCAGCTAGCTTCTTCAGTTCGCTGGCTTCCTCCAGTTCAGTGAACCTGGACATTTTCGCATCATTCTCCTCCTCTGAAAAGGGACTTGTCCTCAAGTCCTCGAGGTGCTTATCCTCCAGATAAGGCATCAGATCTCCTACATTAAAAGTACTTGAAACTGTCATATCTCCAGGTAACTCAACCTTGTAAGCATTATCGCCATATCTTTCCAGAATTTTGAACGGACCTTCAGCTCTGGGCATCAGTTTACTCTTCCTTTTTGCTGGAAACCTTTCTTTTCTTAGATGCACCCACACAAGATCACCTGGTGCAAAACTTGATTGCTTTCTATTCTTGTTTGCTCTGGCCTTGTAACTGGCATTTGCTTTCTCTATTCTGGCCTTCACTTCTTCATGAATTTTCTTGATTTCTCTCGCTCTGGCTTCAACTTCAATACTGGCTTTTGGTTCAATCGAAAATGGAATTAAATCAATGGGAGTCAGTGGATTGATACCATAACAGACTTCAAATGGGGATTTACTGGTAGAATAGTTAGGAGCTCTGTTGAAAGCAAACTCAGCATGAGCAAGCTTCAGATCCCAATCCTTCAGTGTCTTCTTCACCAGTGTTCTTAATAACATACCAATTGTTCTGTTCGTAACTTCAGTCTGTCCATCAGTCTGAGGATGGTGAGACGTACTGAACATCAATCTGGTACCCATCATTCGCCATAGAGTCTTCCAGAAATAACTCAGAAACTTCACATCTCGATCTGACACAATTGTCTTGGGAATTCCATGCAATCTGACAATCTCCTTAAAGAACAGATTTGCTACCGCTGAAACATCATTGGTTGTGTTACAAGCAATAAAATGCGCCATTTTTGAAAATCGATCAACCACCACCATAATTGAATCTTTCCCCCTCTGGGTTCTGGGCAGTGCAACAATAAAATCCATACTGAGATCCTCCCAAGGTTGGTTTGGAACTGGAAGAGGAGTGTATAATCCTTTGTGAAAAGTTGTCTTTGCATGGTGACAAGTTGGACAGCGACTGATAATATTCTGGACGTCCTTCAGTAGACTTGGCCAGTAGAAATGTCCAGTCAAGATCTCTCCAGTCTTGTTGATTCCAAAATGACCAGCTAGACCTCCTCCATGTGCTTCTCTAATCAGTAAATCTCTAATCGAACCTCTGGGAATGCACAACTTTCCATTCTTAAATAAGAAACCATCTTGTACAGTAAATGGTCTCTTCTGATTAGCTTCAGTGAGTTTTTCAGAAAAATCTGGGTCTGCAGCATATAACTCCTTTATAAATGAAAACCCAAGCACTCTTGCTTCTAAAATAGATAACAATGAGTATCTTCGTGACAAAGCATCAGCAACAACATTACAAACTCCAGCTTTATGTTTTGAAACAAATGAATAAGACTGTAAGAATTCTACCCATTTGGCATGCCTGGCATTAAGCTTGTGCTGACCATTTATAAACTTCAGTGCTTCGTGATCAGAGAATAAGACAAACTGCTTTGGCTTTAGATAATGTGACCAGTGAGTGATAGCACGAATAATGGCATAAAATTCTTTATCATAAGTGATGTACTTCAGTTTAGATCCATTCAGCTTCTCACTGAAGTATGCAACTGGTCTCCCTGCTTGTACTAAAACTGCACCAATACCTACCCCACTTGCATCACATTCTAGCTCAAATAACATATCAAAATCTGGTAAGGATAAGACTGGGGCTGAACTGAGCTTCTCCTTCAGTGCTTCAAACGCCAGTTGGGCTGAACTCGGCCAGTTGAACACGCCTTTCTTCAGACAGTCAGTAATTGGAGCCACAACTGTAGAGAAATTTTTGATAAATCTTCTATAAAATGACGCCAGTCCATGAAAACTTCTTACTTCAGTGATTGTAGTTGGAACTGGCCATGATCTGATGGCATCAACCTTAGAGGGAACCATAGAAATTCCATTCTTAGACACAACATACCCCAAAAATATCACACTTTCCACCATAAAATCACATTTCTCCAGTTTGCCATACAACTGGTGTCTTCTCAACAGTTCAAATATCTTCTTCAGATGGCTAACATGTTCAGCTTCAGATTTTGAATACACCAGAATATCATCGAAGTAAACAACAACAAACTGACCAATGAGTGGCCTGAGAACTTCATTCACCAGTCTCATGAAAGTACTGGGAGCATTAGATAAGCCAAAAGGCATAACTAACCATTCATACAAACCTCCCTTGATTTTGAAAGCAGTTTTCCACTCATCTCCATCTTTCATTCTTAAATAAGAAACCATCTTGTACAGTAAATGGTCTCTTCTGATTAGCTTCAGTGAGTTTTTCAGAAAAATCTGGGTCTGCAGCATATAACTCCTTTATAAATGAAAACCCAAGCACTCTTGCTTCTAAAATAGATAACAATGAGTATCTTCGTGACAAAGCATCAGCAACAACATTACAAACTCCAGCTTTATGTTTTGAAACAAATGAATAAGACTGTAAGAATTCTACCCATTTGGCATGCCTGGCATTAAGCTTGTGCTGACCATTTATAAACTTCAGTGCTTCGTGATCAGAGAATAAGACAAACTGCTTTGGCTTTAGATAATGTGACCAGTGAGTGATAGCACGAATAATGGCATAAAATTCTTTATCATAAGTGATGTACTTCAATTTAGATCCATTCAGCTTCTCACTGAAGTATGCAACTGGTCTCCCTGCTTGTACTAAAACTGCACCAATACCTACCCCACTTGCATCACATTCTAGCTCAAATAACATATCAAAATCTGGTAAGGATAAGACTGGGGCTGAACTGAGCTTCTCCTTCAGTGCTTCAAACGCCAGTTGGGCTGAACTCGGCCAGTTGAACACGCCTTTCTTCAGACAGTCAGTAATTGGAGCCACAACTGTAGAGAAATTTTTGATAAATCTTCTATAAAATGACGCCAGTCCATGAAAACTTCTTACTTCAGTAGGCGAACATCTGTAAGCAGCTTTGTTTGGAAGAACTGGTCCTGGAACCAGGTCAATCTGGTGTTCAATTCCTCTTACTGGTGGCAAACCTTCAGGTAAGTCTTCTGGGAAAACATCAGTGAATTCCTTCAGTAGAGACTTCAGGAGACTGGGGACTCCAGTGAACTCCTTCTCGTCAGTACGCTCAAGCACCAGTAACATCATGACTGGAGAGCCTCCAGTTAACTCTTCTTCTACTTCATTTTGAGACATGAACAAAGATTTGCTGGGCTGGTCTTTCTTATTAATTTTCAATATTTCATTGGGTTTTAAAGAAGTCAGAGTGACCTTCTTCCCACTTACAAATACTGAATATGAATTTATTCGACCATTATGAAAAACATTATTATCAAATAACCATGGCCTACCCAGTAATATATGACAAGCATCCATAGGAACAACATCACACACAATTTTATCCTGATAAATAGATCCAATGGAAAAAGAAATAGTAACTTGTCGGTTAACTTTTACCTCAGATCCTTCACTGAGCCATTGCAACTTGTAGGGACGAGGGTGCTTTACTGTAGGTAGTGCCAGTTTCTCTACCATGTAAGTTGAAGCAGCATTAGCACAACTCCCACCGTCAATGATCAGATCACAAACTTTTCCTTTGACTGTGCATCTGGAGTGAAAAATGTTCTCCCTCTGGGCAGTATCAGTGGTAACTTCATCAGCATGCATCACTCTTCTGACAACCAACATTTCTCCCACATCTGCACCAACATAGGACTCTTCATCTTCTTCTTCATCGTACACTGGTTCGCCTTCTTCAGTGTCGACATCTGGCAAACATTCAATCTCTTTGGCAGTCAAGGCTCTTTGATTAGGACACTGGGCCTGGAAGTGACCAAAGCCATGACACTTAAAACATTTCCTTCCAACTGGTTCTTTTGATCCTCCAGTTTCCTTTTCTTTGCCTCTGAAGGATTTCTGGACAGTTTCAGTAAATCTGGGAACTGGTTGACTGGTAACTGGTTGACTTGCACTGGCAGGAACCTTACTGAATGACTTGTACGGAACCTTCTTCTTCAGTTGTCTTTCAATCTGGATAGCCATCTTGCATGCACCTTCATATGTCCAGATAGGCTGCAACTCAATCTTCTCAGTGATGGCAGCGTTCAGACCACCAAGAAATCTGGCAATAGTGTGCTCTTCAGTTTCATTCACACCAGTTCTGGTCTTCAGATGCTCAAACTCTCTAATGTACTCCACAACTTCCTTAGCTCCTTGCTTCAGATTGTTCATCAGTAGATACTGATCTTGTTTGTACGACTGGGGAACAAACCTTTTCTGCATGACTTCCTTTAGTTTGGACCAGGTATTGATTTTACTTTTGCCCTTGTACTCCCTTTCAGATTTCATGTTATCATACCATGATGAAGCATATTTCTTAAGTTTAATAATGGCAACCTTGAAACCTTTTCTATCATCATAACCTTTTATTTCCATTATTCTGTCCATCACCTGGACCCATTCAAAATACTCTTCTGGGTTAGAAGACCCATTAAAATCTGGTGGATCTATCTTAATATCCCTAGTATCATCACCCTTATGCCTTCTACGCCTTTCTCTGGGATGTGGAACATCAGAATCACTAGAGTTTCTGGGTGTACTATCAGATCTTTCACTAGGACCTTGAGATTCATAATCTCTTTCACTGGCAACAACATGGTCTCTATTAAATCTTAAACCACCATCTTCTAACATATGAACAACTCTACCAAGTGCTTCTTGTAGATCTTCAATCTGCCTATCTCTCCTAGCATTATGAGCTTCTTCTAATGTCATATTTCTTCTAAAAGCCATTAATATCCAACCAACTTAATAGATCTATATCAGCAACAACTAGATCTAAACAATCAACAAATAGATCTGACTAAATCGAAATGAGATCTAAACAAACAATACCTCAACGGACAAAAAGATTAAGAAACCTTTTTCCAAAACTTGGCTCTGATACCAAATTTGATGCGTAAATCACGCGACAATAACAGCGGAAGACTATTTTTGGTATTTTCTGGATTTTATATAAAACAAACAATCAAACAAGGCAATAAAATAAAATGATAGATAAAGAATCCACCACCAAGACTCGTAAAGGCTAAGCCACCAGAATCAAGGATAAAGGAAACACTCCGCCCCACCACTATAATCGATAAAGGTCTAGCCACCACGATTACAAATAAAGGAAACCGAAGATTTAAAGACCTCACCACAATATTTGATAAAGAACAAGTCACCACAAATATTGATAAAGGAGTCACTCCTAACCACCAAGATCAAAGATCTCTAAAGGTAAAAGAAGATTTTTGTAAGAAATAGAGTCTGCTCTATTAATTTCATTCAACATCAACTGTCTTTACAATGAGAAATACAACCTCTATTTATAGCCACATGCTATTTTATAGGAATTAACGACATAACAAAATAATACATAAAAGCTGTAAAATATGCTAAGCCACTAATTTATTTTGGCCAATAGAAAATGGACAGCGTGGGGTTTCTAGGAACATTCCTCTGCAAGTGGTCCCACAATACCGTTAGAAATGTCATCGTCACAAGCGCCTTTCTTTACAACTGTCATTCTTCTTTATTGGGCCCACAAACAACTTCAGTAGAAACTTTATTATCTGGACAATGGAGACAAAATCTGGACTTCCACTGGAGGGCCATCAGTGTTGGTCACTGGAGTATTCATCTGGAGCAGTCATCTGAAGCTGGTCATCTGGGGCGCTTCACTGGAGTGCTTCACTGGTGGACTACCAGAGTTGGTCACTGGAGAATCTCGCCACTGGAGAAGTGTTACTACTGGTGACTGGACTGGTTCAGAAAAGACTTGTCTGAAATGGGCCACTGCTGGCAGAATCAACATGGCTTGTTCAGGTGACATTATCAGTTCAGCTTCCTTCAGTTCAGCTAGCTTCTTCAGTTCGCTGGCTTCCTCCAGTTCAGTGAACCTGGACATTTCTGCATCATCCAGCCTAAACAAGATAAAGATGAGTTATAGCGTAAATATGAAAGATAATGGCTATCACTTGAATTATTGTAAAAGGTTTGGTTTAAGAAATTGCAAAATGTCGAGAACTGATAACGAGAATCAATATAATTTTTAAGCTATCAAAAATTGAGAAACAAAGAACTAAATAGAAATCCTAAAAGGTATGTTAACAATGTACAAAGTATATACACATAAAATCAATGTAAAACATTAATGGGGTGGGTACAAAAATATATGTACTCGAGTAATCGAGTTGAACTACATAGATATATTAGGTATGTTAATTTGTACCTTGACCGTCCATATATGTACTCGAGTAATCGAGTTTCCAGAGCCAATATTTTCAAGGATATCTTTTGCTCTAATAGAAAGCTCACTTGCTTTATTATGTGATCAAACACCGACTTTCAAATGGGGTGGTGGCGGTTGTTTCTTTTGAGTAAGTCTTGAGTTCAAGCCCCACTCTATAGACGTGAGAATATCCATTGGGGGTGATAATGAATCTAGTGTATGGAACGCGGGTAAAAAGTTCGCAACTACCCCTTTTTGGATGTTAATATGAATTCTCAAGCCATCTAACAACTAGTTGTCGTTTAAAAAAAATTCATATAGATAGATCGACTACTATTACTTCTAACAAATTTAACCTTAATGGACTCAAGCCAGTTAGACAATCGGGTTGAAGTATGATGATTCCTCTAATATGACCGCGCAGCTTCAGTGGAAAAAAGATAGAACGCTCAAGCCGGTCATTTTTATACTTAGCAACATCGACTGTGTCGGCTCTTTGTCTAGAAAGCTTCGACTCGTTTTAATACTTCAATAATTTGTGAAGTATAATGACTCGTTTGAGACTTTTTAAAGTAAGTTGTCAATAACTCTTTCAGTCTAAATAGTTGAGGTAAAATACCTGATAATTTAATAATGAAAAGGTTATGAGTTCAAGTCTCACATCAAATAAATTATATGTGCTTTTTATGTTGTGCTATAAGTTTTTTCTTCGACATGTTTGGAATCATTACAAACTAGTTGAACCGTCCGATGGTCCATCTCTTACAAACATTCAAACATTTAATCAATAATAGTCATAGTGTATATGCAAGAGTGTATATGGTACACTCATACCCAATCCTAAAACACAACTAATAAGTATGGTCTCTCACATTTTTTATGGAACACTTTTTGATTGGCCACCATTCATCTTCACTTGTCATGTTCCTTGATAATGAAGGCTTCAAAACATTACCAATCTTTGAATATTGTTTTACAAAAGTATATTAGTCAATGTTACATATATTTTAATCATTCATTTCCATATTTACCGCCCAAACCCATATGAAGATTTGATCCATTTCTTCATTCATCTTTTCATTGTATAAAGACTATATTCGTTACTTGGTCTCCTAATCGATCTATCTCGTTCTCTTTATCCTTGTTTCGGTTCGTCTTGCAAATTTATCAGGTATATATATATACTATACATATATTATGATGATCCTGTTATATGTTTAAGTTGGCATATTTATTTTTTAATGTCTCGACAAGTTTAAATATATGTTATGAATTGTACGTGTAGGGGAAAGAGAAAAAATGAGTTTGATATTTGTGAGAGGTATGGTACTAAAATCGGCTGATGAGGGGTACTCATCAGCCGGATTAAAACAAAAGTGGATTGGTGAAACGGGTGATCTACGTGGATTGAATCAACATACTTTTATTCGATGGATTCGTCGTGGGAGATTGAGTGCAGTTCGTAGAACAGAGTTGCAAGCGGTTCTTAATCCTGTGTCCGAGTCTCCGCCCATAGCTACAACTAAAAAGGTATGTATTCGTTACCGCATTAGTTATTAATTGGTTTTGTATATATAAATATTGAAATTTTAGCATGCATATATATAGCCTTGGGGACAAATTTTGTTGGTTTTGGGATCACATACTCTGTCATCGAGTGCTCGTCATTGGAGATCAAAATTCTCAACCAAACCATATTTGACTTAATTTGGTATGTGTAAGTTCAACTTAGCTGGTTATGTTGGTCCAGCAAATTGGATATAGATACTCCTTTAACTTTAAGACTCTTCGTATGTGTCATATTTACACTTCACATAGTTGCCTAGTAGTCAGGAGTCTAACTTTTTTCACAAGAGGTTTCAAGTTCGATACCTATTTAAGATAAATATTTTTGGGTGGCCAGAGAAATAGTTAAAACCGGTCAGATGAAAAAACCCGATTTGGATGCAACATATGAGGAAAAAGATGAGTAAATGACTTGTCATTTCCTAGGTAACCGAAAGGGGAAAACCTTTCTATTTATCATTTTTTTTTTATAGAAACCCATAACGCCATAACGCCAATATATATATCTTCATATACTAGCATGGTACCCGCGCGTTGCAGCGGATACCATAAACAAGGTGTCTCATGTAGTGATTATCGAAAATAGTATAAATGGGCAATCAAGACTTTCAAATAAGGGGAGGGTTGTTTTTTATGAGGAGGGGTATTTTAGACAATTTCCCCTGAGTAACTTTCAACAGGGGTGTATTCTTTTTATTAAGTAGTATAAATAATAGAAAGAAGATGCATTACATGTCAAATTGGTATATACGCTGGTCTGCTATCTTTGTGGATGTGTATTAATGTGAATACAAAGCTTTAATAGAACCGAGTCGATCTGGGTTCAAATTGTGAAGTGGTCCTGTAACATATGTTTGACAATTTATACTTTTCAACTGATTTTAAAATAAATCATACTATATCTTTAATAAAAATGAGATATGTCACCTGGGGATTGTCCCGGAAAACATTACATTTGTTAACGATTTAATAGAAAAATTTTATTAAAGTCTATTAAAATAAAAATTTTAGTATAAATAACGAAATGTCTAAAAATAAGTATATTAATACTGATAACAACACTTTTAGAAGAATGAGAAAATTTGTTACGAATATAATATCAATAAAAGAAAAAAATATGACAAATGAAATATTGTTAATATTAGTCACGACATATCGATAACGATGAGATAATGCGTTATAAATTGGTATGCGTTCATGGATTGAGGTTAAAAAAACCACAAACTTTTTAAAAAAAACATGTATTATTCAAATGATTAAGAATAAAACAAAAGTTGATATGTCAGTTAAAAAATGAACAGTAAACGTTTAGTGTGAAAGTGAAAGTTCGCATAAAAGTTTATTGTTGAAAGTGTAAGAGGCTAAAATCTTGTGGTGAAAATAAAAGAAAATAAAAAATTATAAAAGTTTAGAAAATAAAAAATTATAAAAGTTTAATGCTAAAGTGAAAGTTCGCATAAAAGTTTAATTAAAAGTGTAAGGAGTTAAAATATTGTGGTGAAAATAAAAAGAATAAAAAGGTTATCATTCTTTACACTCGATAGTTAAAAGACTAACAATAAAATTTTTGTATGAAAGTAAAAATAGTTCGCATAAAAGTTTGGGTAGTAATCTGTACACCACTTACTTTTAGCTGTACACCACCAAACGTGTTTCAGTGTATTGTACAGGACAACACCCTAAATCACATTTGGTGATGTATGATTAAAAATAGGTGGTGTAAAGATCATCACTTCAAAAATTATTTACAGTATGATTTTGTCAAACAGCTCGAAACTATAAAAGAACACCGAATGAAGCTCTTATAAAATCCTTATCAATCAATAACTTTAAAGTTTTCAGCTAGATAGACAGATGCAAAAGAATATAATATTGTTTTAGCATTTCAAGATGCTGACATGTTATTGTATCTTGCCACGTAGACAGATGACTCTCTAAAAGTCAGTCTGAAATTTAACATTGATTTTGTCCTAGACTACTAGATAGGATATACACGACAAACTAAGATGAAAATAGAACCAAACTATATTGACAGATTTTTTATTATCTATGACTTTGATAAAGTGTAGATATAAAAATTTAAACAAGTTTTCTATATTGTCTCATCTTTGTAATATAATAGTTAAAAAGTTTGGATTTTGTTTAGTATAAAGTTAAACTCATGAAAATGTAACATATTTATTAAAAATTTGATTTTAGTTTTTAACTACACTTATTAGAATCATTTATTTATGAAATCAATAAAACTTTTCTATGAATTTTAGAAGTATAATTAAATAGTAAACATCATAGGTTTATTAAAAATAAGAGTACAATGACACAAATAAACAAAAATGATGTACATGATTAAAAATAAATATTTTAAAAGTATTTATATTATATTTTCATGGCTTTAACCCAATAATATAGTATGTATTTTTTTTTAAACTAAATTCTAAAAACCAAAAAACATACTACCTTGTTGGATATATATTCAGAAAAATAAGATCTATGTTAAACACAATTATAAGATAAACAACTAAAATAGTGGCAACTTGGGGTCTTTGGGAGAGGATGTTGGCTTTGAGACCAGGGATCGAATCCCAATTACCTTTTCGGACGCGTGTGAGCCGTGTTATCGCACCCTTGCTCTCCAGGGGTGCCTTCGGGTTCCAACCGCTAACATACTGCCCGCTTGGATGTCACTGATAGGGTTCGAACCACTAACCAACTAACACGTCTTTCTAAAAAAAAAAACAACTAAAATAGCTTTTATGCATTCATATAAAAATTTTGATACATAAAAATATTCAAAACATTTTAATGTCAGTATATATACTTAACTTTTTTCTGTATGTATATACAAAATAAAGTATAATAATATGATAAAAATAAAGATATATTAAGAGGCCACATATACATGCATGCATACTTGCTATAAATGGTAACAATCAGTTGAGTATTACTAGTTACTAGTATATGTATTGCAGTGTCTATCCATCAAACAATCTATACTTACATTAGCTTACACAGATCATCATATCCTTTGTTCATTATTACACCATGGCTAAGGTCTTAATTCATCCATCTTTCTCTAGCTTGTTTGATATATATATATATACTAGGCGGATGTAGTTAAAGACCACCGGGGGGTACTGCCCCCATTGTTCCCAAAATTAGTTCCAAATTTTAGTCTCTTTTTATATTAAAATAATATGAGCCTTTAATAATATATTGAACATGCCCTCATTGTATATTATGGATGCCCTCATCCTTCATTTTTAACCCAAGTCTTCACACTAAAGGAACATTTACATAGTCACCTATTTATCCACAACATTTGAATTACTTTAATTTGTTCTAAAAAGGTATTAAAAAAAAAAAAACTACTATAGATGATACAAATTTGCTAGTATTTTGGCCAAATTTGCTAGTAATAACTAATAAGCATTTTTGCCTAGTATTTTTAAAATCGAAATATGTGGTTTCTCTCGAGCTGTTGTAATGTTCGTAATAGATTTAACTACTTAATTGGTGGTGTTAAAATCGAAAATATAACTTTCTGATTTCAAAAGTTAGAACCGATAAAAGACAAATCATAAAAATATTTATTTGCTCAAGATAAAAATGTTTTGTTGCTTCTTTTTGTTTTTGTTTTTTTTACATGTATAAAATACAAGTAAAATTTGTGTACATGAAAAATTGTTTTTGTTATAATGTTTTGCTCAAATTTTGTAATATTTATTTGTTTTTCTAGTTACGTCAAATTGTAATGCTGTTAAGGTAATTTTTTTTGCCCCCGCCAACTTCATTTCCTGGATCCGCCTCTGTATATACATACATATATAATATATAATTATTAGTTTGTTTATGATCATAAGATGAATTGACACTAACTCAATTACTTTTATGTTTGGTTTCCATGCATGCATGTAGAGGGTTTTCACTTTTGGTAAAGGAAGGAGTGAAGGCAACAAGGGTATGAAATCCTTGGTAAGCAATATTTTTATTAAAGTTGTGTTAATTATCTATATATATATATATATATATATCAATTTAGATATATAAAAATATGTGTGTGTGTTGACAAACATCATGAAAAAACATATATATAGATGAAACTAAGGTTCTCAAAGATCTGATCATTTCGAGACGATGTTAAGATCAAATTAGACATAATGATATGGTTTCCAAAACCGGACTGGACCGGGCTAGACAAAACTGAACACAAAACCAAAAGTTTTGTAGTATATACACTAGAGATTCCGCACAAAAAGCTCACATATTTACAAAATGTCCACCATGGAATTAGAACCGACAACCTATAGGCCACTACAAGAAAAATGTTCTTTAGTGACCAATTTCCTTAATGACAACTAAAATTTGGTCACTAATACCCTTATTTAGTTACTATTAAGAAAAAGTGGTCACTGAATTTAGTCATTAAACAAAAATAGTGGCCAAAAAATAACATTTTTTGCTCTCTAAACAAAATTAGTGACGGACCTTTAGTATTTTTTGGTCTCTAAACAAAATTAGTGACGGATTTTTAGTGACGAAAAGTGATAACTCAAAATTTGGTAACTAACCACAATAGTGACCAAATTTTGATTGTTAGTGACCAAAATTTGGTCATTATGATAAATTAGTGACCAAATGTTTTTCGTCACTAATCGACATTTTTCTTGTAGTGGGCTGATGGGCTATCACACATACAGTATGAGCCGAAGCTCATGGGCTAGAAGCAAGAATCTGTCAGTATAATACTAGCTAGCTAGGCACCCGACCATTTGGTACTGTTTTGGTCTCAGATAAACAAGAAAAGGAAATCAGAACACAAACTTTAGGGCTAATGATTCAAATAATTATCTTTTTTTTTTTTTTGAACAACGAGTTAGTAGTTAGCATTTGAGACACCACAGTGACATCCAATTGAGCAGTATGCGGAGCTCGAACCACGCATGCCTGGGATGAAACCCAGGATTCTCGAACCCCCCTCAATAATCCACTCCTACAAATGTTAGGAAGTGAGATTCGAACTCTGTTGATTTACCCTAGGTCTAAGACCTTACCAATGGGGCACCAACCCATTGGAAATTCAAATAATTATCTTATTCCTAAAATACGTTTTGTTATAATAAAAGAAACAAATCTGGCTTTAATAAGAAGAAACCGGATTTTTTTTCCTCAGTGTCATGGACCAAGAACCGAACTGTTATGAGTTATGACAAGCCCCATCAGTCAAATTCGGTTTTGGTTCAATTTTTTTATTTCAATGAATTAGACCGAGTTTTGCACACCCTTATTAATTCATAATCCAGTTAGTCGATAGCCAGTCTAATTTTTTTAACAAATATAGGCCATTTGCGGTTCTTGTCTACTCAAACCAACCAATATTTGATCAACTTGATAACTTATCCTCCTGTGATCATGTTTAAAATCCTCTGCAGGAATCCTATATGTTTGCAGGATCGAAACATATTTGTTGGCCAAAAGTATATGATCTTAATATCAGTAGCTAAATCTCAACAACTATGATTATTTCACATATGTATAAGACTATATATGATATGCATCTAAAAGAACCATTAAAATCCAATATTCATATTACATATTTTGTCACCAAGACAATCTGCCAAAGTAGCAGGGAACACACAAATTCATCAGTCAGTTAATATGGGGACAATACTGGGTATGGTTTTGATATCGAAAGTTTAACACAAACATTGGTTTGATAATAACAGTTGGGAGGAAAAGGAGCAAATCTTGCAGAAATGGCAAGCATAGGTCTATCAGTTCCGCCAGGGCTTACTATTTCGACTGAAGCATGTAATGAATATCAGCAAAATGGCAAAAAACTTCCTCCGGGTTTATGGGATGAGATTTTGGAGGGCTTGCAGTATGTCCAGAAAGAAATGGGTGCATCTCTTGGTGACCCTGCCAAACCTCTCCTCCTTTCGGTCCGCTCTGGTGCTGCAGTATGTTTTCAATCTCAAATCTATTCATGTGCATACTTTATTTATATTGATCACTATAATTATTCAAGTAAAGAAAAACTTCACCTCATAACCATAAAAAAGATTAGAAAATAGTATAAAAAAAAACCGTATCGAAGCATAATGATTATGAAAATAATAATGGTAAAGACATTTATAAGAGATATATTCAGACTCTGTCACCACACATATGTTATAAGTGGGAGCAGAACCCACAAACTCTTGGTTGATAGTCATCTGTCCATTGACCGTTTGGTTATAATGGTTAGGACTTGGGTACAAGCTTATGAAACTATATAGTTTGAAGATGGGGAATTGCCACACACTATTTTTAGCACATTAATGGTTTAAAGAAATATATATCTTCTATGGTTACCTCATGTTGGTTAATTATTCAGATATCCATGCCTGGTATGATGGACACCGTATTGAATCTTGGACTTAACGATGAGGTTGTAGCTGGTTTAGCTGGTAAAAGTGGAGCACGGTTTGCATATGATTCGTATAGAAGGTTTCTAGACATGTTTGGCAATGTTGTAAGTGTTTCTTTCATTTGTTGACTTATCATAAACTTGATTATTTTCCATCTGGCATCCTAAATTTTTTGTATTTGATTAATCAAGGTGATGGACATTCCGCATGCTTTATTTGAGGAAAAGTTAGGAGAGTTGAAAGCTGAAAGAGGAATTCAGCTCGACACCGATCTCACTGCAGCTGATCTCAAAGATCTTGTTGAGCAATACAAGAATGTGTATGTTGAATATAAGGGTGAAAAGTTTCCTACAGGTATGAACAGAATATCGGTTTTCTCATTCTTGTAAGGGGTGTTTAGCTTTGCATTATCAAAACTGATTATTCAATATTATATAGTCAACTTCAAAACACAAATATGGCTTCCTTGTTGTGCAGATCCAAAGAAACAGCTACAACTAGCTGTGAATGCAGTTTTTGATTCTTGGGACAGCCCAAGGGCCAATAAGTACAGGACAATTAACCAGATAACTGGGCTGAAGGGCACTGCAGTTAACATTCAATGCATGGTGTTTGGAAACATGGGGGACACTTCAGGAACTGGGGTTCTCTTCACTAGGAACCCAAGCACCGGCGAGAAGAAGCTATATGGGGAGTTTTTGATCAATGCTCAGGTGAAGATTACATTTTCACATCTAGACTATATATGTAAAAGAGGTGACAAGATGGGCCGGTCTAGTACGTTTGGTAATGGGTCAAAATTGCTTTTGGTTTTGAAAAAGATACTTTAGTACGGGTCTGATTGACCCACTTACAGTTTTTGTCAAATTTTATTAATGGTCAGTGCATATAATCAAAAATAGAAATATTTTGAATAAAAAAAATTTCTTAGGTTGTGTGCATTGAAATTAGACTTTTAGTACCTTTTAACATGTTTGACCTTTTTCAACCCATTTGATCAGTTGTCTTTTTAGCCCAGTGTTTTAGACCGGCACCTTTGAGATAAAACATTCGACAAAACAACCCCGTGCATTATTAACTGGGTCGAGTTTGCCATTTCTAATAAAGATTACTAAAAGTTGGCTTATAAAGCGAATTTAAACAGGGGGAGGATGTTGTTGCTGGTATCAGAACACCACAGGATATTGTCGCCATGAAGAATTGCATGCCGGAAGCATACGCAGAGCTCGTGGAGAACTGTGAGATCTTAGAGAGACACTACAAAGATATGATGGTAATCTACTGTATAAAAACACTTACTTGCATTGATAATCTGGTTATGAGATTGAGAAGATAACAATGTTTTTGGTACTATGAGCACAGGATATTGAGTTCACAGTTCAAGAAAACAGACTTTGGATGCTGCAATGTCGATCAGGAAAGCGTACTGGTAAAGGTGCAGTGAGAATGGCAGTAGAAATGGTGAATGAAAACTTAATTGATACTCGAACAGCAATTATGAGGGTCGAGCCTCAACATCTAGATCAGCTTCTTCATCCACAAGTAGGGTACAATACTCATGCTTAAAGAAACGATATGAGCGGACTGGGCATGCAGGGTCTCAGGTCAAAACGAGTAACTTTCTGGTATGGTTTGGGTCGACCCAAAACATGCCTCTCACAAAAAAAATCAAAAATTTTGTAAGTAATTGATGTGTCAGATGTGATAAAAAAAAATGCTACAGTTATCTACTTATCTCAATAAAAATCTTACCTCTTAATTAAAATAAATTAGGAGGCTTTTTGTATTGAAACTACACATTAGGCAACTTTTGACCTGCAAGACCCTTTCCCTTGTTAGCTAACCTTTATCTTATCAATGTGGTCCATTCGAGATTAAACATAAGCCGAATCCCATTTATAAGTGAAAGGCTTGAGCTTGCCACCTAATGACCTAAATGCTTGCTCAAAGGCCTTTTTGTCAAATTTAGCAACCTACACTCACTCATTGTCATGCAATGGCTCAGGGTTTCTACAATTATCACAAAGTTAGTATCTTTATTTATTACTTTTTCTGCACATATAGCTGACTATAATTCTGCTGCCTAGTTTGAGGATCCAGCTGCTTACAAAAAGCAAGTGGTAGCAACTGGTTTGCCAGCATCCCCTGGAGCAGCTGTGGGGCAAGTTGTGTTTAGCGCCGAGGATGCTGAAACATGGCATGCCCAAGGAAAGAGTGCCATCTTGGTATGTGTCATGTTCTTCAATTATTTTCTTTTTTTCACTATAGTTGAATGATAATTCTAGTGATAGAAAGTTGAGTTTACATGATAATTTTAAATCTCAACAGGCAAATTGCATGTAAACTTTCAGTCAGTTTCATTTTCTAGAATGTACTTACATTATAAGTATAATCTGGTAAAGAGCCTACTTACCTGCTTAGTGATATAACTGGATCCATTATTTGATAATAAACTTACAAAATAGGCCTTCAAGCATTGACTTTGGAAGTATGTTTCTTAAGATATAAATTGATTGAAAATAAGTTTCCTTTTTTACATGCAGTTTGCCTAACCTAATTTCTATTTTAGAAAGTGAAACCTAACTAAAATGTTGATGGAAATGAAGGTAAGGACAGAAACGAGCCCTGAAGATGTTGGTGGTATGCATGCAGCGGCTGGAATTTTAACAGCTAGAGGAGGAATGACATCACACGCAGCTGTGGTGGCTCGTGGCTGGGGGAAATGTTGTGTTTCTGGTTGTGCTGATATTCGTGTGAATGATGACATGAAGGTATCTCTTTGAAATATTACTAAATCGACCCATTCATAAGTAAATAGCTTTAAAGTTCCACTTCTACAAAATTTTATGAGTTAATACTTTTACGAGATTATGGACACTCTCAAAGACAACTTTTGTCCATTTACAAACATTTTCTTGTACAGGTGCTTTTAATAGGTGATCAGGTAATTAGAGAAGGTGAATGGATTTCACTCAATGGCTCTACTGGTGAAGTTATATTGGGTAAACAGCCACTGGCTCCACCCGCTATGAGCAGTGATTTGGCAACATTCATGGCATGGGCTGATCAAGTGAGACGTCTCAAGGTATTGGCTATAACTTAAATTTTTGGTGAATCATGATAACATGAACTGCTTTACGACTATTGAATGGGTATAAACTCTTAGAAATGGTTATTTGTTGGTATTTGAATAGGTTATGGCGAATGCCGACACACCTAACGATGCCTTAACAGCCAGAAATAATGGTGCTCAAGGGATCGGACTTTGTAGAACCGAGCATATGGTAATCTTTTATTTTTCTTACTTTGTATATTACATTAATGATTTGTTACAAACATATATTGATTGGGTTGTTTTCAGTTCTTTGCTTCTGATGAGAGGATAAAAGCTGTAAGGAAGATGATCATGGCCGTCACTCTTGAGCAGAGAAAAGCAGCTCTCGACCTCTTACTTCCTTACCAAAGATCCGATTTTGAGGGCATTTTCCGAGCAATGGATGGTACATTTCACCTTAAAACATCAGTTCATAGTTCATTTCAGATTTTCCTTGTTATTTACTTCAGTTTCATCAATATTGCAGGACTTCCAGTGACTATCCGGCTTTTAGACCCTCCACTCCATGAATTTTTACCCGAAGGTGATCTAGAACATATCGTGAGTGAACTTACTTCAGATACAGGCATGACCGAGGATGAAATTTATTCTAGGATCGAGAAGTTATCCGAAGTGAATCCAATGCTTGGTTTTCGAGGCTGCAGGTGTGCTTTCTATCAATGATGTTTCTAATCGTATAAATAGTTTCATGTAGTATAATGTTACCATTTAGAAACAGAAAGTGTATAATCAATATAATGTCTGGTAGATATGGCAAAATGGTTGGGTTGGGTCAAAAAAGGTAGGGTGGAATAAGATTTTAACAGTTGGCCGATGCTGGCCAGGTTGACCCAAAAACACTTTGTCCATTTTTTAGAATCTTCTACTAATGAATAATGTGTTAAATGTGATTAAAGAAAGATAAAGTTACGATAATAATATAAAACCTTGAATAAAACAATGAGAAAATAACTGACCCCAAATCCCCGAAGATATGCCATCTTAACCAAGTTTTTCTGGGTTTTCACATAGGGTTGAGGCTTGAGACTTTGACTTTTTCAGTTGACCAGGCAAAAATTGATTATGTACGACTTTCAATTAGGTATGACCAATATGACCGTAGCTTTTCAGCTAAATAAACTTAGTTAGCCCACTTGATACAACCCAAATCAACTCATGCATAAGTAAATGGGTCAAATTTGACAATGTTCGGTTGCATGATTTCAGGCTTGGAATATCATATCCTGAGCTTACAGAGATGCAGGTTCGTGCAATCTTTCAAGCTGCAGTGTCTATGAGCAACCAGGGTGTAACGGTTTTCCCAGAGATCATGGTTCCGTTAGTCGGAACACCTCAGGCATGACTTTTATATCCCTTAAATATAAAGATAGCCATTGCTTCATTAGTGTTTGAAAATGATGATTTCAAATGGCACTATGACAGGAATTAGGCCATCAAATTGGTTTAATCCGTGGTGTAGCAACGAAGGTTTTTGCTGAAATGGGGTCATCATTGAAGTATAAAGTTGGCACCATGATTGAGATACCTCGAGCTGCTCTAATTGCCGACGAGGTATTTATCTTTAAATATGTCACCATTTCTACTTTCTGTAGAGTGACTAGAGTCTTAAGTTTTGAACTTGCAGATTGCAAAAGAAGCCGAGTTCTTTTCTTTTGGAACAAATGATCTCACCCAAATGACATTCGGGTATAGTAGAGATGATGTTGGCAAGTTTCTTCCGGTTTATCTTTCACAAGGCATTCTACAACATGATCCTTTCGAGGTCAGTAGCATCTTGTTACATTGACATAGATATGTTTGATAAAAATTATTGACAAAATATCATTAATGCTGTTCATAGGTTCTTGATCAAAAAGGTGTGGGTCAATTGATCAAAATGGCCACAGAAAAGGGTCGTGCTGCGAATCCTAGCTTAAAGGTGAACACTATCTCTAAATATGCAATGTTGCGGGTTAAGAGGTTGTAAAGTGGAAGTTGGCTTAAGGGTCAAAAGGATGGGTTGAGCCAGTCCCCCCAAAAAATTGTTTTGTTTTTTATCTTGACTTTTACTAATCTTTTAGATATGATTTACAAATTTAATTTATAATAAAAATCTATTTTTTCAAAATAAATTAAACTGAGAGGTCTTAACATTTTGAGTACAGTTTGTGTGACTTTTGACCATTGACTTGATCCCATGTCCATATTAACAAATTTTCTAGAGATTTCTTATTCCAGTCTCTGTATTTGACTCATTAAAGGAAAAGTTTAACCCAAATCAACCCGTTTACCTGTAATTTGGATGAAAATGGCATGCACATCTAGTTGTAGCTGACCAAGTACTCACATTGAAATGCACAGGTTGGGATATGTGGAGAGCATGGTGGAGAACCTTCTTCCGTTGCATTTTTTCACGAGGCTGGACTAGATTATGTCTCTTGCTCTCCATTTAGGTATGTATGAATGCACATTTGGGTGTTTGCAACTTTAACGACCCGGTTTATTACAACTTATCTTCCATAGAAGCAAAAGTTAGAGGTTTAAACACCTTATAACTCTTAAAGTTATGGCTATTAATAACCTTTACCATAATTTTATGTTGATATGTGCACAGCATATGATAAAAATTACGCAGTGTTGGTTTTTGCTAAATCATTTTTGGTTCTTATATTACTCTTGCAGGGTCCCTATAGCAAGGCTGGCAGCTGCGCAAGTCGCTGTTTAGGCTACTTAAACAAGAATGGTTTATATTTCCCATTGATGTATATAAATAATCGTCAATTTCATCGTTCTTGTAATGGCAAGATGAACACAGTTTAGACGAAATAACCAAATATATTTTTGTTTCATATACATGAATTTACTCAAAAAATGGTCAAAACTGGGTATAAGTATGTGAAGAAAGAAATTGCTTTAACATCTTTTGTACAAACATATTTTTGAAATATATATTTAGTCTTCACATAGCATGGTCTCAACTCATCCTCTTTACTTATTGCTTCAATGCAAGGACATATACGAATACTTTAAACCGAATGCACCCCCAACCCGGCCAAGAATTTGAACCTAATTATTGATCCCAACATGAAGACAGTAAGGAAGTTATCTATATTGTACTCAAGTGATTAAGCTGGTCCAGATCTGCTCAAGAATATTTTCTAAAAGTTGTGTCTTGTTTTTCCCTTTTTCCTGCATGATTATTTTTATGCATTAATGTTATTGTTTGGTGTGCTTTCATGTATCAAATTCCTGCACTCTCATGTATATTATGTAACCTTGACCATGTTCAGTGTCATCAGTTTTTATGTTTATATAATAATGTTGAAAGTTAAGCATTTGAATACATTTTAGGCGACTTATTTTCACACATTTTTTAATAATAGTATCAGCTTGTAGTATAATGATGGCGGAAGTTATAAGCGTTTGAATGCGACTTTCACCCATTATGTTTACTAAAGTATCTAATACTGTTTTTTCAACTTTACCTGTTTGACCCATTTCATATAGAACAAGTATAATGACCCGTTCTTAGGGGCGGATCTACCTTGAACCACCCGGCTTAAAGTTTTAGCTTTTTGAAATTAAGTATAATTTTAGTGTAACTTTGTATTAATCAAAGCATAACGTTGGTTATGAAACCACTACGAACGTTGTTAATGTTAGTTTTGAACTCTGCCGAAACAAATTTCTGGCTTCATCACTACATATTTTACTAACAGAAATTAAACATTCACACTTTAGCTTGAAAAATTAGTTGTTAAGCTTCAAGGTATTAAAAGTCAAAGATCTAAAATTAGTTGTTAAACATTCACACTGGGGTACCAATCACATACCAATCATAAACCTATATCATGCATAGTTTGTTTTGATTGATGTCATTCTGTGTTTTGTAGTGAACTAAAACTGTTTGACTTATTCAAAAGTCAAATATCTATTGGTACAAGTTGTTTGTTCATGTTGTCACCAAAACACAATTTCAACAATTTGTGTCCCTTTGTCAAATTACACTTTTCAAATTCATGGAGTAGTTAGCAAAAATCATCCTTTTTTCCTACTAATTTCAACCACCTTGTGACTACTTCCCTACTTTATGAATACCATATATATCTCTGAATTTTGATTTTTTGATACATTCATACTCGCCATTTTCATAATCAAAATGTTGCGAAAATTTGGTGAAAAAGTGAGTCGAGTTTGGTCAAAGATTAGACTCAAAGTACGTGCATGGAGGATTCGGACACGTAAAGTTATGATAAAAAGATTCAAGAAAAAGGGGCAAGTCACGATTCGTGGTCAAAATATTGGCCAAGCTGCAGCAGAACGCATTCGGGTTGCTTCTTTTAATGTTGCTATGTTCTCCCTTGCCCCTGCAGTTGGTAAATCGGATGGAAATTGGGTTGATGGTGTTCGTGGACACGAAAATGGTGGACCGAAGAGCATATTGAAGAATTCTCCACTGCATTCGAGCATGATTGTTAATGAAAATCTTGCTAAGAGAGTGTCAATAAATCTTCCGGAAAATGAAATATCTATGGCCCAGAATCATCGGATCCTGAGAAGCCCGATTTGCTTCCCGTTAATTGGGTGGATGGAGGAAGGGAGTAGAAGCATTCTTGATCTACTAAGAGAAGTTGACGCTGATGTATTGGCTTTGCAGGATGTGAAAGCTGAAGAAGAGAAAGAAATGAAACCGTTGTCAGATCTGGCTTTCGCTCTGGGGATGAATTTCGCGTTTGCAGAAAGCTGGGCTCCCGAGTATGGGAACGCCATTCTGTCAAAATGGCCGATCAAGAGGTCAAAGGTTCAAAAAATATATGACGAGCAAGATTTCAGGTACGTGTCAGAAGCAGTTCAGGCAAAAACCTATATACCTTAATGTGGGCCAAATGGGACAGGTTGACCACAACCATTTACATACATATGAGACTATTTTTGACCCATTTGACTAATTGCATCCCTAATGGACCCGTTTCCAGTAAAATCACATACTATTGCAACCTCTAGTATTAATCATTCCCGTGTCAAACATGTATCAGACAAATGTAGAAAGTTGATACTTGTTTAACATGGAAAGAAGTTAACTAGGATATCATCACTTTGGCAACCTAGTCTGACTTTCCATGAATATGTGACATTAATGATGTGTACAGGAACGTTCTTAAAGCCACAATTGAAGTCCCACGGATGGGTGAAATCAACTTTTACTGCACACAACTTGATCATCTCGACGAGAATTGGAGGATGAAACAGATCAATGCTATCATTAAATCAAGCGATCATCCCCATGTTTTGGCAGGTGGCATCAATTCGCTTAGCGGATCAGACTACTCATTTGATAGGTGGACTAACATCGTTAAGGTAACGAAACAATAACATTTCCTTCTATGTAAATGATATGTACACCGTGAACTTAATGTTTAACACCGCTATATACAATACGATAAAGGTGACTTTGGCAGTCTACATCTCACCTTTAGACTTATAATAACACTTTAAGCAGCTAAAAGCCTAAAACACGTCCAAACCCTATCTCTCACAACCCGTCTTATTTCACCTATCTATGTGAATATGTGCTTATTTGAATGTTGTTACAGTATTATGAAGAGTTGGGAAAACCGACACCAAGAACAGACGTCATGAGTTTTCTACACGAAAACAAGTACATCGATGCAAAACATTTCGCGGGTGACTGTGAGCCAGCTGTGATCATCAGTAAAGGCCAAAGTATGAAACTATGAATTACAACCTTTATCTTTGTAGTGAGTATGTTACAATAGGTTTATTTGTTTTGTCATTCGTGTATCAGGTGTACAAGGCACGTGCAAGTATGGTACACGAGTAGATTACATTTTGAAATCTAAGGGGCTGCAATATCAATTTGTGCCTGGATCTTACTCAGTAGTATCCTCTAAAGGCACATCTGATCACCATATTGTTAAGGTTGATTTAGTAAAACTCAAGGAGGATGGTCACCATGACACAAAGCGAACAAAGAAGATAACACAAAACGTTATCAAATTAGCATACGACGGTGCGTGCTGCAGATATACATAAGTCATCTAATGTATGATATTCAATACAAAACTGGTAACAAATTGTCAGAAGAGATGTATGAACAACTAGCTAGCGATCAAAACAGCTCTCGGTTTTCTTGTCGCGATGGGGTTAAATGCTGAAACAGGTTATGCAAGAACTAGTTATAACTTTGTAACTGGTGGACTGATGGTTTCTATATATATTTGTATCTGATTATTTTTCTGTATATATAATGATTATTTTAGTGCTATCAACAAAAGTTAAAGGTTGTATATATAAACTATAAAAATATGAATTTAAAAAATTGGGGAAAAAAACACAAACTTTTACCTATTCTTTTTGGGTAAACATTAAAAGCAACAAACATTACATGATCATCAAAATTTCATGTAATCAAACTCCTCCATTAATACTATCTGTAATCCCAGTATCTCTACATACATGCATATGTATATCTGTATATATGCATGCACCCCAGCTTCACAGGTCCATCCTTTCTTCCATGGCAAAAACCAACAATCTACGATCAGCATTTACCCAAGTCGAAGCAGGCTACACAGATGTTTGGTCGCGGAATCATCAAAACCGTCATGACATTCCTCTGTAGCCATGGATTCTTGTTTCTTGTTGAAAAATGAAGGGAGAGGCAAAGACCTGGGTGAGGGAGAATGAAAGAAGGCTGACCCTGCATACGAATCATCACCATTTTCACAATGCAGTTTCAGCTTTCCTTCTCTTCCGGATGTTGAACCCATCTTCTCCGGTAATAGTCTCTGGGGTTGTGGTTTTTGATAACCATTGTTGTTGCATACCGTTGTACGATATGAGTCCCCTTTCTTTAGAACAATCACCGGAGCAACATTGCTGAAGCAATATTCTTGTAGGCACAACACCTCCGTACCCATCAGCTTCCTTGCGAAAACGAGGTGGGTATGGAGAAAAGAAAAAGAAGAAAAAACTAAATTCTAAAGATAGACCAGAAGAGAAACAATTTATGAAAAGTGTCTATTACTATGAAATATTAGAACCATGAGTTGATTGGTTATATATACCAAAACATTTGGAATAGGTGGTGAAGAAAAATAGGTGGGTTGGGTTCCAACAGCTGTAATTTTGAGTGGATGACATGGTTCTTAAATGGCTATATATAGCATGTGAAATTTTGATCTAGTATATAGGATATATTTAGTTATGTTTCCTCTCTAACGGGCATTATGGGTAAATTTAAAAGGTAGCTATGACGGAAACAACATTATCGAGAATTGGTTAAGAGACTATTAAAATATGCTATTTTACACCAAAGCAATCTCGTTACTAAAGGGAACATTAGGGAGGAGAGCGAGTGAAACAAACAAGAAACCAAAATGGAACACCTAAACTACGACCCACTTAAAAGCACGGGGGGTTCTGAATCCAAACTAACCAGTTTACGACAACTTTACTTCGCTAACTGCAGCCAATTTCCAGATTAGCCAACAGAGTACATACCACCATGGCCGTTGTCGTCATAAACTGACTAGTAACACTGAAGGCCATTCCATACTTCTATTTCACGACCAACTCTAAACCTTCTTAAGCATGTATTTTCTTTGTTTCTAATTTGTATGTAACATAATGTAAAGTCACGCTAAAAGGTAACTTATACAGTGTACAATAAATATACCTAAAACCTAGTTTTTTGAACCATGATCAATAATATTTTAGGTCAACTGTTTCACATGATTCATGTAAGATTATATTCACGCTGGACCAAACAAATTTTAAGTTTTATAACCATTAGGTACGAAGTATAACTTTTATATAGTTGATAGCTATAAGACCTCGTATACATCTTTATAGTCATATAAATATATAATCATCATAATAGCCGGTGTTAAAACATATCCAAGTTACAAAAGGTAGTCCATACAAATCAGCAAATTAAAAAATTACAAGATAAGACTTACATATAGTGGGAATAAACAAGGTTAACAGAGCTTGCAGCTCCTGCGACAGTAACCAGGAAGTTCAGATGTTCCGACCATATACTCCTTGTTCTTATTGCACTCTCCCAATGCTGCCCATCTCTCACAATTTTCGTTCATGTCTTTGCAATCCCCACCTTTATCAATAATCTTGTCAAACGCGTCAACGTGGATCCATTTAGTTGCTGACCATTTCTCCCCTTGGAGAACAGGGCAACCACCGTGAAGACTCATTGCATCCGGGATTGCTGTCGGGTACAGGCTGAAGAAGAGCAGTGCATCTCCTTTTTTTGGTTTTACTGTTATGTTTTTGCACAGACAAATTAGATATAGCTGACAATTTTGATCCACTTACTTATGAATGGATCAATTCATTTTCACTTATAATTAAAAGAAAAATAAATGCTAAATAGAAAACAGGTCAAAAAAGTCATCAGGGCCAAAAGTCACCTAAAGTGTATATTTAATACATACAGCTCCTATCATTTTATTCAAGAAACAAAATGACTATTAGTGAGCTTACATAAATAATTGAGTTTTGTCATCGTATGTTTCACACCAACTGTATATTCAAAATAAGGATCAAATGGGTTGAAAATCGTCTAAAGTGTGATGCATGCAGCTCCTAAAACATTATTAAAAATAGTGAAATACTAGACTATTATTGAAATAATTCCTTTTACGTAATCATACATGACACTAATCATTTAGAGAGTATAAAATTTAAGTATTTTTGGTCTACGTAACATGACATGTACAGAAAACCCAATTTGACTTTACCCACCCTGACCATTTTTGCAACCTCTGATATTAAGTGGCTATGAACTATTCTCAACAGACAGGTAAAAGAAGCAACGTTGCGATTTGTGCCAATGGCTCACCTGCAATTCCTTTCTTCGCACATTCAGATAAATCATCATCTGGTTTTGATGTCTTCTGATGACGCGAAGCCTTCTATCAACATTTTAAACATCTATAGATGAGATTCAAACAAGAAATATTTTTCACTTTCAAGTGACTAGAGAATTTTCAACTAACCTCTGCTGATGGGAAAACTGTCTCACCACCTTTTTCAACGTCGCTGAGATACATCAGCACAGTTGCTATTCGGTGTCCACCGCGTGCAACATTCACGGGGTCGGTGAAGTAATCGAAGTGAGGGTCATATTTTTGACCATGCTCATATCTCAGTACTTGAATGTCCTCTCCGTTCTCTGGAAAAAAAAAATGATCATTCACACATACAAATAAAGTCGACAAAATAAGAAAGAAAAAAGCTCTAGGATCAGACAAATCACAACGTTGATAAGTTCTTTAAGTACGTCCATGAATAACCAATTTATGAATATTTATGTATAATACACACAAATTCATGGGAACCTCTGATGCAAGTATCAATCACAAGACATAATTTACTTACAGTGTTGGCCATAGCACAACATACCTTTTGGTAAGAAGGTCCAAGTTGCAAGTTTATCTTCTATGCCAGCAACGATTGGATCCTAAGACAAATATAAATGAATATAAATGGGCAGAACACAATAGTGAAAGAAAGAAAACATTTAATCAACCAGAAACAATGAACAAGACATCATCTTTGGAAGGTTGCAAGTGCAGTAGCATAAAGAACAGTCGATTATCTTGAGCAACCCATCAAAATAGATATAAAAGCCTCTAACTAGTCAGAAATGCTAAAATCGTAACATGTTCTCCATTTTGAATAGGTGATAAACAATTGTAATTGTAACACAGTTTAACACACCATGATAACCGGAATGGCATTACAGAAAGACCAACAAAGATAGATGAATTAAACCGAGCACAGATCAGAAGAATCATAATTTTTATATTTACATATACAATGATTCCCCTATAAACTACTTGCTTACAAAAAGTAACATTGGATTTCAACTTAGTAGCATTCTATTCGTATGGGATGGCGATTAGAGGAAATAATGAAATATAACATGTTATTGCAGGGTCACCAATAATTAATTTAAATAGTAAGATGGTATTTGATGTCTTCATATTAAGTCAATTTGATCTGTTTGTTTGCGACTTAATTCAAATTGTCATAGATTCTTTGTCCATTGAGTCACTAATTGCTCATTCTTTACATAAAACAAACAAAAAAAAGAAACAAGCCCGACTTGATGATTACACGTGTAAAACGGTAACAAAAGTACCTTGTTCTTTGCAATAAACATCCCAGAACTCGTCCGAACCTCACTAAGCGTACTCTCACCGGAAAGATTATCCGCAACCGAAGATCTCTTCAGCTCAGTTTTAGCCTGGCACATAACACCCCCACAAACACACACAAACAATACATATCAATCACTGATCCCATATCAGTCAAACAACTAACAGTCTAACACATAACAATCAACAACCTATATCTATATATCTAACTCTATGTCTGTATATCTATATATATCTATATCTATATATTAAACATAAAAAGTAATTACTTACAAGGGAAATCAGGTGATCACATTCTTCATCAGTCAGAAATCCTTCATACACAAAGGCTCTGCAAAACCAAATATACTGTATTAATACTAAGCTCAATATTGCACGTAAATAACTTTATAAAAAATATAAAAAATCCAAACTTTTTTATAAAAGATTAAAACTTTTGACCTGGGTTTCCAAGAAACTTGTTTGACTTTAGATGGGTTGATGATGGATGAACTTAAAGATTGAGAAACAGATAATAAAAATGAAATAAGTAATAATAGTAGATGAAAATTAGAAAGATTAGTCATTGTTTATTTGTGAGTTTTCAGAAACAAGAAAAACAGATCTATATGTATGTTAGTATGTATGATTGAAGTTGTGTTTTTTTGTGAAGTCTACTGGAAAAAGGTTTTCATTTCTAACTACTTTTTGGTTCCATATTCGAGTCTGTAATGTTGACTTTCAAATTTTATGTTTCTTTTTTCATTTTACAATCTTGCATCAAGTCATCAACAACCGGTTAATTGATTAATGTCAAGTTTGAGCTCAGCAAATTTCTTTTATACTCGACTAGCGTTATACCCGGCCGGGGATAACTAGCAGGCACCCATTGAATGCCGATCATAAATTTTAACATGTAAATCGTTACTATCAGACTAAGAAAAAAAACCTGTTAAACAATACATCGTAAATCTTAAATACAAGTTTTTGGTGACGAAAAATAAAATTGCAAACTTTTTTAAAAGATAAAATGAGAAGCTAAACAAAATAAAAGTTTTTGGTGATGAAATATAAAAATGCGAACCTTTTTAAAAGATAAAAATAAGAAGCTAAAAACTTTGATGGTGAAAAAAAACTATGATATTATAAAAAAAAACTAACAATTACTTTTTTATAACCAATCATCAATAAATGAATTGGTATATATGGTGGAGCTTGAGACTGTGAGGTCTTGGGTTCAAATCCTGGTGCGAGCAAAATGCTCACAGGAATGGAGACAGGGGTTTTCCCATAATGGGTTTCCTCTGAAATTGGAGTTGGGTATATGAAGAGGCATGCCGCTGAGCCCAAATTTGCCGTTCAAAAAAAAAAATTACTTTTTTATAACCAATCATCAATAAATGAATTGGTATATATGGTGGAGCTTGAGACTGTGAGGTCTTGGGTTCAAATCCTGGTGCGAGCAAAATGCTCCAGGAATGGAGACAGGGGTTTTCCCATAATGGGTTTCCTCTGAAATTGGAGTTGGGTATATGAAGAGGCATGCCGCTGAGCCCAAATTTGCCGTTCAAAAAAAAAAATTACTTTTTTATAACCAATCATCAATAAATGAATTGGTATATATGGTGGAGCTTGAGACTGTGAGGTCTTGGGTTCAAATCCTGGTGCGAGCAAAATGCTCACAGGAATGGAGACAGGGGTTTTCCCATAATGGGTTTCCTCTGAAATTGGAGTTGGGTATATGAAGAGGCATGCCGCTGAGCCCAAATTTGCCGTTCAAAAAAAAAAATTACTTTTTTATAACCAATCATCAATAAATGAATTGGTATATATGGTGGAGCTTGAGACTGTGAGGTCTTGGGTTCAAATCCTGGTGCGAGCAAAATGCTCACAGGAATGGAGACAGGGGTTTTCCCATAATGGGTTTCCTCTGAAATTGGAGTTGGGTATATGAAGAGGCATGCCGCTGAGCCCAAATTTGCCGTTCAAAAAAAAAAATTACTTTTTTATAACCAATCATCAATAAATGAATTGGTATATATGGTGGAGCTTGAGACTGTGAGGTCTTGGGTTCAAATCCTGGTGCGAGCAAAATGCTCACAGGAATGGAGACAGGGGTTTTCCCATAATGGGTTTCCTCTGAAATTGGAGTTGGGTATATGAAGAGGCATGCCGCTGAGCCCAAATTTGCCGTTCAAAAAAAAAAATTACTTTTTTATAACCAATCATCAATAAATGAATTGGTATATATGGTGGAGCTTGAGACTGTGAGGTCTTGGGTTCAAATCCTGGTGCGAGCAAAATGCTCACAGGAATGGAGACAGGGGTTTTCCCATAATGGGTTTCCTCTGAAATTGGAGTTGGGTATATGAAGAGGCATGCCGCTGAGCCCAAATTTGCCGTTCAAAAAAAAAAATTACTTTTTTATAACCAATCATCAATAAATGAATTGGTATATATGGTGGAGCTTGAGACTGTGAGGTCTTGGGTTCAAATCCTGGTGCGAGCAAAATGCTCACAGGAATGGAGACAGGGGTTTTCCCATAATGGGTTTCCTCTGAAATTGGAGTTGGGTATATGAAGAGGCATGCCGCTGAGCCCAAATTTGCCGTTCAAAAAAAAAAATTACTTTTTTATAACCAATCATCAATAAATGAATTGGTATATATGGTGGAGCTTGAGACTGTGAGGTCTTGGGTTCAAATCCTGGTGCGAGCAAAATGCTCACAGGAATGGAGACAGGGGTTTTCCCATAATGGGTTTCCTCTGAAATTGGAGTTGGGTATATGAAGAGGCATGCCGCTGAGCCCAAATTTGCCGTTCAAAAAAAAAAATTACTTTTTTATAACCAATCATCAATAAATGAATTGGTATATATGGTGGAGCTTGAGACTGTGAGGTCTTGGGTTCAAATCCTGGTGCGAGCAAAATGCTCACAGGAATGGAGACAGGGGTTTTCCCATAATGGGTTTCCTCTGAAATTGGAGTTGGGTATATGAAGAGGCATGCCGCTGAGCCCAAATTTGCCGTTCAAAAAAAAAAAAAAAAAAATAAAAAAAAAAAAAAAAAAAAAAAAAAAAAAAAAAAAAAAAAAAAAAAAAAAAAAAAAAAAAAAAAAAAAAAAAAAAAAAAAAAACAATTACTTTTTTATAACCAATCATCAATAAATGAATTGGTATATATGGTGGAGCTTGAGACTGTGAGGTCTTGGGTTCAAATCCTGGTGCGAGCAAAATGCTCACAGGAATGGAGACAGGGGTTTTCCCATAATGGGTTTCCTCTGAAATTGGAGTTGGGTATATGAAGAGGCATGCCGCTGAGCCCAAATTTGCCGTTCAAAAAAAAAATAAAAAAAAATATTATGATTAAATTACACAATAAGTCCTTTATTTTTTATAATATCTCCATTAAACCTTTATATCAATTACTTTTACATCAATTATCTACACCACTCAACGTTGCCTCCACCACCAACAACCGCCCCTACCACCACACTGTCGCTGACATGACCACCGCCGCATTGCGCGGGTACCGTGCTAGTATAACCTAACATTTATTCGTGTGTTCCGTTGTTTTAAGGACTACTTCCTTTCATTTAACTTGTTTCTTGTGAACTTTACATGCTACACTGCAATCTTTGATTTTTTTGTTAAACTTTTTTCCCGAACTTTAAATGGAGGAGTTTTTGATTTCTATAGATGCATTATAACACCATTAACTCATTAAAAGCACATCATCTACATTCTATTTTGTTTTCCATTCTTTCATTGCACACACTTTTTTTTATCATTTGTTTAGCATCGAAAGTAAAATGTAGTGCATTAGTTGTATTTATTAGACCTGTGTCATTACTAGGAAAAGTCGAAAAAGCTTATTTTTTTATACAATTTAAGATTAAACATGGTTATATGGAGTTTGTGGAGCCCTTATGGACACATGTCATCATTTAATTAGTTATTTTTATTTCTTACTAAAGGTGTTAGGTGGTAAGGAATCTATGACCATTTAGATAATTTTTTGTGTAGGTGTATAAATTAAGATATACACAATAAAATTTGACTATCTAAGTAATTTTCCCATATATGATTTATATGTTTATGACAATGATGCTGAATACGTATATAAAAGTATCATGTTTTCCTTTACGCGATGCTAAAACATGACTTCCTACCATAAAGCTCGTTTGCTTTACATTGAATCTGTCTTTTTGAAATTAATTGTTGTGGTAATTTCGCCTCTCCGACATGTTACTCAATTTTTAATTTAAAATACATAGAGATTATTATCAAAGTAAATTTATTAATAATTGTTCTATGGAAACATTTTAACTTAGTCATTTGAATTTATTAGAAAAACAATTGTGATGCATTACAATCTTTTCAACTTTTTTACACTATCCTCAACAACCATAAGGAAAATGTGTAAACTAGGTATTGTGCTAATCATATAAAAAGAGTTGGATACTTGGATATGAATTATTAGATAGAAAGTTACAAACCAAAAACATGGGAGGTTTTGTGACTTTGTCTTTTTTGAAATGCAAAACATGGTATGTCTAACGATGTATAGTAGTTGGTTTTCATTTTTCTGAGTCTACATTATTATATATATATACATTTATAGACATGCTTAGTTACAGTAACAACTTTTTTTTTTAATTTTATCATATAATTTTTTAGTTTCTTATTTTTGGCACATATTTAAGCTTAAATTTTTAAAGCTTTTAACTTTTATCACCAAGCTTTTAGGCTTTTCAATTTTGGACACCAAAATTAATTTTTTTTTACTTTCGACCCCTTATATAAACTTTTAGGTTTCTAACTTTTACCATCAAACTCTTAGATTTTCCAACTTTGGCCACTATTTTTGTTTTTACTTTCTACCTCTTATAGTAAACTTTAGGTTTTTCTAACTCTTATCACCAGACTTTCGGGTAATGCTAGATGTATGTTTACACGATGCGACGGTGGTGTGATGATGGCGGTGACGGCGAGTGGTGTAGGTTATTGGTAGTGGTGGTGGTGTGGCGATAGCAACGACGAGTGGTGTAGGTTATTAATGTAAAGTTAATTGATGTAAACGATGGTAGTGTAATTATTTTAAGTTGATTTATACCTTTTAAATAGACTTTTGCACCACTTTTCTTTTATTTCGAGTTGTACTTTTTTAGATTTATGATATACTTTTGTAATATACGTTTATCGTTTAAATCCTTATATGTATCAACCATGTTATACGAGTTACAAATTTTACGTATCGTTAAGTATTTCGGGGCAACGCCCGGGTAAAAAACTAGTTTAGATACAAACATATGCAGTTGGTCAACAATAGATCAAAAAGGTCCAAGTAATGAATTTGTTGGTAACTAAAGAGGCTGACATTTCTCGCTTGAATCTTAAATGGACTACTGGACTTTGGTATGGGCCGCCCAACCTTTTTCCAGTATTTGGTTAATTGGTTTTTGTCACACCCCACCTTAGACGGAATCGTAGGATATGACGAAAAGACATAGCATAGCACATGAAATTTATAATAGAGTCATACTAAATGAAATCCAAATAAATTTAATTCCCACAAGCGGGATAAGTCTAGGCAACACGCCCCAAATAGCAAAAGATGTAGCAAATAACAAATAGAGTTGAATGTTCAAATGCAATCTAGGAGTCCATGAAGGATCTCTTTATTAGTCTTCCTAAAGTCCTTATGCTCAGTCACCTTAAGCATTGTTATTACCTGAAAATGAATGCTCGAAAATGTCAACATAATGTTGGTGAGTTCGTAGGTTTAAAGTAATACATATGAATTTTGCTGTGCATGATATAAGAAGTTTGGACAATAGTGTAAATATAAACATGTAGTAGCATGTATGCATACCAAAAACTCAATGACATCATAGTATTCCAACAACACAAACTCATCACTGCTTTCCAACAACTCAATCACATCACTGCTTGCCAACAACTCAATCACACATTGTAATACCAACAAACTACCAGCTGGAGTATAAAGTTGGCTAATTGTTATCACTGTTATCCATTGCCATAAATTGTCTTCAATAGATATCGACAGACATCTATTGCATCATTGTAATCAACACAAGCCAAGCTAACATACACATTTCATAATTACACATATATGTCCAATAAAACAAACTAGTTTTGGCACAGCTAGTAAAAGAAATGAAAAGTGTTTTGAGCATCATTTTCCCCCAAAGAAATAATATAAAAAGGGGCCACGAAACTCACCTCAACAAGCAAGTAATTGTGCAAAGTCCAAAAGGTCACTAGAATCTACACAACATATATAAGTACAAGTTACAATTATGGACATAGTCAATAACCGTCCATTGTAACCCGTATTTGATGAAATACACATATGGCTCCTTTCAAAATATTCACAACATGATTTGTCATATTTTATTAAGTTACAAGTCATATAACTTAATATAGAGTATCTGTTTTGATGATTTATCATTAAATTCTACAAGCTCATATTCACTAGAATTTTTGGTAACTTTATCTATTTTTATTCTGAATGAAATTAGCTAACCAAGACCCTTAATTTTTACCACTATAACTTTTGTGAGTTAGATACTTACATGAATTTTTACAGAATTTATTTTGTACGTTAACTATTTTTAGAAATTCAAAAATTACAGACTAGTTAGAAAAGTCGATGTTTGCGCACTGAAAAGTTTTATAATAGTTAAAGACCTTCAAAGCTTCAAAAAAATCCATTCTTTTTGCTATCAACTTTTAACACCTTAAACATGTTCCTGGAGAAGCAACAACTTCCAGATCTTAAAATAGACCAAGCTATAATTATTTGAAGTCAACACAATTCTGTTCGGAAAATCCAGCTTTGAACAGTTTTGCTATAAAATTCGTTTGACGAACTTAAACTTCATATTTTGACACGAAACCAATTCCAACAGAAAGTACGCCTCCTGAACTTAAATTTAAACACCAAAAACGTGACTTAACTATCTTCCATGACCAAGATACGACTCTTCAAAGTTAACTAACTGAATCTGTCCAGTTTCAGAAATAATTTCAAACACACTTTTTGTAACCTACCTATACTCAAATAATTTTCTAGACTCTCAAACCTTACAAAACTTATATAGATCAGTCAATAACATGTCTTTATACTTATATAAATCTTTCAGGTTGTCTTTATGATTTTGTCAACATTTAAATTTATAACAACACATAGGTTTATAACGTTATGGATTATACCATGCTCCCTTGATTCTATAATTTATTTAGTTATTAACCATACTTTTAATTTATAAAAATCTTATATTATCTTCTGAAATTTGGCCATACGCATACACTCATCAAATAGATTACAAAGAATTTACATAAATATATATGATTTAATAAAAGATAGAGAATAAGAATCTTACCACCATGGTTGATGATCACTCCTTAAGATACCTTTACAAAATAAAATGGATATAATTTATAAGAATTTTACCATAGATTTTTATATAAAAGATCTTAAAAAAAACGTAAGGAAAATTATTTAAACTCACCCAAAAGTTGCTTTGTCAAGTGATGATTAGAATTTGCTCTTGTGGTGTTGTTTGGTTCGACGGCAGGAGAAAAAGAACAAGGATGGGTTATAATTTTGTTTAGGGTGATTAGTTTATATTCATAGATAAGTGTTTTAGAGTTTGAATATGATTAGGTTTTAGTAGAGTATATTCTAGTAAGAGTTTTAGTAGGATTTGAATTCCCTTTAAACGTAAGTCACAAGATTGTGTTTTTGAACTTAGCTGGAGTTGGACTAGAACTTATTTATTTGTTAGACTCATGGAGTTATTATTTTTGTTATCACAGAATGAATTGTGATGGGATGGTAAATCCCATTTTGGTCGAACTCTTGCAAACAGTAGGAAAATTCTCCACTATTGTGATGCATTATATATCTTAACGTAGGCTCTTATAAACATTAATTTAGCTTAACATTTCATACTTAAATAATCTAATTCTTGTTATTATTATTGACTTGCTCGCCAGTGAATAATGTATAGAAATTTTGTCTATGTCAGAAATGAATATGACATATAACTATATGTCTAGACATCAACGAAAATAATTATAACTGTCTAAGTTTAAGAAGATAGAGTGACTAAATCCTTAACTATTGGAACCCAAGTAATAAGAGTCACATATTGGAATGATCACCACATTTCTACGCTTGTTATACTATATAGGCACATTGACTAGTCAAGAAATTTGGAATTGAAGTTAGAGGCTATAATAAAGTACCAGTTTTGGTGACGGATGTCACAATTTTACAGCCTTACAGGTAGTCACTTTGTCACTTAATCCCATTCTTATTCAACTATTCAAGGGAAAAAGAAAAGTTAGTTCATCTCATCAATCACATATCAAAAGTTGAAAACCCTTTTTCTTCTTAACATAATTTGTTTTACCAACGTAATTTTGAACTTAACATAAGAGAAACCCAAAACCAATTTTTTTTCTTTGAACGGCGCCCCAAGAGCTAAAAGTATACACAACCTGGTCACTGTTGTAGATACACAAAGCACCTAGCCTACTTAACTTCACGATCCGAGTAAAACCCGTCAACCTATCCGTTCTTAGGCACGACGATGAATTAGAGTTAAATCGTTTGATTTTACTGGTTTTTAATACTTTTAATACGACGGGTCATTACTAACCGGTTCAAGAAACTCAGTAACTACTTTTTTGGTTTTTGTATTGTAGGTCTTTAGTTTATCGACGTTGCTTTTGATTTATGCGATATAACATTTAATTAGATGTGAAGAAAATGATGCTATAGGTTATTATTGTGTCGTTTAATATTTAGTTTAAACAACTCAAGAAATCCTACACGAGACACCTACATATATTAATAACAACATAAATTTTCGACCATAGTAAGTGGATAATATGGTTGTGGTTTGAATGCCTCTTAATGCTTAATGCACCTCATTAGATAGTGTTAGGTTTAACAATTATACATAAAGTTTGTTAAGCCCCTCCTTATACTACCCACTTCTTCCCCACTTCTTCCACTATTCATCAGCTTTCTCTCTCCTAGAACACCCCAAGAACACCCCCTCCTTATACTACTCACTTCTTCCCCACTTCTTCCACTATTCATCTATTATTTTATTATTTCATTTTTCTTTTTCACAAAATTAAACAAACACATTTTATTATTATTAAAACACATTTTATTAATAATAATAATAAACATTATACAACTTTAAACCATATATATACATATATATAAATCAAGGTTTAAAAGTAAACTCTTAAAACTCTAGTTATTATTTCAAAAATGAACAAAAGTTGGGGGGCTAAAACGAAATTTGGCAAATCTTATCTTCTTCACGTGTGTTATATACATATAGATGATATATATATAAACACACACCACAGCACACACACTTAAGCTTTTTTTTTTCTCAACCATTCAACGAAAAATGGGCCCCACTTTTCATGTCTTTCCTGCGTCTAAACTTGGAACAAACCGAACGGACGCCACCCTCGATGATGCCGCTGCTAAGAACGTCTTCACCCCCGCCGGCGTCGGACGCGGGGTGAACGGACGTATAAGGACTGGCCTTATACAAAAAAAATAAACGATATAAATGTTGTATATTGTTAATACTCCGTAGTTTAAAGTCGTGGTCCTAATTAACTTCTTTGGTGTAATGTATTTCAGTATAGTGGTTTTAGCTAGGCTAGTAATGGTGGTTAGATTTTTTTAGTAGTGTGTGACGGTGATGGTCAGCACAATATTTTCACGGTGTTAAGTTCTTTGAGATTGGTGGAGGAGCACTACTGTTTCTATGAGTTCTGCTATGTTATCCGCTTTGACTTTGGATACTTTCAAGGAAAAGTTTATGGAAGAGTATATCGGTACACGTGAGAAGAGGCTACTTGAGAAGGAATTTCGTGCTCTTAAAGCTGATGTGGGAGGCATGGCCGAGTATGCTCGTTCGTTCATGTCAAAGATCAAGTTGTAGGGCACTTGGTTCCTAATGAAGAAGATAAGGTTGCTGCATATGTGGATGGTATTCCGGCTAGTTATCGAGGTATTTGTAGGCAGCATACTACTCTCGCAGGTGCTATCAAAGAATCTAAGAAGTTGGATGATGATTTCAAGTCTGAGAAGGTAATTGTGATGACTGTTGATGATAAGAAGGGTGGATTCAAGAGAAGGTCGGATGAGTCGTCAGATTCTGGAAAGAAGTTTAAGAATGGTTCGACTTACGAGGGCAAATGATCATGGGAAAGCTAGTCAGTGGTGTTCGGTTTGTGGAGCTCATCACGGTGGACCATGTTCGGAGAAAACTAAAAGATGTGATAGGTGTGGTAAGCAGGGACATGTTGCTTCTAGTTGCAAAGATAAGATTCGATGTTACAAGTGTGGTGAGACGGGGCATTTGATTGCTGATTGTCCTCGATGGAAAGATGATGCGAAGAAGGATGACACTCAAAAGGCCAAAGCTCGTGCATATCAGATGATTATTGTGGAGGACGAACGTGATGATGAGGTATCCGACAAAGTAGTTCTCTAGTAGTTTAATCGATTATGCTTACATTTATATGTGTACGTGAATTGTGTGTCAATTGTGTGTTTCGTAGTTAGTATAATTATGCCATGATAGATTGTGTTGGAGATGTTAGACATTATGATGTGTGAATATAGTTAAAGGTACACGTGTGAGGAATGATATAGTTACAATTATGGTCCGGAACATAATTATAAATGTATCATGATGCGGACGTGTTCATTTTCGGTATTCTTTGTAATATGAGACTCATACAAGGGAGGGATGAGACTCATAAACTGATAATTGTCGATTATGTTTTCCCACTGTTTGCTAATATGAGACTCATAAAAGGGTATGAGACTCATGAACTGATCAAGTTCGATTTATGTTTTCCTTTTGTAAATATGAGACTCATAAAAGGGTATGAGACTCATAAACTGATCAAGTTCGATTTATGTTTTTCCTTTTGTAAATATGAGACTCATAAACTGATAATGTCGATTATGTTCCTTGAATATGAGACTCATATACTGATAATTGTCGATTTTGTTTTCCCACTGTTTGCTAATATGAGACTCATAAAGAGGGTATGAGACTCATGAACTGATCAAGTTCGATTTATGTTTTCCTTTTGTAATTATGAGACTCATAAACTGATAAGTCGATTATGTTCCTTGAATATGAGACTCATATACTGATAATTGTCGATTTTGTTTTCCCACTGTTTGCTAATATGAGACTCATATACTGATAATTGTCGATTTTGTTTTCCCACTGTTTGCTAATATGAGACTCATATACTGATAATTGTCGATTTTGTTTTCCCACTGTTTGCTAATATGAGACTCATATACTGATAATTGTCGATTTTGTTTTCCCACTGTTTGCTAATATGAGACTCATAAACTGATAATTGTCGATTATGTTTTCCCACTGTTTGCTAATATGAGACTCATAAAAGGGTATGAGACTCATGAACTGATCAAGTTCGATTTATGTTTTCCTTTTGTAATTATGAGACTCATAAACTGATTTGTCGATTATGTTGCCTGTTTGAATATGAGACTCATGAACTGATCAAGTTCGATTTATGTTTTCCTTTTGTAATATGAGACTCATAAAAGATAATGTCGATTATGTTCATGAATATGAGACTCATAAACTGATAATTGTCGATTATGTTTTCCCACTGTTTGCTAATATGAGACTCATAAAAGGGTATGAGACTCATGAACTGATCAAGTTCGATTTATGTTTTCCTTTTGTAAATATGAGACTCATAAACTGATAAGTCGATTATGTTCTTGAATATGAGACTCATGAACTGATCAAGTTCGATTTATGTTTTCCTTTTGTAAATATGAGACTCATAAAAGGGCATGAGACTCATAAACTGATCATGGTCGACTTATGCTTTCTACTGTTTGCAATATGCGACTCATGAACTGATCAAGTTCGATTTATGTTTTTCCTTTTGTAAATATGAGACTCATAAACTGTAATGTCGATTATGTTTCCTTGAATATGAGACTCATATACTGATAATTGTCGATTTTGTTTTCCCACTGTTTGCTAATATGAGACTCATATACTGATAATTGTCGATTTTGTTTTCCCACTGTTTGCTAATATGAGACTCATATACTGATAATTGTCGATTTTGTTTTCCCACTGTTTGCTAATATGAGACTCATAAAGGGTATGAGACTCATGAACTGATCAAGTTCGATTTATGTTTTCCTTTTGTAAATATGAGACTCATAAAAGATAAGTCGATTGTTTGATATGAGACTCATAAACTGATAATTGTCGATTATGTTTTCCCACTGTTTGCTAATATGAGACTCATACAAGGGGATGAGACTCTATGAGACTCATAAACTGATAATTGTCGATTATGTTTTCCCACTGTTTGCTAATATGAGACTCATAAAAGGGTATGAGACTCATGAACTGATCAAGTTCGATTTATGTTTTCCTTTTGTAAATATGAGACTCATAAAAGGGCATGAGACTCATAAACTGATCATGGTCGACTTATGCTTGCTACTGTTTGCAATATGCGACTCATGGCTGATGCATGAGACTCATAAAGTGTCTTTCCAAACTTTTATGGTTTAAAATAAGTGTTAAGTGACATACAAGTATCCATATGACTTATGAAGATCCTATAAGTCAATAAATCCCCGTTTATGTAGTTTATTGATTCTATACTCATGATAGGTAGTCAGGAACACTTGTCAAGCACGGTAAACTCGTTTGTGATTGTTGAGTACTCCATTGAGGTAAGATACATGACTTTTCTCACGCTGGAGGCACAACAAAATGTAGTTTTCTATAATTAACCTCTTAATCGGATTATCTTATATGTGTGGGGTTTTCCGGGTTATGCGGGAGGTTATATGGGAATGTATGTATGTTGAAATGACTTATGTTGATATGATGACGTTTAAAGTAGAAGTATATATGTGCATATGAAGTATGATGCTTATAATGATGTTGCTATGATATGTTTAAGATATGTGTTGTTGATAATGTCGTTGTTATGCCTTACTGTTGAAATGTAATGACTTGTTTGTGACACTTAAGTATGATATGTCTAGTTCACTAGATACAAGTAAGTAATGATATGAGTTGTGCACGTTAGTGAGATTAAACGTTGAAGTAGATGTGACATTAATTAGGTAATGAAAATACCTAAAGTTAAAGTAAAGTGTGAAATGTGGGAAATCGTTCTAGCCTTAGTGTTAGTGCGTAAAAAGTAAAGTAAAGATGTTGATAAGTGATTAGTTTAGGTGAAAGTGTAGCCTAAGCTAATAAAGATAAGAAGTCTCGAGCATAAGTTGTGTTAAGCTTAACCCGTGCTAGTTGAAAAGCTAGTGCGTATGTGGTCGCTTGGGTGACTCCTTGTGGCATAGTTACGTTGATCTAGTATTTCCGGGTGGAGTGACTAACCACCAATGTTAAAAGCATGATGAGATACTATAAGTGGTCGCTTGGGTGGCTCCTTGTGGCAAAGTTACGTTGATCTAGTATTTCCGGGTGGAGTGACTAACCACCAATGTTAAAAGCATAAGGGGATGCTTAAAGCTGATTAAGTTGATAAAGTTGATTAAGTTGATAAGTTGATTAAAGATGATTAAGTTGATAAGTTGATTAAGTTGATAAGTTGATAAGTTGATTAAGTTGATAAGTTGATTGAGTTGATAAGTTGATTAAGTTGATAACAAGATATGTGTGAAAGAAGTATATGTGTTTTACGTTGTGAGATCACAATGCGACGTGAGAATAAGTAAGATATGTGGATAAGTATGATATATTGTTGATAGGCACAAATAGGAGTAAATACTCTACATGTGCTAATATGTATATGTGTGACATGTTTATGTGTGTTATGCCAAGATATGAGATGTTGATTAAGATGTAAGTATATGTTGATATGATATGAGATGTTGTTTAAGTTATAAGTATAAGTTGATATGATATGAAATGTGATGGAATGTGGGAAAGAGGTAAGTATGGGATTATCTTATGATACGTGTGGACAATACGTAATGTGATCATGTTTTGATAAGTATATTAAGAAGAATTTTTATAAAAGTAAAATGAAGAACGTTTTATTAAATGTGTGTATCTTACTTAGCTAATTTATTAGCTAACACTTGCTTTTATGAAAATGTTGTGTCCTTCAGGATAAGCAGGTTTGAGCTAGAGAAAGATTTAGCTCGTGAGATGGGTAGAAGAATAAAGGAAGATTAGCATTAGTCTCCATATGCTTAGACTTTACCCATAGCCATATGTTCGGCTACTTTATTTATGATTTATGTTTCATGTAATGTTGATGGCATTTATGTTGGTGCCAAGACTTGGATTTCATTTACATTGTTTTGATGATGCACTTAGTAACACCATTTTATGAAAGGTCAATTCATAGAGTATGATAGCCAAATGCCTTAGCCGTACGGGCTCCGCCCTCGGATTTAAAAATTAGTCGAAAGTATATCGAATGACATCTCTAATGAAAGAGCATGAAATTTTAAGAACACCCATACAATTTTTATAATTTATCGATATACGGTTTTTGAGATAAAAGATTTTGAATGAATTAGAGGAATAAAATGATTTATGGATGAGAGAGAAAAAAATGAGTGGTTGAGATTTGAGGAGAGAGAAAAAAATAAGTGGTTGAAATTTAAGGTTATTATAGGTATATTAGGTAGATATGTTTAAATTAGTGAATAAAGAATAGGGGTATTTTGGGTAGTTCAAATCATCTTTTCTTAAAAAAAAAAGCCAAAATGCTTTATAAGATAGTATTAGATACATATGACAAATTACAGAATTGTGTTGCCACATTGCGTAAATGCGTACCATTAGGGGGTGTTTGGTTCATGGAATTCCTTGGAATTCTAAGGAATTGGAATTTAAATTCCATTCCTTTCCATTGTTTGGTTCAAAAATGAATGAAATTGGAATCTCAAAAATTCCATCAAATTCCTTAAAACATGGAATTTAGAATTCCTCCACTAAAATGATGGAATGTTAAACATTCCTAAGGAATTCAATTTTCTTACCAAAATGCCCTCTTACAATTTCACACCAAACATAAAAAAGTCTTCTATTCGAAATCTGATTTGCTGACCCGCTAGAGATTAACAACCACCATCACCGTCCTCCACCACCGATGATATTTTGGCTGCCGCTGTCGCTTACCAAAATTCCGGCTACCACCGCTGCTTTTTCCGGTTACTGCTGCTCAGGGGCGATGAATTTGGAGGCCACCGAGAAAAAGGTGTGTGTATGTTTGTTTGTATGCTGGAAGAAAGATGTATGTGTATTCTACATTTTTAGATATACCGATTGCTATGGATTTTTTTTTGTATATGTGTGAAACCTTTTTAGGGATGGATGAGTATGTATGTGTTTCCAGTGTGTACAGAGAAAGTGGGATGGACGGCGTATGAGTGTGTGAACAAAATTGTGTTTGGTGTGTTATATGTTCTTTATGTGTATATTATTATTATTATTATTATTAGAACGAATTGCATTTTTGGTCCCTGTGTTATCACACCATTTGCAACTTTGATACAAACATGTGAAAAGTGGTGAAACGTATCCCTGTGATATCACACCTGTTATATATATATATATATATATATATCTGTGTCTATATATCTATATTGAATGCAAAAATATATTTGATATCTATATATCTATATATATATATATATATATATATATATATATATATATATATATATATATATATATATATATATATATATATATATATATATATATATATATATATATATATATATATATATATATATATATATATATATATATATATATATATATATATATATATATATATATATATATATATATATATATATATATATATATATATATATATATATATATATATATATATATATATATATATATATATATATATATATATATATATATATATATATATATATATATATATATATATATATATATATATATATATATATATATATATATATATATATATATATATATATATATATATATATATATATATATATATATATATATATATATATATATATATATATATATATATATATATATATATATATATATATATATATATATATATATATATATATATATATATATATATATATATATATATATATATATATATATATATATATATATATATATATATATATATATATATATATATATATATATATATATATATATATATATATATATATATATATATATATATATATATATATATATATATATATATATATATATATATATATATATATATATATATATATATATATATATATATATATATATATATATATATATATATATATATATATATATATATATATATATATATATATATATATATATATATATATATATATATATATATATATATATATATATATATATATATATATATATATATATATA
>CM067168.1:50362846-50532846 GCA_034093135.1 Erigeron breviscapus | reverse complement strand
AGAACTTATAAATAATATTCCAATTGCTTCTCTTGCATTCATTGCTTACAAAAGTTACTGTTAACCAAGGATTAATATCTTAACTTAAAGATAATTGTATGTGACAACTTGATAAATATCTCATCATGTACTAAGTCCACGAGAGGCTATTTGGTTGACTAAACTCTATACGAAAAAACACAATAAAATATTATCAAAAATAAAGATGGAATCCCAGCTTTGTAAAATGTTTTAAATAAATATCGATTATATATATTAAAACAAACAATAAATTTGAATCAAAATCTAGAAAGTATAGACATTATAAAAATTGATTATAATAATTTCCATAGGCTATAAGATAAAAGAGTCAAGTTGGTGATTTTAAGCAACAGTAAAAATTGTTTAGGCTAATATAAATTTTTATTTTATGTTTTTTTATCTGTTATTATCTTAACCACAAATGACTTATCCTTATATATATATATATATATATATATGTATGTATGTATATATATATATATATATATATATACCGATCATAATAACAATGATCACAATTCTGTGTTTGAAACATTAGAGAAATTATAATAATAATATAAAAAAATTTATAAAAGACTTACCAATAAAATGATACTTTGCACTAAATTGACATTTGAAGCCTTGTATCACGTAAATTTCTTGACAAATTCACCTCAACCTTATAATGTTTCCTTGTTTTTCCTTTTTCCCCAAAACCACAATTTGTATTATAAACCTCTTGTTCTAATATTGATAAAGAAAGCAAAGTGTGAAAACAAATGCTAGTCTAATGATTTTGGAGGTTACAATACGTATGAAATGAGGGAGAATCTCAAGAATTTCATTTATATAATTATAACACTAAGGATGGTGGATGGTCTCCTAATAAATTGGTGATTAATTTTGTGGTAATTGGTGATTAAACTCATTTTGAAATTGGAAGTCATGACTTTGGAGTATAATTCCTTAAAAGAATACGTGCTCTATGATTTTAATTATGTAAATAATTATGTCACAATTTAATCAATACTTAACTTATGGTACCTATGACAAAAGTTATTCTATCTAATCATAATTTTTATTTTATTATATTTTTATCACCAAAATATATGTTATATCAAGTTTAACGTTTGAAATTTTATGGGATATTACATTAACCATTCACCTTCTTCGTCTATATTTTTTTCCTGTCACGCAGCATCATCTTCTTATCACCATTACCTTCTCTTTTTCCCTTAATTTTTCACCTTTAAATTTAATATCCCACTATACCCCATTATATCTTACAATACAACCAATCAAAATAAAACAAATAATAAAGTAAAAGAAACCGAGCCCACCAATTTTCTTTTCACCTAGGTGAACCATTTCACCTAGCTTACTTTACCTATTTCTTTCACCAAGCTACCTTAATAGTTCACCTACATATCTAGTTATTTCAACTTCTGCAGCACCTAGGCCTTATGAATGGTCTTACTCTACTCGTCCAAGAACGAACTCAGTTTGAGCCTGAGGCTAACAACTACATCATTTAATACACCAAATTGGTTGAGTGATCACGAAGGTTCAAATCAAATGATAGAAGAGATGTCCTAACAGTTTTTAATTCTTCTATTTGCTCAATGTTACATTATTTAACTTTTCTAATTTTTCGTGCTAGCGGTAGTATGTAATCATATATTTTTCGTACAAGAAAAAATATGTAATTTACGTATTTTAGTATCGGTCTTCTATATTTCACGAAATAAAATAGTACCCGTTAAATAAATTATGATTTTCACTTATTTTAGTTATTTCCAAATCCTTTGCATGTGATAACATTTTAGGTAGTGTTTGTTTGGAACTTAATAAACTCAGTCATGACTTAATCAAATATACTTAATCCATTAAGTCATCAAAAGTGTTTGTTTTTTGACTTAATAAACAAAAAAACAACTGTATTGACTTAATCCATACAGACGTTATTTATCCATTCAGTCACTTATCAATTCAGTCACTTAATGGTTTGCAAGAGAGATCGAAGATTTTTCATATAAAAACAATTGTTCTATCAAAATTTGGTTTACATGGCAAAAATGTACTCCCTCCGTCCCATATTAAGTGTCTTAGTTTGACTTTTTGAGTCTTATTCTTTCAACTTTGACCGTAAATATTTTTGTTTGTGTTATATAACACTTGATATAGCATATATGAATTGATTGAGTTTTAAATGTACTTTTCATTGATATAACTTTCATCAAATAATATATAACACGTACAAAGATATTTGCGGTCAAAGTCGGAAGAAAAAGACTTTACCAGTCAAAATAGTTTAATTAAAATGGGACGGAGGGAGTAAACAAAATCACATCACATGTATTATATGCACATAATACAAAACAGTTTTTTTCTTTTTCATAACTTTGATTATTTAGGAATGTATAGTCCTGACGAATTGATCGAAACATAATTATGACAAGTTGTTTGTGGTCCTAATATGAAGATCTATACTATAATAATTTTATTTGGTCAATAATACATCCATATATATGTAGCAAAGTAGCCAAAAAGTACATAAAAGAGATGTGACCAATACCAGGCTAGTTTGGTATATAGATGTGTCGTTTGAATTTTGAAAAGTATTTAACATGTTAAATACTTATACTTATATCATAGCTAAAGAACAACTATATCTATTACGAGCAAAACAATACTTAATGAATGTTGAGGAGTTGGTACACACATGTATATACATGCGTATATAATGTAACATGTGAGAATGTGACTTGTGAGTAATTTTGTCTTTTTAAATTTTCTTTTGGCAATGGAACTATAAGCAATGATACTGTCTACAATACGCATGTTGTCCTATCATAAACTTTTTATTTAATAACCAAGCCTACTTATGATTTATTGTTGTCTAGTGGGGAAAGTGGGGAAACAATTATTTTCCCTTTATTCTGTAAGGCGAATGATATATCTACAACAAATTTTGGTTATCTACAACAATGCATGTTTTACATAGTTGTACACTGTGCAGTAAAATATGTATTTTTGTTGTAGATGGCTAAAATATGTTGTAGATATATCACTCCCCATTCTGTAATAAGGATTTATTTGATAAAAAATATAAAGTATGAAAAATAATTAAGTAATTTTAATTAATATATATACATCTTATATTTTCATACGAACATTTATTTTGAGACACGTGAAGAAATACAATGTGTCAAAAACTACTCAAATTTATAACGTTAGATAGTTTTTCGATATAAACAGGTAAACAAATGAAAAAATTTCCTATCAAAGTTACCCAGACTCCCAGAGTGTTTTGAACTAAAATATACGTGATCTTGTATTCACGACCATTCAAACTTATTTTAGCCACCCTAAATACCCAAATTGTATTTAGTAAAGTTTAAATCTCAAATTTAGGTAAAGATATAATATTAATAGTTTTAAATTTAGTCTACAATTAAAAAAAAACAAAATGATTAACATGACTTTATAGACCTAAAACCGTTTAAAAAATATCAAACATATACAAGATTAAAGATAAAAAAAAAAATCAGGTATGAGTAATTGAATTATATAGATCAATATAATTTTAGCCTATACTAAATGAATGTCTCGCGATGCAGTGGCCAAATTGACAGCGTGTGATTGTGACGACGTTAATTTCAAACCAAACATTTGTGTAAGAAAATGATAATATAGTACTCGCGCAAAATAGTTAAGATAATGTTTCTATAATTAAAAAGTTTGTTGTAATATTTTAAATTATCAAAAGTTAATTGTATAAAAAGAGAAATTAGATTAGCAAATAAAGAAAGTGTAATTAATAAATTAATATGAAAATTATAGGTATATTAAGTGGAGATGTTTAAAATTAAAAGTTTTTTGAAAGGTGAATTTCGCTTGAAACTTCGTGTCGCGATTTGACAGCGAGAGGTCTAGCATACGTTGTCTTAACCGGGTCCGCGCTAGAGAGTTCCCTCAAAGTAGAAATGCCTATTTCAAATACCCGATGGGGAAAAACCTCCTACTAATCCGCCCGAAGGCACAACGATTAATAGGGATAAACCCTACCCCCTCATACTTGAACCTGAGTATACCCAAGCCAAACTCTCATAAAAAGACTTAATTCTTATGTCTTTCCTAATGCTTGAACCCAAGACCTCATGGAAGGGAGAACGGTCTTTCACAAACGAATTGGTATTTGAAGAGTTTTCACGCATCGAATTCCTAAGACCTCTCCCAACGGAGAGTCACCACTGTGTCACGGAAGTGTCACCATCGTGACACCATTAGCACGAAAGAGTCACGAATGTGTCATAGGAAATCATGTCGTCGCGGGGAACTTGCAATGACGAAGAGCTTGCTTTTTTAATATTATTTTATATATATTTCAGCAAATATTATTCATTTCTTTTTGTAACATACACTATTAATGGAGAACAATTTACAAAGAGGTATTATCTAGCTGATGGTATGTATCCGGAATGGGCAACACTTGTGAAGTCGTTTAAATGTCCAGTTGAAGAAAAAAACATGAAGTTCAAGCGATACCAAGAAACTGCAAGAAAGGACATTGAACGAGCATTCGGGGTGCTTCAAGGTCGATGGTCGATCCTTAAAACCCCTTCACGACTGTGACAACTCGTAATTAATTTACATCGGGTTAGTCCTAATCTCAATTAGACGGTCATTTGACGTGGAACTTATTAGACTTTTGGACTTTTGACTTAGTCAAATTAGACGTATCTTGATGACGTAGACTATTAGCTATCTAGACGAATGCCGAGTCTTTAAAAATAACTTTAAATAAATATTTAAAGGTTATGTCTTGTACAAAATAAATAGACTGTCTAGACTTAATATTATAAAGTTCACTTTGACGAAACTTTATTGGCTTGTCTTGACTAAAATAAGACGAGGAAAAATACCTTTACTTTACATTTTAACAAATTAGTCAAACGGTATTTAATCGTAAGTATTTTACCAAAGTAGGGGTACGGTATATATCTAATATTTGGCCACATGGGCCGAATTGAAATTGAAAGGCAGAGAGGGAAACACCAAACACCCCCATCACCCTTTTCTTTTCTTTGCCTGACAACCACACACACACACACACACACAGAACACACACAAAATCACCAAAATACTTTCAAATCCTCCCAAATATCTATCATAGCATAATCAAATCTGATTTTGGGAAAAAGAAGAAATCATTTAACAAGTATTCAAGGCATCATTATCATCACCATCTTCATCTTTACCTCAAGAACATCAATTTTGGTAAGTAAACCATTTCTCAAACTTTTGAATTGATTTAAATTCATTTAAAGGGTTTATTTCAGTTATATAATTCGATTTAGAAGCCTTTGAAAGTGTTATGAAATTAGGGTTTTGATGATAAATGGATATTTTGGCTTAGAATTAGCTTTTGATGTCAAAATGGTTGTAAATGCAAATGGTAGGCGAAATGGTATTGTTTCCAGATTTTGGACATGTTTGTAAGTGTTGAAATTGATAGGATTTGAGTAAAAATGGTTTTGGTTCGAAATTTCTGCACCTGGACTGCAGGTGCTGAAGCAGTTTTGAGGCCACTGCGGCGCAGTGCCATTGTACTGGTCCCTGGTTCGATTTAGCCACTGCGGCGCAGTGAGCAAGGTTCTGGCTCACTGCGGCGCAGTGGATACCTTCTGGGAAAATTTTTGCGCGTAAATTTTTAAACGTTAATAACTTGTGAATCCGTAAGTCCAAATAATTTTATTTACTTTAGTTGATAAAATGAAAGTTTGAAACACATTCTCGGTAAAGGCATTCTAGGATTGATAGCTAAGTAGTGGTACGTAGGATACTTGTCGTCGTGAGATTTGATCCTCACCATTCGTGCTCATATCCTAGGTTTTGGATAGACGTGGAGACTAGACTGCTCTTATTCTCTGACTGCTCATCCTTTAGCTCGTAGACTGCTAAGGTGAGTTTATGGCGCCCTTTTTCCTTTTACTTTGGGCCTGAAAAGCATGTACTGTATACACGACTACTTTATAAATGATTTGTCTTTGTCTATGCCATGAGATTTGGTAAATTACATCATTTGTCTTATGTCTTGCCATGTTGACGGCTGTCTGAAAATGTGTATACCTGTCTTATGAAATATTGAACTAAATGACTTTGACTTGCCATGTTGTCGGCTGACTGAACTGTTCTTTGTGTTTGACAAACTAAAATGATCCCCCCTTCACGTAGTTATCACCATTATGAATTTCTGATGGTTGTCTTGTCAGATTTTGTTCCTGACTGTCATTGTTCTGGTCCGCACCCCATTGTAGACGGGAGACCTGTGCGAGGTAGTCTGGTCCGCACCCCATTGTAGACGGGAGACCTGTGCGAGGTAGTCTGGTCCGCACCCCATTGTAGACGGGAGACCTGTGCGAGGTAGTCTGGTCCGCACCCCATTGTAGACGGGAGACCTGTGCGAGGTAGACTGGTCCGCACCCCACTTTAGACGGGAAATCCTGTGCGAGGGAAATTGTCTTATTGTCGGACTTTGGTCTGGACTGTCTTGTCTTAAATAACTACAACAAATGACGATTGATCTTTTAGTCAAACACACTGTAAACTCACCAACTATTTCGATAGTTGATCCTCTCAAATTTCATGCTTTTCAGGTGACCATCAGTAAGTCTGGAATCGTATGGCATAATCGGGCCAATCTTTTGACTTTGGACGTACAACTAGCATCAGACATTGAGGACTCTCATGCTTTTGGCTTTAGTTGTATTTGACTGTCCAATTTATTGAACTTGTATTCAGTGGGCCCAGTTCCAAATGAGGATGACTTGTATCCGTATTTTGGGGTCCACACTTTGAACGATTGTACTTGTATTGACTTGTATTGGCATAAATGGATGTAATCTCTATTAACCTTCTGATTAGTACGAAATTCTTTGTTAACCCTGTATTTCCGCTACAACGGGGTGTGACAACGACCATACAATATCCAAAAACTAAAACGAATCATGTACACTTGTGTAATTTTACACAGCATGTTCACAGGGGACAACAATCACGCACTATGTGAACTTGAAGAAGATTATCTGGCTGATCCAACTAATCTCCCGCAACGTTCATGGAATAAAAGGGTTGCAACACAACACGTATGGACGCAGAATTACGCGATAAAAGAGTGCACCATCGACTTCGCAAGGCTCTAGTCGAACACATTTGGAACCTCCCGGCAAACTACCGTCAACGTTAATGTAATTTCTTTTAATAACGTAATGTTTTTTTTAATTATATGTAATGTTTTTTATAATTATATGTAATGTTTTTTTAGTGTAAGTTTTTTTAATTAATGTATATTTTTTTAATTAATGTATTTTTTTCCGATGTAATATTTTTTTTAATAAATATAATGTTGTTTATTTGTTAATGAATTGTTTTTTATAAAAATGTGATTTATATTTGTATGTTTTATTTAGTTGAAAATAATAAAATATTGAGGAAGAAGTAAGGAAGAAGTGAAGAAGAGGTATTGTTGGCAAGAGTGTGTCATGAAATTGAGATGTAAGAAATATGTGATGTGGCGACGAGGAAGAGGTGAGTAAATAAAAAAGAAAAGGAAAATGTTTGGTTAAAAATATCACGTGGTACGTGTCTGTCTCCATACATATCTCTCTCTCTCTTGATCTAGAACCACGTATATATGTATTTAGCGTATATATTTGTATTTTTAACGTGCTTTCCATTACTTCACATTAATCTTCTTCAAATCAAATCAAATCAAATCAAATCAAATCAAATCTTCTTCTTATATACAATTCAACTTTCAATTCAATTTTTGCTTTCTTTCTTTCTGCCTTAAAATCAAATCAAAATCAAATTAAAATCATAAGTGTTCAACAACAACTACTACTACTACTAGAGCAGAGTTCAGCTGAAAATTCAAATCAAAATCTCAACAATTCAGTTTTCAACAATTTCCGCCCATTCATTAACTTAGCTTCCTTTTACGTCACTTTTATTATTCGGTATTTATTTATTTATTTATTATTACTTGTGTCTATTTTTAGCTTAATTTCATTCATTTACTCCAATTTGTTTCCTAATTTCAGCTTTAAATTCTTATGATTCTCTCTCTCTCTGTGTATCTATACATATATATATATATATTGTAGTGATGTAATTTGTTATTAAAGTTGTACATTTGCTCGAATTTGTTGGTTTACGCCACTATATTTTAGCTTTTAAGTTCAGATTATTCTGTATATTGGTGTGTGTGTGTGTGTGGCCTTTTTGGTCACATCTAATGTGTTGATGCAATTTATTTTTTAATTATTTTATATGTTCATTAGTTTAATTTCCGCGAATTCACGCTTTTATTTTTGGCAATAAGTCTAATTGTAGCTTTATATGATAAGAATATTCTGTATGTGTATATATTTTTGTGAATGTGTTTGTTCCTAGCCCCTTTTTGTCACATCTAATGTGTTGTTGCTATTTTCATTACCTGAATTTTATCGATGTAGGCCGATATATATATTAATTTCAGCCTTCAGTTATATGATTGTTACTTTGAGCATGTGTGTCACCACTTTTTGTTCCATATAATGTGCTGATGGAATCTTTAATCATTACTCGTATTATTTAGTAAAGTTTTTTATTTTATTCTATTTTGTTTGTTTCAGTGATCCAAGATTCTGTTTCAAAAGTCTGTTTTGAAAGCATCAAACAGCTGCTGCTGCTGAAGTTTGTTATTCGACGGGCCAAGATAATTGGCCAAGATGGTGTTCGATTCCGGGTTATTGCTCGGGAAATTGGGTATGGATGGATTGGGTACCTCTGAGTATTCATCAGTTGTATCTATGAACTTGTTTGTTGCTCTTCTTTGTGCTTGTATTGTCATTGGTCATCTTTTGGAAGAAAATCGATGGATGAATGAATCTATTACTGCACTTGTCATTGTAAGTTCTGTGAATGTTTGGTGAAATGTGTGGACTTTAATTACTTTTTACCTTAAATTAACACCATTTATTACATGCTTGAAGTTGATCTGTCAATGAACTTTGGAACGGTTTTGAAGTTATCTTTTTGTTCAATTGGATGACAGGGTATATGCACAGGAGTTGTTATTTTGTTAATTAGTGGAGGGACAAATTCACATCTTCTAGTCTTTAGTGAGGATCTTTTCTTCATTTATCTTCTTCCTCCAATCATCTTCAATGCCGGGTATTTTTTTGTTTACTTTTAATTGTTAACATGTTATGATATGAGTGATTTTAAACCTGTTGGTGAAAGACTTGCATTATTCTACTGGTTGGTTGTGATGTCAATGTTGAAAGAATCTACGACTCACTTGATAATTTCAAATGGTTTCAACCTAGGGAATAATGTTAAATTGTTATTATTTCTAATATTAACATATATCGTCTATAGCAATATATGAATTTAAAAGTTGTGTTTATCTGCCTTTATAATTCTTTTGCTTGCCTTTATGGCTGACAGATGGAAGTTTCGAGTGTAATAGGTTTAACAAGCCCATTTTGGGAAGCAACACTCTATTTTTGTCTTATGGCAACATGAAGCATCAATTGTTTTTTTGTTTGTTTCAAACTTGATATAGGAGAAAAAACATTTTTTAATTATATTGTTGTCATATTATTGGTTAACCAAGCTTAAGCTGGTCCACATAGTTGGATCTTTTGCCACCTTTGAAGGTTAGTACTTTTGGTAGAGTTAGCTGTATTAATATTGTTTGTTATTTTGTATATAGGTTTATATTTTAGTCCAGTAACTGCTTTTGGAGACAAATAAAGTGTACTTGATAAATGACATAATCATATAGACTATAGCTTTGTCTAACAAAGTTCATGACGCGTCCAAATGAAAAATGTGTTAACAATGCTGATGTCCATGTAGAGTATATAGCTCCGTTGTTTTAAATTTTGTAGCATAAGTAGAACATCTATTTACTAGTCGATATAAATTTTTTACATTCCTAGCATAAGTTGTCCATGTAGATTCAGTGCACTGTCCCGGTATTCTAGTTATGTGAATTTTATCTGGTTATTACCTGAAGTTGTCTCTCTTTTGTTTTTACGATTAAAATAAACAGGTTCCAGGTTAAGAAGAAACATTTTTTCCGTAATTTCATGACAATTATGCTTTTTGGTGCTGTTGGTACCGTGATATCTTTCACCATTATCTCATTTGGTAAGTACTGAAATATTTCTTTACACCCACCTCTATCATTATTGGTTAACTGCCTTGTATACTTTGAAATTTCTTATTGGTGTTGTCTCCATGTTGAATATTATGTGGTTTATCGGCTGTTTCTCTCCCCTTAGGTAGGGGTATGACTGTCTACACCATACCTCCCCCATACCCCGCACATGGGTGGAGTTGGGTATTGTTGCTGCTTATGTTTGTAAATACTTCATGGCTTTTCAGTCTAAGTTAGTTGGTCTAATCTATGGGCAGGTGCTACAAATATCTTCAGCAGGATGAATGTTGGCTCTCTTGAGCTGGGAGATTATCTTGGTAAATGACTTATTTTTAACATCCCATTATATACACTATTTTTTTCCCTTTAAAATACTCTTGTTTGCTAAACCTTCAAACTTCTTTTCAGCAATTGGTGCAATCTTTTCTGCAACCGATTCTGTTTGCACTCTGCAGGTACATATAGCATCATCTACCTAAGGTTTAGTCATAATTAGAGGTGTCAGTTTTAATACATTCAACTGGGGCCGATATGGATTGTGTTTTATCCCAAACGGATAAAAAGATTAGCCAAAAAGGGACATGACAAATGGGTCAAACAATTTGAAGATGAGTTTAAAATTTCATTCTAATACAGACATGACACAACCTTCTAAATCATTGTATATTTATAAAATTGAGATTTATATTTCAATACTTCTGTTCTAATTATAACTGACAAATTAATCACACGGTATTCCTGTTTCAAGCCATAAAAGATGACTTATTCAATTCGAAAACTTTTTGAATCGTTATCCAACCCATATGGCACCTTTAGTGAGAGTCATCAATCCTTTCAAGTGCTAATATATCTAATCTGACAATGCAGGTGCTCAATCAGGATCAAACCCCTTTATTGTACAGTCTGGTCTTTGGGGAAGGAGTTGTGAATGATGCTACATCAGTTGTCATATTCAATGCAGTTCAAAACTTTGATTTATCTCAAATCACAACGATTGTTGCTTTTCAGTTGATCGGAAATTTTTTCTATTTATTTATCACAAGCACGCTTCTAGGAGCAGGAGTAAGTCTTTTCCACCCTCTTCCTTTATTTAGGGTGGATATAGAAGGGTTTTAGCAGGAGCAGATCTAAAAGGAGTTTAGTGTATCATGTGCTGGCGTGCATATGATAAATTTCTAAAAATAAATCATAAGATGATAATACATATCTGAATGTGTTATTGTAATAGTGGTACTCCCTGGTTAAAGCCCTAGATCCGCCAATATGTATAGTGTGTGTGAGTTGCTTTTTATGAGATTATGACAATTTGACGCTTCATAATAACTCATGCAGGCTGGGCTACTAAGTGCATATATTATAAAGAAGTTATACTTTGGAAGGTACGTAAAGCATTTCTTCCATTAGTTTTTATTATATGTAGATGACAAGCTAACTAATTTTTTCCGTGTCGTCTTGTCTGCTAATATATCCTTGTCTCCTGGATTCCAGGCATTCAACGGATCGAGAAGTTGCCATAATGATACTTATGGCCTATCTTTCTTACATGCTAGCTGAGGTTAGCTTTTTCTCTTTGCTTATTGTGCAAGCTTCTTTTTTCTATAGTAGGACCGGAGTTGGAAATTTCATCTCCTATTTATTTATGGATGGGTCAATTTTGTACATTGTTGATCCCCTATGGGACTGGTAAATAAAATGTTGGCAATATGATATAGGTCAAATGGTTAAAAATTCATACGCACTTCTCTTTTGAATCTTCCTAATCTTAAATCATTTTATTTCGAAGAACTCTATTCTTATTGTATTAATTTAGTTTTTTGATCATATTGAACACTAACTAGCTGGGTAAAAAGAATTACAGGGTCAATGAATCCATCTTATTGCCAACCTGCACATTTTTCACCTCTAAATAGGGCACTAACCTTTGTGGCACTTAGCTAATGGTCATCAATATATGTCGCAGTTATTCTATTTGAGTGGCATTCTCACAGTGTTCTTCTGTGGAATTGTGATGTCCCATTACACTTGGCATAATGTCACTGAGAAATCTCGAGTAACTACCAAGTATGTTTATCTTTGGTTGATGTTGTTTTTGGTGTTGGGTTTTGGTTCTCGAATTTAACAAGATTACCGCTTGTCCATGTTTGCAGGCACGCTTTTGCAACATTATCATTTATTGCAGAGTTATTTATCTTTCTTTATGTCGGCATGGATGCTTTAGATATTGAGAAGTGGAGCTTTGTACAAGACACGTATGATCTCTTGAAAATCAACCATCTATCTATCTTTTTTTTTTTTTATAATAGTCCTTATAAGATGCGAAGTATATTATATGATATTTACTTGTTTTAAAAAAGGAGATGTTGACAAAATACAAAATCCAACCCAATTTCAAAGATAGTATTTTACTTTTGTGACCCTATTTATAGAGTTGCTTCATGATGCTAATGATATCGCTATCTATCTTGAATTATGTATATGTTATTGTGAACCATCTTGGTTATGAAGTAGAATTCTGGCCTGTTTTACTGATTAAACCTAATATTGCAAGTCTAACATGTTGTTGGTTGTTGTTTTGGGTTTGTCAGCCCAGGGACATCAGTTGCAGTGAGTGCAATTTTATTGGGATTGATTTTGGTGGGAAGAGCAGCCTTTGTCTTCCCCTTATCATTTTTATCCAACTTGACAAAGAAGCCTCATCAAGAGAAAATCGATTTTAGGCAACAGGTATGTTCTTCTCACTCTGTTCTAGAGGTGGCTATTTTGACCCATTTACTATCAATGGGCCGATTTCGATTATTTTTTTATTTCTAAGGGATCAACTGGTTCTTTTAAAATTTAGCTAGAAAAGGAACAGGCTGGAACTCGCCCAATGTGAAATTGTAGTGTATACTACAATTCCCAATCCTGTCAAAGGCGGGGTATGGGGGAGGTGGGATGTAGACAGTCATACCTGTACCCAATGGTAGAGAGACTGCTTCTACGAAGACCTCCCGCAATGAAATTGTAATGCATGCAAACTCCTGAATCACTTTTGTTAAGAAAACTTATATTACTATTTGTAGTAATATACTACATATTGGACACATTAATTGTTAAAATATTGTTTCTATTAATATGGACCAAAAGTATTTGCAGGGTAAACCAACCCTACACCTACTTACAATTCACCTGTTTTGCCCCATTACTCAACCCGCCCATTGTGCCACCTTTATCCTATTCTGGTTTCATTTCTCTGACTGACATATCACATAAATACCTTATCTTCTTTATTTTTATATTTCTTTCTAATTGTTCGTGTTTTTTCAAGGTTTTAATATGGTGGGCTGGTCTTATGAGAGGTGCTGTGTCTATGGCTCTTGCTTATAACCAGGTTGGTGGCTTAAATGTGCCCTTATCTATTGGATCTAAACGTCTAAGATCGTGCGCTTCTTCAGTTTTGTTGCTGTTTTTGTGCTTGCCACATTACCAGACAATAATTGGGAAGTAAATGGAATCTCCCTGGGTTGTGGCAGATATGGGGTTTTTAACTAGGGTTACTACGATTACCAAAACCTAATACTGAAATTCTCATACTACCATCATCTTTTATTTTTACTCTGATCCGATTTTCTTTTTCTGGGGATCACATGCATACCCTAATCTTTCCTAGACACAAAATTGACAAAGTTGGTTGAGTAAGCATATTGTGAATTTGTGATGTTTAATATTTGGTTGCAAATCATGTCTCCAACTTGCAGTTTACCAAGGAAGGCCACACACAATTGAAGGGGAATGCAATAATGATTACAAGTACCATCAGTGTTGTCCTTTTCAGTACAATGGTAAGAAATCTTGAGTATTAAATGACTAGCATTGTTGATTTCATGATGCATCTATAGAAGGTGTGAGTGGTTTCCAATTTGGTTAACATCAGCCTCGTTGTTCAGCAACATCAAACAATTTTTAAGAAGAAAAAGTTAGGTGGCAGTTACCAATTATCGATAGTCCATTTGATCATTTTCTGGTTCCTTGGCTTTACTAATGATGGGCTTTTTTCCCTTTAATCTGATAGTTCAGCCCTTTTCTACAACCAAATAGAAGTGACCTTATGCTTAGCATTCCTGTTTTTCTAGTTTGTGCTTGCAAAACTATCAATTAGATATGGCAATCATGACCTGTCTATCTAAAAAAATTGGCCATTTTTATTACTTTATAAAAGTTAGAACGAATTGCATTTTTGGTCCCTGTGTTATCACACATTTTGCAAGTTTGATACAAAAGTGTGAAAAGTCGCGAAACCCATCCCTGTCATATCACACATGTTGCAATTTTGGTCCAAAACTAACGTGCCGTTAGAATTCAGTCGTTAATGCCCCCATGTGTTTGTCACATGGGGGGTAGTTTCGTCCATTTATTGCTCATAGGACCATTTCTGCAAAAAAAAATATTTTGTATAAATCTAAAAAATTATTTTGTATACGAGTATATCTATGAGTCTATGAAAAAGAAGTGTTTTCGGTTTGTGTTTCATTCAAGTTTGAACCCAAAGACCCAACACTACCCGAAGCAGCAGCCACTTGGGATCTATCAGTTGCACCACCAGGAGCCTCCTGGTGGCTGACCGGAATCTGAACAGTAGCAGCGGCAGCCGTGGGTGGTGGGAAAGAAAATATGGGGCGGCTAGGGTTTTCTGGATTTTTAGGGTTTTTGTTCGATCCCCCAGCCCCCAGATCGTTTCTCCAGTCAGAATTAATCAAAGTAATCTCGTCACCATCGATATTCGCTGCCATGGCCTCCCCCTGGTGGCCGGCAGCCACCCCAGTCAGAATGAATCTGCAACAAATGACTCAGAATTGGTGGAATTAGATCTCAGATTGTATTTTGATCGAATGATTTCATTATCTTGAACAGAATCGGATTTAAACCCTAAAGATTTAGGATCAAGGCCGTCGAACTCAACATCAACTTTTTTAGATTTATTTGCACTTTTTCCACGATTTTGATTAGGTTTTTTAGGCATGGTTTGGATCGGAGTTGAAAAAGGAACAAGAGAATGAGATCAGATTGTTTATTTCGATTGTGTTTATACAAAATAATTTTTTTAGATTTATATAAAAATAATTTTTTAGATTTATACAAAATAATTTTTTTTAGATTTATACAAAATATTTTTTTTTTCTTCAGAAATGGTCCTATGAGCAATAAATGGACGAAACTACCCCCCATGTGACAAGCACATGGGAACATTAACGACTGAATTCTAACGGCACGTTAGTTTTGGACCAAAATTGCAACAGGTGTGATATGACAGGGATGGGTTTCGCGACTTTTCACACTTTTGTATCAAACTTGCAAAATGTGTGATAACACAGGGACCAAAAATGCAATTCGTTCTACAAGTTATGTTTATTATCTCCAAACTCCAAGGGTCAGGCCATAGAAATTTTAAACTTGTCAAAAAGGAAAATGGGTCAAAATTCACCCCTGTTCTCAGATAGTTCATCCTAAATTGATTTTCAACAAAAAAAGTTAGTAACAAAACATGTCACTTTGTGAGAAAAGGATTGTCCTGCAAAACCCCTGTTGTCCAATCTGTTTTGGAATTATTTCAGCTTTAATAATGCGTTAGATTTAAGTAACATAAACAATATTCTTATGATGGTAATCTAGATACTTAAATAAAGCGATTTAGGAGTTTCTTTGCATTAGAAATAGACCTGAAGTGACTTTCTACCCCCATTATAGCTAAATCTGTTGATATGACCCACAAATACAACCATTCATAAGTAAACAGGTCAAACTCTGATCTTATTCATGTTATTTCTTTGCAGGTATTTGGTCTGATCACACAGCCTCTTGTGAGACTCTTGTTGCCTACACCCAAAGGCTTGAACCGAATGATTTCTTCTGAACCAACAACCCCTAAATCCTTCATCGTTCCCCTTCTAGGAAATGGTGAGGATTCAGAAGCAGATCTAGGTCCACATGTCCCTCGTCCGACTAGTTTACGCCAGCTCCTATCAACACCTTCTCACAGTGTTCACCATTATTGGAGAAAATTCGATAATGGCTTCATGCGTCCTGTATTTGGCGGTCGTGGTTTTGTGCCATTTGTTCCTGGTTCACCAACAGAACAAAGTACCCATCATCTGGTGGAGGAAGAAACTGGTTAAATGGAACCATAGAATCAGGACTATTTGTTTATAGGGTGAATGACTTCAGATCTGAAAAAGTCTATAAAACGATCATTTCGTGCCGCCGCATATCAGGTTTGTTGTGTTCAGTTTTGGTTTGAAGGTGAAGGAATCACAAGAAACTGTGTGAGTGTAGATTATGTATACTTACTATGATGCCTTATTAGAACCCAGTGTATAATTTTGTGTATGTTGTATGTATTAAATATCGTTTGTTATAATAACATATATATATTTATTTATGTATTTGTTTGGATATAAATGAGATGAACTTCACCCCTTCGGAGCAATGGTTTTTGAATGGTGCAGAGTCCAGTGGCGTCTAAGGCTACAACATTTCACCATTAATCACACGTACTAGAATAAAAACAGACTAAATAAAAATTAAATTATTTAAAGGTGACTAATAAATTGCATTCTATGTTTTGCGCTTTTCCTAGATAGGAGTATCTAATTTCATATGATGCATCTGGATTCTTTTAGAAACACTAGCATGGATACCATGCGTTACGTTGGATACAATTTACAGACTTTGTTAAAAAATAGAGTAAACTGATGGTGAATCAAAGGATCGAAGTTTGCTAAAAATTATGAAAGTAACTTTACTGGTTAAAATTATAGAAGTAACTTTACTGGCAAAAATAATGGAAGCTGGGTGACCAAAAAGACAATGCAGATATTTTGCATGTTCTGAATCACGTAATATATAACAGGGAATAACTTGGAATAAATTTTAATGAGTCCAGGTTGTTAGAAATTTGATTATGTAAAACAGAAAATTAGAGAACACAATACATATATAAACGAATCGAGGACGTGATAATTACTATCCTTAAGAATATTAGCCCCCACTATAAGAACGCTGGTGGTTTCAGACTAGTTTCTTTAAAGAATTCACCTCAAAACAGAAAGATTAAACAACGTTTTTAATCTATCTTTATGAACATTGTGTGTGTGTTTTTTTAGAGAAGAAGAAAAATATCAGAAAAGAAATAAGAAATCACGTCCTTATGCATTGTTTATATAGAGTTATGACAGTTATGATGCTGTCAAATAAACCAACCTAAAACTGTTTTTGGATAATCACTAAAAACTGTAAAACATGTTTTGGAATAAACCCAAAAAGAAAAAACAAGTTTTGGTATTTTTATATAAACAAAGGATACAAAGTGCTAAGTCAATAATATATATAATGTGTTAGGACCAGTTTCAGTGAAACTGGCCAGTCTCCAGTTGCACCTGGAGACCAAGAAGATTTGTCCAGAAATATATTGAAGTCCAGTTGCATCGTACAGTCAACGCAACTGAAGACTTCCTCCAGTTGAGAACTGGCCAGTTGAAGAATCCTTCCAGTTGGAGTCGAAGACAACAAGTGGAAGATAGAGAATGACAATGGCAGCGAAGCCCAGTTGACATTCTAGTCAGTTACAAACTGGAGACCGTCAGTGGAAAGCTCTTACAAAGCTTTACACTGATTACGAGGAATTGACTTTTATGCTTTATGTGCTATTACCCGGATAATAAGATTTATCTTATTATTTAAGTACAAAAAGGTACATAAAGCTGGTTGAGTAAAGTTGCTTTATACTGCAACTTTACACAGTATTTTAAGAAATTAAATGTTATTCCTTAAATGTTCTCAACCATATTTGTACGGCCAAAGTTAACTTCCCAATGTTAACTTTGCCTATAAATACAAGTCATTGCACAACAAGAATAAGCAAGTGAGAACACTTCACACTTTGCATACCTGCAATATTCTTGGTGAACTTGTGCAATATTCTCTCAATCGTAAAAAGGAACATTTCACAACTTTAAGTGTTTCGATTGTTCAGAGAAATTCCAAGTGTAGATCAATTGTAGTTCATAGGTTGTTAGGATATTTACATACTTGTATTATCTTGGTTCCGCAACAACCTTGTAATTTATTTAAAGTTAATAAATAAATTACACTTGAAAAATACATATTGTCTCATCAATTTACTTTACAAGTACTTTCTATTATTGCATCGTCATTTACTTATTGTCACCTTAATAAGTAATCTTTATCAAGAACTTGGTATACACTCACTGTAACTGGTCGTCTCCAGTTCTGTGTTTATATTGCAAAGTAACCCCACCATCGACATAGAGGTGTCTTCAGGTAGTACCATCTAGTTAGTTGGGACTTACAAGTGGTATCAGAGCAGAAGGCTAATAAACTTGCTTAGATCTGCTTAGATGACTACTACTGAAGGTGGAGATGGTTCTGGTCAAGGTGAAAACCCTTTGAATACTAATACACCACATTTTCAAAATGTTAATACAAACCCTCCTCCTCCTACTGTCCCAAATCACGTCCATGTACATTATTCTAACACTCCTGTTCCAAAATTTGATGGAAACAGTGAGACCTTTGGTACATGGAAGGCCAAAATGCTTTTGCATTTTGGTGGGATAGAGAGGTATATGCTGAAAATCCTTAAGGATGGACCGTATATACCCATGTCTCTTGGGGTAAGTCCTCTTCTAGATCCAACTGGAAGAAGAGGTTCAAGAGAAAAGCTCGAAGACCACTGGTCTGATGAGGATCGTAGACTTGTAGATCTGGACACCAGACTCAAGAACATGATCCTTGGAGCTGTTCCTGAAGATCTAATTCCAACACTTGTGTTGTTCCCAGTGCCAAGTCAATGTGGGATGAATTAATTATTCAGTTTGAAGGAGGTGATGACACTATTGTCACCAGAAAGGTTGCCTTGAACAAGAAGTATGAATCCTTCTTTGCTTTGCCCAATGAAAGTCTAACTGGTACTTACACCAGGTTTTCTAGCCTCATTAATTAGTTGAGAGGCTTGGGTGTAGAGAAGGATAAGGATATTCTTCTTGAGAAGTTTTGTGATATTCTTCCTTCCAAATGGGAAAATATGGTTCTTGTCTTAAGACAAGGTAAAACCCTGCACAGCCATACTCTTGCATCGCTCTATGGAGCCTTCAGATTCACTGAAGACAATAATGCTGCAAGACTGGTGGCTGAGCAGGATGCCATGAACCATGCCCAGAGTCCCAAGGTTCTAGTGTAACTGAGCGACCTTGTACTACTTTAATGTCTGCAGAGAGTGTCCAGGCACACTCAATGAAGGAGATGTTAAACAGTTTCTTGAACTCTGGCCTGACCACTGAAATCAGTGACGGTTGTGATGAAACTAACGATGATGATCTGGTAGCCATGATCGCTAAAACCTTTAATAGGTTTAAGCATAAATCTAAAAGATTTAATGGCCCAAACAATGCTTCCAGCTCCAGCTCTCTGGATAAAACCAATCTTACCTGCTATAAATGCGGTAAGAAAGGTCATTTTATGAAGGAATGCAGATCTAGTCAGATGAACAACCAAACTGGTCCCTCTGTCCCTAATTTCAATCGGCCTGATGATAGCTACAAAGCTAAATATAAGAAGCTTAAGGCCCAGATTGCCCTCTTGTCCATGGAAAAAGAAAAGGATCAGTGCTTGATGGCACAAACTGAGGGAAAATGGGAGTACTCTGATGACTCATCAGCTGATGAAGAAGAGGAAAGGGACATGTGTTTCATGGCCTTGGAAGATCAACAACAGCATGTGGCAAAAGAAGATGTCATCACTGGAAGATGGGTGGACATCATTTTGAAGAAGGTATGTGATTATGACAATCAGGTGGATCCAGAACTGAAACTGGACCTTGCTGAATCATTAAGTGGTGATTTGGCCTTTGTGGAAACTGTTAGAGCATATAGTGAAAGATATATGGACACTATCTTAATTGAACTAAACAATGTTAAGCCACAACTTAATGATTTACAAAGTGTCCAGTTGGCTCTCAAGGAGTCAGTTTTAAAAATTGAGGCTTTGGAATTTGATAATCAAAAATTAATTTCTGATCTTGAAAAAGAACAAATGATTATCAAGTCATGGGTAAAAGCATCTGGAAAGAACTATGATGCATTTTCTAGAACAATTGATGCCCAGAAAAATGCATGGAAATCTGGAGATCTGGAAATGGCAGCTCTCATACCAGATCTTCAAGCATTGCCTCCAGCTCTCAGGGTTGAAACTTCTTATGATCAACCTGAAGCTGTTGAAACTGAACCCATTGAGACCACCCCCATTGAGGTTAAACCTGGAGCCAAACAGGCTAGTGCTCCAGTTAAAAAGGCCACTGGTAACAAACCCTTACCTCAGAAGTCTAAGGAGCCCAAGACCCAAAAGACTAAAACTCCAGCTGAACCAAGGTCCAAGGTTCAGCAGCCTGATGAAAACAATATTTTGTTTAAACTGGAAAGTCAACTCCAACTTTTGTCTCGACAGGTTCAGAGTTGTACTGCCCGGATCAAAAATCTGGAAGGAGGTTCATCACCTCCAGTTTTAAAATAAAATATTAAACCCCCTTCAAAACCAAAACCAAAGAATGTTCCATCTGGAACTAAATCTGATAAGAAAAAGGGGAGCAGGTATCAAATACCAATCGTTTTTACTCCTGCACCTGGATCTGGTAAAAAAGATCCAGATGTAGTCTTCAATTTACCACCACAACAATCAACTGTGACTTCTGTAGAGAAGTCCAGTGAACCCATCAAGAAAAGATGGGTTCACAAAAATAACTGATGATTTTTGTGGGTGTGCAGGGCGATCGAAAGAAGAATATCTGGTATCTGGACAGCGCTGCTGGCCGGACTATGACTGGATGTAAGCCCCTGCTTGAAGAGTTCACTGTCCAAGATGTACCGGCAGTGACGTTTGGTAATGATCAAAGTGGAAAGACTGAAGGATATGGTGTGCTCAATAACGGACTGGTCGAATTCAAGAGAGTTGCATTTGTGAATGGTTTGAAATACAACCTGATCAGTGTCAGCCAACTTTGTGATGATGGCTACAGAGTTTTGTTCGATATTGCTCAAGGCACCATATTTAACAAGGATTGGAAAGTGGTGATGGTTGCACCAAGAAAAGGTAATGTGTACATCATGGATATGGAACCAGCTCCAAAAGAGCAGTGCTTCTATACCAAAGCTGATGAGGACACCAACTGGCTGTGGCATAAAAGATTATCCCATCTTAATTTCAAAAATATTAACAAGTTGTCTCGCAAACAACTGGTTGATGGGATACCACAGATTTCTTTTAATAAAGAAAAGCCATGTCCAGGGTGTGAGATGGGCAAGCAGAAAAGGGCCAGTGTCAAAACTAGGCAAAACTTTAGCATCACTGAACCTCTTCACATGCTACATATGGATCTCTTTGGTCCAGTGAATGTTCAAACTAGAGCTGGGAAGAAATACACTCTAGTTGTAGTCGATGAATTCACCAGATACTGTTGGGTGGTATTCCTTAGATCCAAAAGTGATGCACCTGCTGAAATCATCTCTCTCATCAAAAGAATTGAACTCAAGTATACTCGAAAAGTCTGTCAGTTGCGAAGTGATAATGGTACTGAATTTCAAAATAAGGTACTTGAAACATTTTGCAATGACACTGGCATCTCTCAAAACTTCTCATCAGCACACTCTCCAGAGCAGAATGGAGTTGTGGAAAGAAAGAATCGCACACTGATAGAAGCAGCCAGAAGTATGTTATCTGAATCACGTCTTCCCACCAGTTTCTGGGCTGAAGCAGTTGCAACTGCTTGTCACACCCAAAACCGGTCAGTCTACATCAAGAGACATAAGAAGACTGCCTATGAAGTACTCAGGAAACGTAAACCAAATATTGGATATTTTCATGTATTTGGTTGTCCAGTTTATATTTTAAACGATTCCAGTCAGCTTGGAAAGTTTGATGCAAAAGCTGATGAAGGTGTATTCTTAGGCTATTTAGATATTCGAAAGGCCTTTAGAGTTTATAATTATAGACTCCAAAAGGTTCATGAGACAATTCATGTCACATTCGACGAATCAACTGAAGCAATCAACAAGAGACCAAGCCTTGATATTTCTCCAGTTGTTCCAATAAATTTTGGTGAAACTGACCAAGTTCATCAGTCAGTTGTTTCACCAAAAGATGTTTCCAGTTGCAACAAATTGGAACCAGTTAAGAAGAAAAGCACCACCAGTGACACCTCATTCTATCCCTCCATCAATTTCAATTTACCACAGGAATTGGTGATTGGATCTGATGTACGTGCCACTCCAATATCAGCACCAGTTTAAACTCCAACTTCTCCAGTTCTTCAAGAAATGCCTTTTAATGAAGAATTTCATGATGCAAATCGTGACCTCATTGACTCTGATGAGGACGTAGAAGTAGTTTGGACAGTTCCTCCTCTAGAAGCTGCTGCAACTGAAGAAGATCGCCAGGTGACTTGCACTGATATTGTAATTCACCGGCCTAGTCAATACACTAGATGGACTCGAGCACATCCAATTGAACAGATTGTGGGAGATCCAAATAGTGGGGTTCAGACTAGAAGAGCCACCAGTGAGCAATGCTTAAACGTCACCTTCTTATCACTAATTGAACCGAAGAAGATTGACGAGGCTATGGCAGACCCAAGCTGGGTGGAAGTTATGCAAGAAGAGCTCGTCCAGTTTGAAAGGAATAATGTGTGGGAGCTTGTTCCTTGTCCACCAGGGTTAAAGAAAGAACCCATTGGTACAAGATGGGTCTACCGAAACAAGATGGATGAAGATGGTCATGTTGTAAGAAACAAGGCCAGATTAGTTGCCCAGGGTTATTGTCAAGCAGAAGGCGTTAACTTTGATGAAACTTTTGCTCCAGTTGCAAGACTTGAAGCCATCAGAATATTTATGGATATTTTTCTAACCAAAATTCTTAAGTTTGAAAAATTGCAACTGGAGAACTCTCCAGTTGGAATCTGGCACTGGACTAATCCTCCAGTGTAAATGTTCAGTCTTGTCTTAAAACTGGTGGTCAACCAGATTTTCATAACGTTGGAAAATACTTGGTCAATATTTGTGACACGTGATGGTACTCGAGTGTTTTAACCCACTCAATATCGTCATATGACGTGTTTAAAGTCATTTTTGTAAAAGACAACTGTTTTTATTGGGAATATGAAAGTTAGTGGGCGCGTGGGTAAACTAAGCCGTCGTAGCATTTAATGCTGACACGGAGAATTTAATTTTTGGTTCAAAATTCAAATTAACTTTTGTAAAAATATCTACAAAATTGAGTTTTGATAATAAAATAATTCTTGGTATTTCATTGGGATCATAATTTTTCCTTATAAATACCCCTTATTTACTCCGATCACATTTACTTTCTTTTACATTCCTTCATTTACTTCCAATCATCATCAAAATAGCTTCATTCCTCTCTCTGCTTCATAAATCAAAGCCCTAATTCCCAAATTTTCAGTTTCATATTCAAATCTTTCAAAAATGGCACCTAAATCAAGAAGTAGGGATGTAAATCTGCTTACAGTCCCTTATAATCCATCAAACAATGTCAAACGAGCCAGTGGTGCCCCTTCAAATTCCACATCAATAAAATTAAATCTAAACAATCCCATGGCTAGTTTGAGAGGGACTCAAGTCGCCGATACACTAATCGGGAGAATCCAAGCATTTCTTCGTGATTCTCCCATCGACGAGTCTTTTTCCCTCAACCCACGCAAGATGTACCATGAGTACTTGTGTGAGTTTTGGTACACACCAGAACTTTCCGAAGACTGTTCATCTATCTCCTTCACCCTTAAAGATGGATCAGTCGAGTGTACCTTTACTGCAGAAACGTTGAGGGATGCTCTGCACCTCAACTACTGTAGACAGGGTGAGTCTCCAGTTGTGATATCCCAAAATATCAATTTTCGCCAGGTACTCCTTGATATGGGAAACAAGGAGTGTTTGGAAAAGGGGTATTAAAAATCAAAGGTGCTATGACAATGAAGGTCCTTACAACATCCTGGAGGTACTTCTTCATTCTCCTAGTTGAAAGCATGGGTGGGAGTTCTGGTGGATTGGACCAGATCAACTCCACACAAGCAGAGATGGCTTACTGCTTGTGGAATGGACTCAGAGTGGACTTTGCTGACATTTTATTCAGAAGCCTGGTAATTAAACTGAAGGGCTCCATGGGATTATACATCCCCTTCTCCAGGTATTTGTCACTATGTTTTCTACAACTTCTGGGCAGTGAAGAATATCATAATACTCAATCACTGTACACTGTCCCAGAGTTGCTGAGGAATCTTGACTCCCTAACATCTGTCGATGGGGAGGTTGAGATCCCTCAGAGAATGTTGCTGGCATTCTCTAAAACCGATGCACCAGTCCAAGGTGAGTCGGAAAGACAACTGGGCGGGCCTCAAAACAATGAGGGACCCACCAGTTCGTCTGCTGGAATCGTGACCATTGCCGAACCCGGGCAACAGTCTAACCCCTCCAGCTCCAGCGTGTCTGTCCCTTTAACCATCTACCCTGGAGACCTCCCAACAGGTCCTTCAGGTGCTCCAAAGGCAAAAAGAACACGTCGCCCTAGGAATAAGTCAGAACTTGCCACTGACGGTAGAAACCAAGCCAGCCCTCCAGTTTCCTCCCAACAGAAACCTGGAGAAAATCAAATGGGACAACCGCAAGCAGCCACCCTCGCAATTTCTGTAGGAGAGGGTGGTGAAGATGATACTGGGCTACCCCAACCCAGAATAGAGTTAGAGTCTGCACAAAGTGTCCACGGCCTATCTTCTGACACTTCTCTTGCACGAACTGACGACGTCTCTGGCCAGTCACAGCTGGAGACTGAGGTTCCAAACTCTACGGCTGATGATGTTATATTTGTGGATAGAGCAATTGTAACTGAGGCAACCCCAGTGACCTCTATCCCTGGTGAAGTTACCCTGGTAACTGAACCTTCAACAGATGCAACCTTCCAGGAAACTGGAGAAGGTCATCTGGAGACTGACCAATCTGGTCAGCCCTCAGTTACATTCATGGATCTGGACATGAATGTTAATGACGAGGAAATCCTTATTGAATCTTCGGATTCTGAAGGTACTGCTTCAGACATTGAGATTTTTTATTCTTCTGTACAAGATCAAAACCCTTCATCTCATGTTTCGCCTCTAGAAGCTTCAAATTTCAATTTTACCTTCTCAAACAAATGAGCATACTGAAACTCCATTTCCCACATATAACTATATGTCTGGAAACAGACGTATGGCACCATCACCATCTGGGCAGTTCTCACTCCTTCGAGAAATGCCACCACCACCGCCGCCGTTGGACACACCTGAGCATTCTCAACATGTCCAACAATTTGAATTTCCTGTCCTTCCTTCTTCCACCACTTCTGTTATTATTCCATCAACTACTGCGATGTCAACTGGGTAGGTTTCTCTCAATTTGCCTCCTCCGGTTACTCCAGTGGTAGCTGCTGCTGGTCCAGTGACACGTTCTCCTCCGTCACTGGACACTCAATTTGTCTCCTTCCAAGCCGACATCCAAAACCTTATTCAAAGGGTGGAGGATGTTCAGAAGGCAATTGATAAAAATACCAAGTCCCTCTCTAGATACATGTAACACCCGACGTTTAAAAATATGGGTTTTCAAAAACTTTCACCTAACGGTGTTAAAAGATGCGGAAGAAAACTTTAAAAGTTCAAAACCGATAAAACTGTTCGGTTTCTACGTTTAGTTGGTGTTACATACAATACCATCGAATAGTTTAAAATGAAAACCCAACGGTTGCCCAACACAAAACAACCGTTCAAGAATACTACATAAATTCGACATCAAGTACGAAATGTAAATAAATGTCTAGAGAGACAATCGTCTATGGGTAGCTAAGTCCTCCTGCATGCATCTACCCAACTCTCACTCTCATTCCTGCATCAACTAGTCCTTCAAGCTAAACCTGAGGGAACAACCATATTTAAGAAACAAGTGTTAGCTAACGAATTAGCTAAGTAAGATAACACTATGTTATTAAAGCATTTGTCCAATTAAAAAATCCTTCATTATTAGACAAGTTTATTTAGGCACAACACACATCACATGTTCACACATAACTGCATATCAACTTCATATCAATTAGGGTGAATCCCCAAAATGTGCCTATCCTTCATTTTATTCACACATTATCACACATATCTTCGTTAACTGCATATAAGTGTAACATAAGTCACACCCGACTAGATGCTTCACCAAAAGGCTAGTCATACTTCGTCGTTAAGGAATGGCAAGCCAATCCAAGAGTAATCCGTATGTGGAGGTTGGTCAAACCCCTCGTATTACTCGCTCTGCATTATAAAGACCATGTTGCAAGGAGCCACCCAAGCAACAACTACGTCAACGCACTCGTCCGGCTAAGACTAGTACGAGTTAAGCTTAACACTTTCCCTGCATTATATTTACGAGCTCGGTTTCACACATATGGTTTAGGTAACACACATTCCTAAACCATCACACACATATAGTCTAGGTAACACACATTCCTAAACATTCACACACTTTGTCTTCATTACGTTTGGATCCTTAAACGTGCAAGTGACATGGCAACCTACTAAGTCTAGTGAGCTAGGTGTACAAGCCATGTAAGCATGCATATATCACACATCAACTTCATTTCTACATTTCATGCATAATGAGATACTTCGTAATACTACATAAACTGCATAACAATACACTACATTAAGCAATACTTCATTTCACTACATTAGGGACTGCATTTCAGGTCTCATGGTCAACTACATAACCCATAATACCTCCCGTGTAACCCCATATGCCCACATGCAATATAAAGATACCAAATGGGAGTATTTATGATTTGAAACCAGCTTTTCGTTGAATCCCCCAGCGTGTCAAAGTAGTGTATCTTACCTCGGCGTAGTCCACAACAATCAACAACTAGTCACTGTGTAAAGCAACTATGCTCGTCTACCTTCTATACACGAAGATCACACTAGAGATGCAAAACACTTGATTAAACGCACCCGAATCACACGTTGGAAGGCTTTTCGGCTTGCAAATTGATGGAGGATGCTATGGGACGGCTAGGGCTTGATTAGGAGGAAGAAAATATGCATAATGGCTCTCTAATGACAACCCCTAAGCCTCTAAACCTGTTTTTCACTTTGCACACATGTCAAAACTAGCCCCTAGGCTTCCTAATGCTTCATTATTGGTCACAAACTACTTTAATGACCATATACAACATTAATCCTTCATTAAATGTCACTACATAGACATTAATCTTCATATTTCACACATTTATACTACATTAACATTTAGGCTTTCAAACTTCACACATAACACACATTAACTACATATATGCCTAAAATCTAAAATAGACTTAACGACACACACAATATTGACTTAACGGCATTAGTCAACTGTTAAATAAAAAGTTCGGGATGTTACAATTACCTCCCCCTTAAGAGGATTCCGTCCCCGGAATCTCATCAGTAAGGAACAACTCCGGATACTTCTCCTTCATTACTGCTTCAGTTTCCCACGTTAAACTTTCTCCATGGTTATGCTTCCACTTTATCAACACAAGGTCAATCACTTTTCGGCGTAACTTCTTTTGCTTCCTTCCAAGTATCGCTACCGGTTCAACTACTATTCTCTTCATTGGGTCAATACTCACGTCTTCAATGGGAATCACACTTGACTCATCGGCTAAGCATTTCCTCAAGTAGGATACATGAAAGGTGTTGTGAATTCCATCCAATTCTGGGGGTAATTCCAACTGATATGCTACATCTTTAATGCGCTTCAAAACTTTAAAAGGTCCAATGAAACGTGGACTCAACTTTCCTTCTTTCCAAATCTAATAACTCCTTTCCATGGTGACACTTTCAGCATCACTAAATCACCAACATTAAACTCAATCGGTCTCCTTTTCTTATCTGCATATGTTTTCTGTCTTTCTCTTGCCACACGTAAAGCTTCTTTAGCTACATTAACTTTCTCCGCTGAGATCTCTATAATTTCAGGGCCCGTGATTTGCTTTTCATCGGGCTCCATCCAACAACTTGGAGTCCTACATCTCCTACCATAGAGCATTTCAAATGGTGGCATTCCAATACTTGCATGGTGACTATTGTTGTAAGCAAACTCTATCAGCCTCAAATGATCATCCCATGCTCCACCATACTCTAGTACACACGTCCTCAACATATCCTTCAATGTTTGAATAGTTCTCTCACTTTGCCCATCGGTTTGAGGATGATAGGCGGTACTCAAATTTATTCTACTACCCAATTCCCGTTGAAGACCCTTCCAAAAGTTTGACACAAACCTCGAGTCTCGATCCGAAACAATAGATAAAGGAACTCCATGTTTCGTAACCACTTCATCAATGTATATCTTTGCCATCTTCGTTAAAGGCACATCTTGCCGGGTAGCTAGAAAATGAGCACTCTTCGTCAATCTATCTACAATCACCTATATCATATCATTCCCTTTCGGCGTTTTAGGTAGCTTCGTTACAAAGTCCATGGTAATATGATCCCATTTCCACTCGGGAATGTCTAATTGATGCAACAAACCATACGGATTTTGATGGTCCGTTTTCACACGTGCACACGTCAAACACTTTGCTACAAAATGAGGTACTTCTCCTTTAATATCCGGCCACCAATAAATCGACTTCAAATCTGCATACATTTTGGTAACACCGGGATGAACCGAATATCTACTTCTATGGGCTTCCTCAAGGATCAATTCTCGGTTACCACCAAGCAATGGCACCCAAATTCGACCCTTGTATGTTTTGAAACCACGGCTATTAGTCTCCATCACAAGACGTTTCTTCTTTCCAATGCTTTCTTTGTCAATGTTATCCTTCATTAATGCCCTCGCTTGTGCTTCTTTAATTCGATGAAGTAGCCCCGACTTGGCTTGAACTTGCATGTTCATCAACTTACAAGAAGAACTTTGCACCTTCCTACTTAGTGCATCCGCCACTACATTGGCTTTACCCGGATGGTATTTGATTTCACAATCATAATCCTTAAGTAACTCCATCCACCTCCTTTGTCTCACATTCATCTCCTTTTGATTAAAGACATACTGCAAACTTTTATGATCGGTAAACAAAGTGCATTTTGTACCATAAAGGTAATGTCTCCACAATTTCAACGCAAATACAACTGCTGCCAACTCAAGATCATGGGTAGGGTAATTCTTCAGTTGGTCAGAAGATTGATGATACGCTGGGTGCAAGAGAAACACTACTGATTGAAAAGGTGATAGCTGAGATCACCAAGCTGGCCACTCCTTAGGTTTATCTGGCCCCACTCACTATTGAGATCAACCAGTTGAGGGGCAGCATAGACACTTTAAACACCCAGGTATCAAATCACACTCAGTCTATTGACAAGCTGACAACTGAAGTAGAGAATTTAAAGAAAAAGGATGAAGAGGTGAAGGAAAAGGTGGTTTCTGGTCTTGATGAAGATTCTAAGACCTTGGATGAACTGAAGACTGGTCAGCAACAAGTTGCAGCAAATGTTCTGACCCAGTCTAAAGAGACCAACCATCTGTGGAGATCTTTCAGGATGATGTGCACAATCTTTAAAGAGTGCAAGGACATGCAATGATGACAGCCTCTTGACCGGTTGCCATCTAGCCATTCCGACTGGGAAGTCATAAGGGCTGGTCTAGATGCTGCCAAGGGGGAAAGACGTGCAGTCCTTGCACCAATTGCAACTGGAAGTGCTCCATCTGGAATTCAAGGTGTGATTACTCAACAATCAACTGGTAGAGAGATTGTGATAGCTGCCAGTACTGAAGCTGGTGAGCAAAGGATTGAAGAGTATGAAGATGTGATTGATAGGGGGAATGTTGATAAGGGCAAAGGGAAAGCAACTGATGAATCTGCCCAGCCGGCCACTGATGTACCAATGTTAGAAACTGGCAATCTTGATAGGCTTCTGATGTGTGAAATCTAGCTTAAAAATTTATAACAAGATCCACCGTTTACTGACTACCACACACTCACGGGCAGTGTACCCGTTCGTATGTAATATAGTTAACTGGCAAGACCAGGATCGAACACAAGGAATGAATGTTGTACTAAAAGTTGTGAAAAATGTAAAACAAGGGAAAGTTTGGTATGTGACCGAGTTGTCACTGTGCGTTTCTTAAAGCTATTTAACCAACAAGTAAAATAAAGTACTCAACCGGTGTCAATCGAGAGTACGCAAAAATAGTTTGAGTTGTAACAAATAATTAAAAAGTCATCTATGTCAAATCCGCTACACAAAAAGTCTAGGTTGCATATGGGTTAAGCTCAAAATTCATATAAGTTGGTGATAATAATCGTGATAAGACAAGAACACATCCGGCGTGCACTCCGTTTGTAAAATCGACTCAATCACCTAATCAATCCAATTTCTTGCAACAAGTGGTACCACCAACCCTATTGCAATTCCTTGAACTAGCTAGTTTGTTTGACTATTTACGTAATAATTCTATCTTTGTGAAAGAAACGTGGTACCACCATCCGTTAAATCCACTTAACAAAGTAATTTCTATTAAACTTGTATCTTTACTATCATACCATGACCTAGCAAGAGTCGTTCATAGACAAACCACTAAAATAATACTTGTATTCAACTAGTACCACTATCGAAAAACACAAATATCACCAAGCACACAAGATTAAGTGTAAGAAATCACTTCATTAAGATCTTGACAAAATGTTAAGTAAAACCAACTTGAATTCAAAATATTACGCAACCATAACTAATTATTTCACTTCATCTTCATAGATGTATAGAGATTTAGCTACTCATAATGAAAAGAACTAAATATCCAATTAGAGAAGAGAACATAGTGTACCAAATATGAAGTAGAAATCCAATTCGAGGGTACAATCGGGCTACAATAAGTAACAATAGCCAAAACTAATCTCCGAGTCTTCAAAATAGTTGGAATGATGAAAAACCTTTTTAAATCCCTTCAAAAATGGCTAGGAGTTAAGTATGGAGGCTCCAGTATCCAACATTAGGTTTAGGGTAAAGTGGAGGTTTGTATTTATACCCCAGGAGAGAGAAATCTGACAGTTCAGCGTCTGGTCGCGCCGCGAGGCCATTTTTGTTAAGGCTCGCGCCACGAATGGTTCTGGTCGCGCCGCGAATGGCCTTCTCGCGTCGCGAGTCATGCCAACATTGGAGCCTTTCAAAACAGGGACTTTTGTCGCGTCGCGATTTTTCATGGTCGCGCCGCGAGGCCATTTTTGTTAAGGCTCGCGCCACGAATGGTTCTGGTCGCGCCGCGAGTCTGTCCTCTTTTGGGCATTTCAGCTTCGTTCTTCATCCGTTAATGCATATGCACCATTTCTGAGCCGCTTTCTACCATTATGAGCGATGTACCTGCTGTAGTCCTGAAACCACTAGCAAATACCATAACGCACCACAAAACAAGTATAAACGGCTATAATTCGTATACAAAACGTCCAAATAAGATGTGGAAGATATGTATAAATTGAGCCACATCAGCTTCCTCCAGTTTCAGAAAGTGATAGCAAAAGATTGGCAAGACTTGGTAATGAAATCAAAGAAAGAAAGAAGATGAAACAAGTAAACCAAGTTGAAGCCAGAGAACATCTTGCAAAGATAAAAATGCTTGATGTAAGTGATGCTCTTCTTTTGGGAATCACAAAGGAGGAATATGCCAAGGTCAAAAATGATGCAAGGATAGTGGGCATGTTAAATGAAATGCTTGATATTGAACTTGACAAACACTATCCTGATGATGAAGCTGAACATGATGCCAGAAATCTGAACATATCTGTGGAGAAGGCAAAAGAGAATCGGGCCAGTAGGATTATTAAAAGAATTAAAAATGTCAAGAAGGTTGTGAAAAGGGTTTTGAATCCACCAAGAAGGAACCCTCAACCAAGAAAACCACTGTACAGAGATGCTGATCTAAGAACCTTCATTGAACCAACTGGCGAAATCTCAAATGATGACATCAAAGTTGCTGTGCAGGCTGCTGGAGCTGGGACTATTAAAATTTCAAATGAATCTGAAGCCATAAACTATTATTCCCAGATCATGGCAACCAGAAAGCACAGTGGGGCAATAAATGGTGTCTTTGTAACAATCAAGCCAGGCACCAAGTTCTTTCATGTTAAAGTCAGTTATACTAGAGGGTCACTAGTTAAAACTGATAATCCTGGTGTGATGCAATATGGGTTCTCTGAATGGGTGGAGATGGTGAACTTTTTGGAAGCAAAGGCACAAAAGAATAGGTTTGAGAAAGCATGGGTCAACTTCTTAAAGGGCAAGATTCAACATAAAGAGAATCTGGAGCTGAAGTTGAACATTGATCCTGAAGACTCTCGTCCTATCTCTTCAGTGTCAAAGAGAAGGAGAACTGGCGAAGGGCCATCTGATTAAGTTTTCCTTCCAGTTTATCTACTTGTATTTTTATTTACATTCTGTAACTTATGTAAATTTCATTTCCTTGTATAAATGAAGTTACCAGTTTGTAACCACAAGGTAGATAATAGATTAAATCTAACAAACTCAAAAGAAAAACCCAAGGCATTTATTGATCTATAAAAATGCCTTGGAAAACTTAGATAGATTTAATCAAACAAGTCTTTCCAGTTCATACTTGTATAGATACAAGAACTGAAAAAGACTTGGCAATATTTCAGGACAAATAGGGGGAATTTGTTAGGACCAGTTTTACTGTAACTGGCCAGTCTCCAATTGCATCTGGAGACTACGAAGATTTGTCCAGAAATATATTGAAGTCCAGTTGCAACGTACAGTTAACGCAACTGAAGACTTCCTCCAGTTGAGATATGACCAGATGAAGAATCATTCCAGTTGAAGTCGAAGACAACAAGTGGAAGATAAAGAAGGACAATGGCATCGAAGCCCAGTTGACATTCTACTCAGATACAAACTGGAGAACATCAGTGTAAAGTACTTACAAAGCTTTACACTGATTACGAGGAAAAGACCTTTATGCTTTATGTGCTATTACACGGATAAAAGGATTTATCTATGTATAAAGTAGAAAAGGTACATAAAGCAGGTTGAGAAAAGTTACTTTATTCTGTAACTTTACACAGCATTTTAAGAAATTAAATGCTATTCCTTAAATGTTCTCAAGCATATTTGTACGGCCAAAGTTGACATCCTAATGTCAACTTTGCCTATAAATAGAGGTCTTTGCACAACAAGAAAATAACTTTGCATACCTGCAATATTCTTGGTGAACTTGTGCAATATTTCTCTCAATCGCAAAAAGGAACATTTCACAACTTTAAGTGTTTCGATTGTTTAGAGAATTTCCAAGTATAGATCAATTGTATTTCATAGGTTGTTAGGATATTTACATACTTTGTATTATCTTGGTTCCGCAACAACCTTGTAATTTATTTAAAGTTAATAAATAAATTACACTTGAAAAATACATATTGTCTCATCAATTTACTTTACAAGTACTTTCTATTATTGCGTTGTCATTTACTTATTGTCACCTTAATAAGTAATCTTTATCAAGAACTTGGTATACACTCATTGTAACTAGTCGTCTCCAGTTCTGTGTTTATATTGCAAAGTAACCCCACCATCGACATAGAGGTGTCTTCAGGTAGTACCATCTAGTTAGTTGGGACTTACATAATGTATTATGATTTCCTTCCAAATAAGCTTTCAAACTATTTGAATGTTCTGAATCACGTAATATATAACAGGGAATAACTTGGAATAAATTTTAATGAGTCCAGGTTGTTAGAAATTTGATTATGTAAAACAGAAAATTAGAGAACACAATACATATATAAACGAATCGAGGACGTGATAATTACTATCCTTAAGAATATTAGCCCCCACTATAAGAACGCTGGTGGTTCCAGACTAGTTTCTTTAAAGAATTCACCCCAAAACAGAAAGATTAAACAACATTTTTAATCTATCCTTATGAACATTGTGTTTGTGTTTTTTCAGAGTAGAAGAAAAAGATCCGAAAAGAAATAAGAAATCACGTCCTTATGCATTGTTTATATAGAGTTATGACAGTTATGATGCTGTCAAATAAACCAACCTAAAACTGTTTTTGGATAATCACTAAAAACTGTAAAACATGTTTTGGAATAAACCCAAAAAGAAAAAACAAGTTTTTATATAACGTATTATGATTTTCTTCCAAATAAGCTTTTAAACTATTTGAATATTATTACCAAACCAAGACTTATAAACCCACTTAGACTTTCATCTTCTTCCAATGTGGGACAATACAAAAACACAAACTAGCTAATAAAGACCATATCTAACACAAGTAAAATATGACGTTAAAGGTTAAATTCATATATTAATTATAATTCTAATATTTATCTATGAAACTTGTGCCATACTGTATTTAAATACGATTATCTTAAGTTTGTGTTAAAATGGCTAGAAATACTAATAAGTTGAAATTGCATAATGTAACTATGACAACGTTTAACGATGTTTGTTGAGTAACTAGGGGATCACGCCGCCCATTGGGCGGCATCGGTTTGTACGTGTTGTCACGGTTATCTATTCTTTTTTTAAGGTCACTATCACAATACCACAATCTTCTCCGTCATAGAAATGTTTTGTTATTGTTGTTGTGTTAGCTAAAAATTTTGACACGTTAAATATATATTAATTAAAAAAAATATTGCACTCGCATTCAAAAGTTTGTAGTGTTGTAGAAAAAAACCAAAAAAAAAACGAAAAATACCAAAATAACATAAAAGAATATATTAGTTTCAAACTGATATTTGGTTGTCAAACATTATAACGGTTTTTTTGAGTAGCTTAATATTTGACAATACTTGAGTTATTTAGTCAAGGTTCAATTTTCTGTTAAAGCAATAAGAAAAAAAACCAAAAAAAAAAAAAAAAAAAAAAAAAAAAAAAAAAAAAAAAAAAAAAAAAAAAAAAAAAAAAAAAAAAAAAAAAAAAAAAAAAAAAAAAAAAACCAAAAAAAAAACGAAAAATACCAAAATAACATAAAAGAATATATTAGTTTCAAACTGATATTTGGTTGTCAAACATTATAACGGTTTTTTTGAGTAGCTTAATATTTGACAATACTTGAGTTATTTAGTCAAGGTTCAATTTTCTGTTAAAGCAATAAGAAAAAAAACAAACTTACAAATCAATCCCATAATTGTAAGGGTCAAATGATCTCATATTGACGTTAAATTCCAAAAAAAAAAAAAAAAAAAAAAAAAAAAAAAAAAAAAAAAAAAAAAAAAAAGAAAGAAAAAAAACCAAAAAAAAAACGAAAAATACCAAAATAACATAAAAGAATATATTAGTTTCAAACTGATATTTGGTTGTCAAACATTATAACGGTTTTTTTGAGTAGCTTAATATTTGACAATACTTGAGTTATTTAGTCAAGGTTCAATTTTCTGTTAAAGCAATAAGAAAAAAAACAAACTTACAAATCAATCCCATAAAACGAAAAATACCAAAATAACATAAAAGAATATATTAGTTTCAAACTGATATTTGGTTGTCAAACATTATAACGGTTTTTTTGAGTAGCTTAATATTTGACAATACTTGAGTTATTTAGTCAAGGTTCAATTTTCTGTTAAAGCAATAAGAAAAAAAACAAACTTACAAATCAATAAACGAAAAATACCAAAATAACATAAAAGAATATATTAGTTTCAAACTGATATTTGGTTGTCAAACATTATAACGGTTTTTTTGAGTAGCTTAATATTTGACAATACTTGAGTTATTTAGTCAAGGTTCAATTTTCTGTTAAAGCAATAAGAAAAAAAACAAACTTACAAATCAATCCCATAAAACGAAAAATACCAAAATAACATAAAAGAATATATTAGTTTCAAACTGATATTTGGTTGTCAAACATTATAACGGTTTTTTTGAGTAGCTTAATATTTGACAATACTTGAGTTATTTAGTCAAGGTTCAATTTTCTGTTAAAGCAATAAGAAAAAAAACAAACTTACAAATCAATAAACGAAAAATACCAAAATAACATAAAAGAATATATTAGTTTCAAACTGATATTTGGTTGTCAAACATTATAACGGTTTTTTTGAGTAGCTTAATATTTGACAATACTTGAGTTATTTAGTCAAGGTTCAATTTTCTGTTAAAGCAATAAGAAAAAAAACAAAAAAAGAACAAAAACAAATTTAAAGATTCAATCTTTTTCTTAAAAGGGTTTTATTACACTTATATTATCACACAATAAAATTAAATAAAGTTTCCATCTTTTTTCTAGGGTTTTGTTAAAGATCCAATTTTTATTCGATTTTATTATTATTATTTACATTTTGGGCTCACAGTTTATAATTTTTTTCACATACATGAGGTTATGTATATTAAATTTAGCTTGTAATTAGGGTTGTAAGAAAGTAATTTGATCTGGGTTTTAATTGGGGAAAATTTAGTTTAATTTAATAAAAAATGGAATATAGCCGGGAAAGTGGTGGGGCCGGAACAGTTTTAACTCCGGCAAGATTTGTGTGGCCTTATGGTGGCAGAAGTGTATATTTAAGTGGCTCTTTTACTGGGTAAGTCTTTGAATTTATGGTGCACATTAAGTGTTTGTGAAAATGCCTGAATGAATAGTGATGAAGTTTTTGTGGAAATAATTGTGTGTATGTGTGTTTGTTTTTGTTTAGGTGGTCGGAACATTGGCCGATGACTCCGGTCGAGGGGTGTCCGACGGTGTTTCAGACAATTTGCAGCTTGCCACCTGGTTACCATCAGGTTAGTTTGAAGGCTTTGAATATGTTGATCATGGGGTGATAAGTTGATAGAATGGTGTTAAAGCTAGGATGGATGATGTTTATATATAAATGAATTATTTTGTTCTTTTTAATTTGTTAAGAAACCGTATATTAGTTTGAGATATGTGGTTGATGAACCTATAATAGGATATAGGACATTGAGCCTTTGGTTAGTGAGTTGATTCATAGTGCGATGAATTAAGATATAGGAGAGCTGCTCGGTGCTTATTGTCGTATCTTAAATAATGTATGGCTTTATCTAAGTTTGTAGTTTTATTCAAAATAAAGTCTGTTTTCTTATTGGTAATAAGCTTCCTGGTTACGAAGATAGACGTGAACTCATATGTGCCACTGAAGTTTCTATAGAGGAGCTTTATCTGGTTAAGTACAGCTGAGCCAATATATTCTATCTCACACATAATGTAGAAGAGTTACAGGAGAAATGAAACCTTAAGTTTGTGATTGTCTAGTTGTTTACAATTCTTTTTATCACTCATTTTTCAGCTGTTCTAAGATGCTGCATTAGAAGCAATTATGATCCATAAGAAAGCAGCCTAAGATGTGAGCTCATATATTTAGCAGGAGATTCACCATATATAACACTTCCCAATTCGACAGATCCATCTGAAACTCATATGATCTACAACATCTACTTTGATAGCATTTAGATACAAATGACTATCTATGAATTAAAAACAACCTTGAAGGATCGAAGTCTTTTTTTGATGCATCTCGAGACTAAAATAAGATTGATAGAATGATTTGAACTTTAAACTTATGTCTTCTTTCTTGTTACTGTGAACAGGATTGGACACTCTTGCATAGTGTTCACCTTCGTTTTTAGCTCAGTTAAATGATATCTGCATAATGTTTATATTTTGTAGTATAAGTTTATTGTTGATGGAGAGTGGCGACATGACGAGCACCAACCTTTTGTAACTGGTAATTATGGTATTGTGAATACCGTACTCTTGACCAGGGAGCCAGATTATAATTCTGCAGTCTTGAGCCCTCATATGACTTCTGGTTCAAGCATGGATGTAGACAATGAGACATTTCAGCGAGTGGTAGGGCACTTGATTAAATCATTAATAAGTATTAGTAGTCGCTTTATACGTTTTCCCATCCCCTAGTATCTCTGAGCCTAAGGTGATAGTAACTTATAGTAGGTTTTATTGTAGGTAAGGGTATCGGATGGTACATTACATGAGCCATTGCAAAGGATTTCAGAAACTGACCTGGAGGTCTCTCGTCACCGGATTTCTGCATTCCTGTCCACACATATGGCCTATGAGCTGCTTCCTGAGTCTGGCAAGGTCTGATATGATTCCTCATCTTTTAATAGACTATAGCAGAGTAGCAGACATCACTTCGGCTTGACATTTGTTTACCACATTTTGTTTTTTTCTTGTTATAATCCCAGGTCATTGCCTTAGATGTCAAATTACCTGTAAAGCAAGCATTTCACATCCTTTATGAGCAGGTATCTCCCTTTTTGTTTTTTGAAATAGTGTATGTCATGTGTCTAAAGCATAATCGATCCCATAATGGGGAAACTACTTAAATGTTTTGAGATCCTGTTTTGCTTACCTAAACAACCACATGATAAGAGCAATGGTATATTTTAGATGATACTAGCTGTTGCCATTTTTACCCAATTACTTATGAATGAGTTGTTTTGGGTTATGTTTTATCTGTTATGGCTCAACTTAACCAAATCATTTAGTGAAGAAAATGGGTCAAATTGGTGGTAACGGTTAAACGGTTCCAAAGTTGTTCAAAGTGTACATTGTACGCGTACAACGTCCTTTATTGCTTTATCCCAAATAATATCACTATGGTTCTGTGATAATAATCAACACGCCTATTTTATTTAAAGTTAATCCAAAAGGTATCTTGTACCAACCCGAACTGACTAGTAAACAATTACCATTCTTGACCCGTACCATTCTGACCTGCATCTGACCCACCTGTTTTACCATCTGTAACTTTTATTTACTATAGGAATATTCATTGAGTTAGAAGCCCATCGCCGGCTACTGTGGCCTGCTAGGATTCATGTTCCATGTACCTCTCTTCATTAGATCATGCTGGCACACTTAGTACTAGTCTATTTGAAGCTTCCATACAGTGGGAGTTGGGTACATTTATAGCTTGAGGACATGAATCACTTGATTAACTCTTTCATATGGAATGTGTCAGAGATCATCACTAATCTTGATACATGTCCATTATATGTTTCTGTGCATGTTCTCTATGGTATAAATCTTTTATTTTTATAATCTCTAAAGTTGGGCAGTTTCCAGGGAATTTCTACGGCTCCTCTTTGGGACTTTTGCAAGGGTCAGTTTGTTGGTGTTTTAAGCGCATTGGATTTTATTTTAATTATGCGGGAGGTAAGTTCAAGGCGAATTCCTTTATCAACATTGAGATTGATTGTTTTGTCTGGTTGGATTATTTTAGTTAGAGATATTTAGGGTAATTGTGATGGCTAAATGGTAATGAGTTAATTTTGCATGTTGGAAAACGGATATTCTTGGTTTACAATGGCTAATTGGTAATTTAATTTTTGTAGCTTGGTACTCACGGGTCCAACCTGACAGAGGAAGAACTTGAAACCCATACTATATCTGCTTGGAAAGAAGCAAAGCTATATTTAAACAAACAAACTACCGAGCATGGAAAGTTATTCTCTAAAAGACTAGTGCAGGTGAGTGTTTATTATAAATGTTTTACTCCTAATTTGTAATGAGAACTCTAAAAGGCCATTTTGATATATACTGGAGGTGGCTGACTTCATGTTATGTCTTATCTTGAACGGGTCAAATGGGTATAATAGAAGATAACAGATATGAAACAGATCAAACAGGTCGATATTTGCCCCAGATGTATTTTTACATCCTACAAGCTCCTAATCAGTTTGTGATTAAATAGACTATTATTGAAGTAATATAGTTTTTGTAATCATATGTGACACACATAAAAAGTTTAAAAGACTAATGTGTAGTTTGGGTCAAACCACCTTCGATCTGCACTATGTAATTGTTCATTTAACGTGTTACTGAGCCTGCTCTTATGTGTAAGTAGCTTATATGTTGATATCATGAATTCAAGACATAAAACCTTTTCTGTTCGAAGTTCAGTTTGATAATACAGTCGTTGTCCTTATAGAGTTTATGTTGCATGATCATCTTGCCATAATATAACTAGGTTATAATTTGATATAAGCAATTTGTAATATCTTGTGATATAAATTCTGATTGTTCAGGCGGGGCCTGATGATAATTTAAAAGATGTCACCTTGAAGATATTGCAGAATCGTGTAGCTACGGTTCCGGTCACTCATTCAACCTCAGATGATGGTTCATATCCACAGCTATTATATCTGGCTTCACTTTCTGAAGTACTAAAATGTATGGGTTTTGTTTTATTTAAAGAAGTTAATCCTAATTATCACTCCACTTAACTAACTAAGTGCAATGCTAATCCAGTTGTTTGCAGATACTTTAGACATTCTGCAAGTTCATTGCCCATATTGCAACTGCCAATTTGTTCTCTTCCTTTGGGTACATGGGTTCCGAAAATTGGAGAATCCAATAGACAACCGTTGGCGATCCTCAGACCAAACTCTTCTCTTAGTGCAGCCCTAAATTTGTTTGTGCAAGGTGTGTTGCATGTACATTGGGAATTAAAAAGTTTTCTGTCATAATCATTAAGGTCATATGTGTGTCCTCTTTGCAATTATTTTATAGCTACAGTGTGTTTATCATTAAATCTGTAAATTTATAAACATGTAAAGCTTAAATGCTGACACTAATCGTCAATTTGTTCTTGTAAAACATGATGACGTGCTGAATCCAGCATAGTTTTAAAGCTCCTGAAAAGTAGTACTGTTGATTACTTGTAGGAGTTTGTGTAATCATCTTTGCATCTTCTTATATGCCAGGACTTCACATTTTTAAATAGGAGTTTTATAGCCTCCTATAATGTTCTACTTACATCTTACTGATGAAATTATGTAAACACGAAGGCTATATGCCTTCAGAACTGGTTCTATTTCACCTTATTTTGGTAAGCTTGAGACAATAGTACAAACTTAAGCTCTTCTTCAGAAAATAACTAGGAAATTTCTGGTTAATTACTTGTAGAATGGTTGGTTTGAGTGCTTTAAGTAGCTGTGAATTATCTCTTGTATGTCATGATATTGCTTTATTTTGTATTTGTAATATTTTCTTATATTCTGTCCTGGTGGAATCGTGAAGCCCAAGTATAAAAGCAACATTTATGGAAATTTTGCAACTTTCTTTTGCAGCTGAAGTAAGCTCAATTCCCATCGTTGATGACAATGACTCGCTGTTGGATGTATACTCTCGAAGGTAAATCTACCATCATACATTCTTTATATTTTCCGGCATTATGTTATCAACTTTGGCAATGGTTTTACAGTATTGGTTTTACTCTTTGACAGTGATATCACTGCTTTGGCAAAAGATAAAATCTATACACATATTAAGCTCGAAGAAATGACCATTCATCAGGCAAGTATCATTTTATCAGTTAACCATTAATAGAAGAAGCGATGAATCTGGATGTGGAAATTGTAACCCATTTACTTATGGATTAGGTCAGTTCAGATTATATATCATCGCTAATGGGTTAAGCATTTAACAAAAATAAAATGTAGTTAAAGGAAAATGGGTCAAACAGGTTGAATTTGTCCAAAGTTAATGTGTATTTTATCATTTTTAAAGTTAATATATATCTCATCAATCAACAAGTATTTAAATCATATTCGATTCACTTGCTATTTATGAAGTTTGTTTGAAACCGTGGAAGAAAAAGTCTCAGTTTACGCCTAGTCAGTAGTCGACCCATCTCGACCCTAACCAATAGTTATCTGTTTGACCTAAATCTGTGCTGACTTGTTCTCCAACCCACTGAACTGCTCATTTTACCACCTTTTGTTGAATATCAAGTACTTCATAAATGTGGTTCTTCCGGACACCAAACAGCAGTCATTTATACCTTGTTTCATTTCCTTTTTCTATCAAGTCTTTATTTGATGAATCGGGTTATCGCAGGCTTTGCAGTTGGGACAAGAACCATTCTCTTCTTATGGAGCAACCGGACAAAGATGCCATATGTGTCTACGATCGGATTCTCTGCATAAGGTCATGGAAAGATTAGCAAAACCAGGTATTTTACTTGCCTTTTCTTTTTAAGTTTTGGTAGACTTTTCTGTGTAGTTCACATCTATGTTATACATGTACACACCGGCATACTGCTTTATCTTTTCAATATAAATTTTGAAAACTGTTTTTTTATTGCTTAAATTAAGAATGTAAGGGCTCGTCAATATAACTTAAAAATTAAAATGCCAGTATGTGGCTTTTACACCTGTGTGACCACACACATTGATTGACACTATAATCTCTGCAGGTCCATTTGAACCTATTTACTTATTAAAGAATGGATACGTGTTTTGTTTATATCTAACAAGTCACGCTTTACAAGAAGTGACCCAAAGTTTATTTTCAATGCGTAAAACGTTCTAAAATGTTTTATTCAGAAAAGTGTTGAAGTTATATGAACTTTTGTAATCATATTAGACATACGGGTTTTATGAAAATTCTAATTGTTTGATGAAATGACACTTTGGCTCAACCCCCAATATCCAAATTGCCTGACAACCCCATCTTTCCACCTCTAGACTTATGGTGTCTTCAAATATGCAAACTTGGGAACAACAGTACATCTGTAGTTCTGATAGACTTAAACTGTACCTGTGCCAGCCACCAGGTGTGGCACGAATGGCTAACAAGTGAGACCCGTCAATTAATTAAAACCTGGAAGTAAGTATGTCCAGCTGTTAAATATAATGGCCAAAAAGAACATAAAATGTCAATCCCTGTGTTGTCTTATATATCTGCTTTAATTTATAAATATGTTCACTCTACAATTACTAATGGGCGATTATGGCCTTCTTTGAGTTTCAAGTACTCATGGTTTTTAAATATAAGAAAGACACCAACTACATTGAAGCACATTCACATACATACATTATCATGTGTAATCATTCCCTGTGCACTACTGAACTCTGTAGATTTCTTGAAATGAGATTTTCTTCTCTGTGACATGTTTTGCTGAATATCTGGGTTATTTTGATCTCTGTAATACTGTATTAGCTATGTTGATCTTGTGTATTTTCTCAATCAGGGGTGAGACGAGTTGTGATCGTGGAAGCTGGAAGCAAGCGAGTAGAAGGTATCATTTCCCTAGGCGACATATTCAGGTTTCTGCTTAGCTAATGGATGCTGCAGCAGTCGTAATTCTTCACAATTCTTTCAAGCTTACCATTGCAATTTTGCCTTACGTTTTGACGAATGTATCAGTCTCGAGAGCAAAGGCATGTAAATCTTAAATGTATTCCGTTTGTTCATCACGTTTCTCACCACTGCATGACTTGCCTACGTGCTCTGCTAGTTTTGCCACTTTGTGGAATGCAGTTTTACCAGGCAACTAGGGTGTTTTTTTCAGACAACAAAAAGGAGAAACTTATGAATGGTGGTTGTGTTGAGGTTGGTGGTTCCATTCAGTCATATACATTTTATAGGTCAAACTTAATAGAATTCACATGCTTTTTTAGATTGGTTATAAAACATGTTTCCAATTTGTGGATGCAATTTTCACATGAAAATAATTATTAATGGTAGAGAGATACCTTAAATAATATTGTTCCAGAATCATGATGATTCTAAGAGATCACTTGGAATTGTTGGGAGTTGGAAAAAACTGATCATGCGAAGTTATGTGTGTATAACTAGATATGGAAATGGGTTGGAAAAAGCTCATGACCTATAGATATCCATCTGCTTGTTGTAGCTGGTTAAAGCGGTCATGTTTAACCTATAAGCGTCTGTATAAGTGAATTAGTGGTAAAATGTACGGGTCGGATCGGATTGGTGTCCGGGTCAAAACGGGTAATTTTGAAAACGGGTCAAAATGGTTTTGGGTCAAAATGGACCCGGGTCCCGGGTCAAAACGGATCATTTTAAAAATGAACTTATATATATATTTTTTAATACTCATTATTGTTTATAATTGTTAATTTTTCGTAAAATAACAACATATCTTAATCTTAAACGAAGTTAAGCATATAACTATAATTTACATTATTATCAGTTATAAAAACTATACGCTTAAAAAAAATATAAACGGCGTACTGCCATTTTATACATTACTTTACTATTGTCACTATAAACATTATTATTATTATTTTTAGTTTTATATATAATGTAAAATATAAAATTGGATGATAAATTAATTGAAATACTTGGTGGGGTGGAGGGTCCCACAGGACAAATGAATCAAATGAAACTCAAGGAGAAACAGAAAGTGTTACTGTTTGACAATGTTGTACAAAAGGCATTTATAGTAGTACAATAGTACAATAGCTTGTCTTTATCTAGTTTTCTTCTTTAAGCTGTAAAATATGGCAGACACCCAAATCATTCTTTTGTCCGCCCAAATTAACCCAAATCGTGTCACAGGTTAACACGACCAGGGAACAGGGAAACCCGACCAGGGCATTAGCGGCGACGTCGCCGCTAATGCTGGTGACGTGGCGGACCCCACATGCCAGCAATAATTACTGACAACGCCGTCACAGGCATTAGCGGCGACGTCGCCGCTAATACTCTGCCAGATTTGCATTACTGACAGGGGGCCCGCTAAAACTCTGCCAGATTTACCATGACTGACATGGGGGCCCGCAGTATTAGCGGCGACGTCGCCGCAAATGCTGCCTGGTCGGGTTACACTTTTTGCCCTGGTCGTGTTACGCGCCTCGTATTTTAATCCATCACGACCCGCGTGAAATTTACATGTCATCCAATCAGATCCATTTTATTTTTGAAACCGCCCAAATTGATCCAAATTTCTGTATTTGGGTTGATTTTGCCGGCTCTGAGAAAACATATATATGTCAACGCTGGCATTACCTTCGGATACATTCTATGGTTAATTCATCTGGTACCAAGAATCTCATTTCTTATGTTATCACTTAAATACAGATACGGGTATCTAATAATAAGTCATAGTAAAAAGAAACATAATCTTTCAAATATAATAAATACAACTTTTAATAACGAGTAAAACATTAAGACAAAACTCTTTATCTTAGGCCTGTCCAATGGACGGGTAGTCTCAAAATATATTAATCAAAGCTAAAAAATTGGAATTCAAGTATATTAAATCCCTATGACCAATATCACAATTTAATCAATACGAAAACTAAAGAATGAAACATATGAAAATTAACTCCATATAAATATTGATTTCAGTTTACCCTTTTTTTTTCCAACTTTAGTTAAATAAAAATTTTGCAGTTTGTTATATCTAAACTTACTACAAACACAAACAACAATTTTAGACTAAACGATTTAGAGTTAAGCTCAACAAAAAGAGAAACAAAAAGTGTACAGTATATAATTTGAAAAATACATACCAATTCATCAACAAAGACCATCTCGAACGTTTTGATTTTATTCGGGTTGTTCCACTCCGAAACAGTCCATACATGAACAACACGGAGTCGTAGATGATAGTAACATGTGTTGGCTTAAGATCTTCAAGATGAACTAATGTGGTCTTATTTTTTGTTGTTGAAGAAGAAGCCATAATGAACCTATAATGGACAACAAACTAATTAAAAGAGATATAATAATAATAATAATAATAAGAGTTAATTACAGAAATCGTCCCTGTCGTGGTATCCTACTTGCAGGTTTCATCCCTAACTTTCAAAAATTACAGTTTTGGTCCAATAATTTTTGCTCCGTCAACACTTTTGGTCCTGACCATTAACGTCCGTTAAAAAAGAGGTCACGTGTCTAGCACGTGATGGGTAATCTCGTAATTTGGCTTAGAGTTAATTACATAAATCATCCCTGTCATGGACGGCCACTTGCGGCTTTGGTCCCTAGTTTTTAACAATTACACTTTTTGTCCAAAAAATTTATACAAACAATCAAAGACACATGAATTTTATTTCCCCATCATCTTCATATGAATTTTATTCTCAGATCTGAAAGCTTAAACTTTTTCAACAACATTAACAACAAATCTCAAATTCATATACAAACAATCAAACACACATATATCTTTCACATCCTTTGAACTAAGAAATTTCAAAGCATACATACATCTATTAATAACATATTGCTATAGATATGCATCTAATAATAACATCATCTAATACAATCAAATCCGTATCATCGAAATAAACCCAAATAAAACCATCTAAATAAACCCAAATAAAACCCAATTCAAAAAAAAAGAAAGGGAAATCCAAGATCCATATAATTTATGTCTTCTAAACCCCCCAAAATCTTTTCCTTTTCAACTTTAATTCAATCCAACAAAAAAAATGATGAACTGTTACAAATGACTCTAAGAGAGAAAGGGTTTTCACATCCGACCATCATGACCATCTCCTCACTTTCAGACCACCACGACCACTCCAGCAGATCTATTGCCGGCCAGATACTGTTTGGATTTGGAGGATTTGAAAACCCTAATTTAGAAACAGAGAAGGTGTAGATCGAAGTTACATATATCAATCAGAAATGTAGGTCAGAAAGTATGGGTATATGTATCTGTATATGTAATCAGAAATGTAGGTCAGAAAGTATGGGTATATGTATCTGTATATGTAGGGTTCATGAATGTGAAGTGGAAAAAAATAGGGGTTATGTATTATCTGTATGTATAAATTTTGGAATGAGAATAGATTTTTTAGATGTATGTATGGATATAGATACAGATTTAGATATATAGATATATGATGATGCTAATGATAGATGAAAGAGTTAGAATTACTTACACTTTTGGTCCTTGTATTAATGAAATGGCTAAATTACCCATCATGTGCAGGTCACGTGATGGGTTTTTAAACGGACATTAGTAGTCAGGACCAAAAGTGTTGACGGAGCAAACATTTTTGGACCAAAACTGTATTTTTTGAAAGTTAGGGATGAAACCTGCAAATAGAATACCACGACAGGGATGATTTCTGTAATTAACTCTAATAATAATAATAATAATAATATAATAATAATAATAATAATAATTACAATACTAATAATAATAATATTAATAATGATAATAATAATTTAAGTTCATAATATATTGAATTTCATAAAAGTGATGATCTTTAAAAATTAAAAACATGTTACCTAGTCGACTTTTTTTTTGGGTTTGGTCGTAGGTTTTTCTTTTTTTTTTAGAATATGTGAGGGTTTTTTCTAGGTTATATATATATATATATAATATAAATAATTTTTGAGAAACTTTTAAGGATAAAAAGATTATTTTATTAATAATAAGATCGGCCTTTAGATTTAATAATTAAAAAAATATTAAAAAAATAGAGGATTAATGAGGAAAGAGTTTTAGGCTAAAGAAGGGGGATTAGGGGTGTCAAGTGTACCCCCAACCTTCTCTTTTAGTTATATTATAGATACAACTTTTAATAACGAGTAAAACATTAAGACAAAACTCTTCATCATGCATAATCTTGCATCGATTTGAAAAAATACATATGTAATCAATATCGAACATAACTCTTTAAGCGTAAGACCTGACAATTGAATATATCATCAATAATTTTGTCGTTTTCCTTCAAACAAAGCAATGTCCTCCTTGTGTTGCTTTAAGAATGTATTAATGCATGATTAACGTCGATACTTGTCAGAATGTACTTTACTACGCTACAAAAAAAGTTAAATCATAAGTGATATGTGCTTACTATATAGACGGAGGCAGGATTTTTATCACAAGGGGGCAAATCAAAACGTCAAATAGGCACAATTTTATTTTTACATAACGATCTAATTCCAATGAATTCATAGCCTATGAAAAAATATAATCCAAACAATTATAATTTATAACCAAGTTGGAGACCCAAAAGAGGACATAAACATCCAACTACAATGAAGTTGTATGCCCAAAAGAACTAAGGGGTGTTTGGTTGAAGGTATTTAGGGGTAAGGAATGGGTAATATAATGAACTAGGGATGGGCATGGGACTGGTACCGTCCCGTACCGTTGGTACCGATCCCGAAATTCACGAAATCTTAGTACCGGTCCCGGTCCCATATGAGCCGGTACCGGTACCGAACCGGGACGGGACCGGGATATCGGTACCAAATCCCGACTAGTCCCAATTAAAACCAATAACTAACTAACTGATTGATACAGAAACATGGCATTATAACTAACAATTAACATATATACACACATAATATTAACCATCGAATCATGTAGCAAATAACACATTCACTTGTTCCAAAAATTGTGTTCATCAGTTCATGTACTACAGACCATTGAGGTACTGAACTACTGATCACACTATGATCATCACATACAACTGATCACAATGTGATCATCACATACATAAGTTTACAACTGATCATAATATCATATAGCAACTGATCCAGGACTTACAAAGTTACAGTACCATATGTCCTTATGATCATAAAGTTTCTTTCTATTCTAGATTTCTAGTTGCTAATATTAGTTACAAAATATACCTGGGACTTTGTTAAAACCGAAAAACCATTAGCAGGAGACCATAGTGTTATACCAGAAAGTTTGCAACTCCTAGCAGTTGTTACCAAAAATAGATTCATTCTCAAAATTACATTAAACACCACCAACATACAAGCATCATTCTTCGACAATCATTTGTTCTTTTCGTTTATCTTTACGGTTGTTGATCGCTTCTTCAATCTCTATACATATATCAAAACACACCAAAAAAGTTAATACACGAAGTTATATATACATATATACAATCACATAAGAAAACTTACTTGAGATATTTCCATATTTTGATGTTAAGATGAAGATTTTAGTTTTTTTTTTCAAAAAAAGATGGATGATAATGATACTTAGATGGGATAGGATTTCATCTTGGTAGGTGGAGTAATTTTGTGGTTGATAATGTTTGTATAGAAAGTTGGGAACTGGGAATGGAAAGGCATGAAACTGTGACTTTTTAGTTTTTTAAATTAAATATGGATGCTCATAAATTATAAGTGGATATTTGGACAATCACAAGTTACACACTCACACGTACAAAACAAGGAATGAAATTTAATGGGTTGACTACTTGAAGTATAATTGGGGGCTTTGAAATCTGAATACATGTGATCATTACATTACGGTACTAAACGGGACTTATATGGTATTTCGGGAATTTCCCGGTACCGGTACCGATTGGTACCGGTCCCACGAACTCGGAAAAACAGATACCGGTACCGATCCCGAGTGGGACTCGGTACCACTTCGTGGGACTGGGACCGGGACGGGATCGGGATTTTGGGACTTCTGCTCATCCCTATAATGAACAATTGTGCTTGGTTAAAGAATAAGTGGTTAATGAATACTAAAAGTGGGTAATGAAGCAGTATATACTAAATTGGGGGAATGGTTATCAATATCCAGTATTATCTCCATCTCCTTTTACGGTTAGACGGTTACTAACAAGTTACGAGTCATAACCTTCTGCAATTACAAAACTTTTCGTATGAAATCAAAATATCATAGCGCCCAGCATGTGGTCCACCACCACTTCCTTGCGCATATTTCACATCCATTCATCATTTTTATCTTCTCCTCACACACTCAATCTACTCTCCATGAAATCAAACAAGCATTTTTAATTTGTATTGTTGCTATAATGATATATCATAAATTTATCTTATACATATAAAATAACGGTAGATCAATCGATTAAAGCAAACTAATTAGTGATTTAAACATCACTCACGATATTCTTACTAGTTTATAAATTATTTATGTTATTGATTTTTCTTTGTTGTTTTTGGGTTTTACCATAATCAAGCAATAAAATAACAAAGCAATATCAATGCAATGGAAATATTCATTCCCTTTTCCTTTGCATTCCTTAATATTCTCATTATCTTTCCCTTTCCCTTTCATTGTTTTGAACCAAGCATCCCCTAACTATTCACTTAATTTAGACGAACTATATCATCCCTTTCTTTAACCATCGTGCAAAAAAAAACCTAACTATTCACTAAACTTTGACGAACCATATCAACCCTTTCTTTAATCATCACGGGATCTGTAAATTGATGCAAAATATAATAATAATGAAATATAATATTTAGTAAATTAATTGTTGGAACCACGTTAGTGTGACCGTCACTGATCATTTATCCTTCCTGATATGATAATTGACGATAACTGAAATCCCTATGTCTAGTAAATATTCGATGGACGTATTTACTCTTAAAGACGTATTATAGGGTTTCCCATTAGGTGATTGGACTTAAGAGGACTAATGAGGCACGAATTAAACACCAGAGGGACTAAATGTGAAAATATGCTCATTGTATAAATGGAGAGTAATTAACCTAATTTTAGGTTAATTACAAACATAATCACAGCCTCCCTGAACACCCAATTCGTCCAAAATCCTCAATTGAATTCATAAATTCAGAATTCATCTTTCCATCCTAATTCAATCATCTTGTTTTGGGAACCCGAATCAATGGCATCAATGTTTAATGCCCTCACAGGTTCCTCAGGATCAACCGGTACGTGCTTATTACGAATTGAATCATGTTATATTCCAACATGTGGTATCAGAGCCTCGTTACGAAGTTATCCCTTGATTTGATTCGTTTTCGTACCCTAAATCGCGAACTGAAGAATGCAGAAACTTAAATTCGTACGCTTCTTACGAACTTAAAGTTCGTTTGAACTCTAAATTCGTTTGAACTCTAAATTCGTTTGAACTCTAAGTTCGTAAGGCTTAACTGTGTACGAAACTTCTGCTCATCTTCGCACTTACTTCCTCACGAACTTTATCTTCGTAAGCTATTTTCGTAAGCTATTTTCGTAAGCTATTTTCGTAAGCTATCTTCGTTGCTTATGTTCGTAAGCTATCTTCGTAAGTTACTTACGAAGATAGTTAACTACTTACGAATTTATTTTTATTACGAAGATAATTACTTACGAAGTTAATAACTTCTTTACGAAGATAATCACTACTTACGAAGATAATCACTACTTACGAAGATAATCACTACTTACGAAGTTAATCCTTATTACGAACTTAACTATCTTCGTACCATGCTTATTTTTTCATGGATTACTGATTAACTTAGTTGATTATCAAGTTCGTGCTTATGTTTTACCTTAAAGTTTAAATGGAAAAAAATGACCCTTATTCTAGGCATTACTTTAGAAGAGATTACTTAGGCTGCCTTATATAACTTATCATCTCTCTATTATTATTGAGCCTACTTATTTTAGGCATTACTTTAGGAGAGATTACCTTGTCTGCATAACACGGCTGATAATGTCACTATTACTATTGGGCCTACTTATTTTAGGCATTACTTTAGAAGAGATTACTTAGGCTGCCTTATATAACTTATCATCTCTCTATTACTATTGAGCCTACTTATTTTAGGCATTACTTTAGGAGAGATTACCTTGTCTGCATAACACGGCTGATAATGTCACTATTACTATTGGGCCTACTTATTTTAGGCATTACTTTAGAAGAGATTACTTAGGCTGCCTTATATAACTTATCATCTCTCTATTATTATTGAGCCTACTTATTTTAGGCATTACTTTAGGAGAGATTACCTTGTCTGCATAACACGGCTGATAATGTCACTATTACTATTGGGCCTACTTATTTTAGGCATTACTTTAGGAGAGATTACCTTGTCTGCATAACACGGCTGATAATGTCACTATTACTATTGGGCCTACTTATTTTAGGCATTACTTTAGGAGAGATTACCTTGTCTGCATAACACGGCTGATAATGTCACTATTACTATTGGGCCTACTTATTTTAGGCATTACTTTAGGAGAGATTACCTTGTCTGCATAACACGGCTGATAATGTCACTATTACTATTGGGCCTACTTATTTTAGGCATTACTTTAGGAGAGATTACCTTGTCTGCATAACACGGCTGATAATGTCACTATTACTATTGGGCCTACTTATTTTAGGCATTACTTTAGGAGAGATTACCTTGTCTGCATAACACGGCTGATAATGTCACTATTACTATTGGGCCTACTTATTTTAGGCATTACTTTAGGAGAGATTACCTTGTCTGCATAACACGGCTGATAATGTCACTATTACTATTGGGCCTACTTATTTTAGGCATTACTTTAGGAGAGATTACCTTGTCTGCATAACACGGCTGATAATGTCACTATTACTATTGGGCCTACTTATTTTAGGCATTACTTTAGAAGAGATTACTTAGGCTGCCTTATATAACTTATCATCTCTCTATTATTATTGAGCCTACTTATTTTAGGCATTACTTTAGAAGAGATTACTTAGGCTGCCTTATATAACTTATCATCTCTCTATTACTATTAAGCCTACTTATTTTAGGCATTACTTTAGGAGAGATTACCTTGTCTGCATAACACGGCTGATAATGTCACTATTACTATTGGGCCTACTTATTTTAGGCATTACTTTAGAAGAGATTACTTAGGCTGCCTTATATAACTTATCATCTCTCTATTACTATTGAGCCTACTTATTTTAGGCATTACTTTAGAAGAGATTACTTAGGCTGCCTTATATAACTTATCATCTCTCTATTATTATTGAGCCTACTTATTTTAGGCATTACTTTAGGAGAGATTACCTTGTCTGCATAACACGGCTGATAATGTCACTATTACTATTGGGCCTACTTATTTTAGGCATTACTATAATAATCTTCTATCGCTTATGCCCTAAATGTACATCCTTCTTATTTCCACAGTAGTACCTAACCTTGGCCTTATGACGCTCAATGGTACGAACTATGCTTCATGGAAAAGTCACTTAGATCTGACTTTGGGAATGTATGACCTTGACTACGCTATTCGTCATGATGAACCCGCTGCCCTTACTGCTGAATCCACTGCTGATCAGAAGGCGAACTTTGAAAAGTGGGAGAAGTCGAATCGCCTGTCGCTAATGTTAGTCAAGAATTCCATTGATCTGACTATTAGAGGAGCTATCCCTGACTCTGAAAAAGTCAAGGATTACCTCAAATCTGTTGAGGACCACTTCAAGGGATCGTCTAAAGCGCATGCAAGTGCCTTGATGTTGCAGATGCTTACATTGAAGTATGAAGGAACTAGCGGTGTCCGTGAGCATATTATGAAGATGACGGACATGGCCAATAAGCTTAAGACTCTAGAGATGGAAGTCTCCGATAACTTTCTGGTGCACTTCATCATGACCTCCCTGCCTGCTCGTTTTGACACCTTCAAGGTTAACTACAATGCTTTGAAGGATAAATGGTCAATGAGTGAACTTATTGGGCACTGTGTTAATGAGGAGGAGCGTCTTAAGCTGGCTCAACCTGAAGCTGTTCACCTGACCACCACCGCTAACTCCAAGAAGAGGAAGGGAAACAACGGTAAACAAACTGCGAACAAAGTCCAAAAGACTAATCATGGTGCAGTTGCCTCTGGCTCTAATTCCTCGACTGGCAAACTTAAATGCAACTTCTGTCGTGACAAAGGACACCGTCAGAAGGATTGCCCTAAGTTCAAGGAGTGGCTAGCTAAGAAAGGTAACGTACTTTATGTAATATTTGATTCCTTTACTACTGAGGTACCTGTTAATACATGGTGGGGTGACTCTGGTTCTATGGTTCATGTAACCAACTCATTACAGGGGTTCCTTACAATCCAGAAGCTACCAAAGGGCCAAAGAAAGCTTAGAGTTGGAAGTGGTGATCTCTTAAATGTCGAAGCCATTGGAACTTATGTCTTACATATGAGCACCGGAAAAGGCATTAGACTAATAGATACCTTATTTGTACCGAGAATTACTCGGAACCTTGTATCTATTTCTAGACTAGACCTTGAAGGTTATGTAACGATTCATGGTTTCGGCAAGATTGCCATAACTCGTAATAATGAATTGCTTGGTCGTGGTTTTTTGGATGGATTGCTGTATAAGTTAGAACTAGATCATAATTTCTCACATTCTTTGTTATCTCTTAATGTTGATGATATAACTAAAACAAAGACAAAATCACCTAAACGAGAGAATTCCTCCATGTTGTGGCATAAACGTCTTGGCCACATCTCACGAAATCGCATGACACGACTAGTAAAGGATGGAATCTTACCCTCTCTTGATTTTAGTGATTTTGAAACATGTATACAGTGCCTCAAAGGGAAGATGGCTAAAGGGAATAAGAAAGGAGCCACAAGAAGTTCCAACTTGTTGGAAATAATTCATACTGACATAAGTGGCCCCTATCCCGCATCTCATCACGGGACATACATCATTTATTACATTCATTGACGATTATTCTCGTTACATGCACCTGTATTTGATCAAAGAAAAATCTGAATCCTTACAAACTTTTGCTGATTTAAAAACTTTGGTTGAAAACCAACTTAATCGTAAAATAAAAGTTGTGAGATCAGATAGAGGAGGTGAGTATTATGGTAGACATACTGACATTGGTCAAGCTCCTGGTCCTTTCCATAATTTTTGTAAGGAACATGGCATTATTAACCAATACACCATGCCTGGTTCTCCTCAACAAAATGGTGTTGCTGAAAGGAGAAACCGAACCTTAATGGACATGGTGAGAAGTATGCTTGCCAACACTAACCTACCTACCTTTCTTTGGACTGAGGCCTTAAAAACAGCCGTTCATATACTCAATAGGGTTCCATCAAAATCTGTCCCTAAAACTCCTCATGAGATCTGGACAGGTAAGAAACCGAGTCTAAAATATATGAAAGTATGGGGCTGCCCTGCCGAAGCAAAAGTCTATAACCCTAACTTAAAGAAACTGGATCCTAAAACGATTTCATGTTCCTTTATCGGTTATCCTGATAACTTAAAAGGTTATCGGTTTTACTGTCCTTCCCATACTACTACCATCGTTGACACGCAGCATGCGACGTTTCTCGAGAACTCAGAGATCAGTGGGAGCACAACAAATCCTAACTTCGATTTGCATGAAGTACAAGAAGCAGGGGGGAACCACTCGTCGATTTCTTCGATAATTCCTCTTGTACACGATGCTGCTCCTGATGTCACTGATCCAAATCCTCCTAATCAAAACCATGAAGAACCTCTAAACCAAGAAGCACCTCATGTTGCCGAGCCTCAAGTTGCCGAGCCTCACGTTGCTCAACCCCAAAATCAACTCAGGAGATCATCAAGGGAACGCAGGGCCACTAATTTTGATGATTTCATAACTTATCTGACTGAAGTTGAGGACATTGGAAAGCTTGTTGATCCCACCTCTTATCGAGAAGCCATTAATAGTGATCAGGTCACTCAATGGAATGAGGCTATGATTGAGGAGCTAAATTCCATGCAGCATAATGACGTTTGGGAATTGGTTGAACTTCCTGAAGGATCCACAACTGTCGGTTGTAAATGGGTCTTCAAAACCAAATTAGACCCAAAAGGAAACGTCGAACGCTATAAGGCCAGATTGGTTGCGAAGGGCTATACTCAAAAGGCTGGAATTGATTATCAAGAGACCTTTTCTCCTGTCTCTCGTAAAGATTCCCTAAGGATTGTTATGGCACTTGTAGCTCACTTTGATCTTGAGTTACATCAGATGGATGTCAAAACTGCTTTCTTAAATGGAGACTTGCATGAAGACGTATACATGCGGCAACCTGAAGGATTCATTCCTAAAGGTAAAGAGCACATGGTCTGCAAGTTGAAGAAGTCCATATATGGGTTGAAGCAAGCCTCACGGCAATGGTACCTTAAGTTTGATGAAGTCATGAAAGAACAAGACTTCTTAAAGAATCAAGTGGATCAATGCACCTATCTCAAGATCAGTGGGAGTAACTTTATAATCCTTGTTTTGTATGTGGATGACATTCTGCTTGCAAGTAACAACTTGGATATGCTGCATGAGTCGAAGCGAATGTTTTCGCAGAATTTTGACATGAAAGATCTCGGTGATGCCTCTTATGTCATAGGTATCGAAATACACAGGGATAGGCGTAATGGTGTTCTGGGTCTTTCTCAAAGGGCCTACATTGACCGCATCTTAGAACGCTATAAAATGCAATCATGCGCACCCACTGTAGCTCCAGTAGTTAAAGGAGACGTGTTTGGTACTTTCCAAAGTCCAAGCACTGAAGTTGAGAAAGAGCAAATGAGGATGATACCTTACTCGTCTGTAGTTGGGAGCATTATGTACGCTCAGGTTCTGTACTCGACCAGATATCGCTTATATCGCCGGTATGCTTGGGCGTTACTTATCTAACCCAGGATTAGCACACTGGAAAGCGGCTAAAAAGGTTCTACGATATCTGCAAGGGACCAAAGACTACAAACTAACGTATAGAAGAAGTGACAATCTAGAAGTAGTAGGTTACTCTGATTCCGACTTTGCTAAAAGCAAGGAAGATAAGAAATCTACTTCTGGGTATATTTTTTATGTTAGCTGGCGGACCTATCTCTTGGCGGAGTCATAAGCAGAAACTGACTGCAACGTCCACCATGATGGCTGAATATATTGCTGTTTACAATGCCACTTGTCATGGGATGTTGATAAGGAACCTGGTCGGTGGACTCAAAATCGTCAACTCTATTTCTAGACCATTGAAGCTTTACTGTGATAATTCAGCTGCCGTAACTTTCTCGAACAGTAACAGTTCGACTGGCGCTGGTCTGTATCTCGATACAAAGTATCTGTTTGTACGCGAACGAGTTGAGGAAAATGTTCTTTGTATTGAGTACATAAGTACAAATGATATGCTAGCGGATCCAATGACCAAAGGTCTTCCTCCTAATGTCTTCGTAGGACACGTGTCGAAGATGGGGCTTACTAAGGACTTAATTTAATAGCATATTGTACTTTTACTGGTCATTATTATTATTATTATGTTAATGAAAATTTTCCTCCTTATTCAGATTTTGTTTGTCTATTAGTTACACTTTGAGCTCATAATAGTGTAAAGACGTTATATAACAAAATTTGTCTTAGTCAATTGATCATTGCTTATTAGTTTTAAATTTGAGTCATAGTTTGACTAGTGGGGGTCCTGAGTTGATGTTCTTCTCTACGACTGTACTTATTGGCTATGATTTCGGTTTAAAACAAAAATGAGTATTATCCCGGCCGGACTTATTAAATGCTCATAGATAAATGATCGCTTGGTCAAGTGGGAGAATGTTGGAACCACGTTAGTGTGACCGTCACTGATCATTTATCCTTCCTGATATGATAATTGACGATAACTGAATCCCTATGTCTAGTAAATATTCGATGGACGTATTTACTCTTAAAGACGTATTATAGGGTTTCCCATTAGGTGATTGGACTTAAGAGGACTAATGAGGCACGAATTAAACACCAGAGGGACTAAATGTGAAAATATGCTCATTGTATAAATGGAGAGTAATTAACCTAATTTTAGGTTAATTACAAACATAATCACAGCCTCCCTGAACACCCAATTCGTCCAAAATCCTCAATTGAATTCATAAATTCAGAATTCATCTTTCCATCCTAATTCAATCATCTTGTTTTGGGAACCCGAATCAATGGCATCAATGTTTAATGCCCTCACAGGTTCCTCAGGATCAACCGGTACGTGTTTATTACGAATTGAATCATGTTATATTCCAACATTAATGTGTTTTCAATATATAACTTAGCAGTTTTGTTTTGCACTACATATTAAAGACACATAAGAAAAGCTTCGTTCCTTTTTACACCGTTCGCAAAATCTTTCTACAACCAACCACTTCACTTCATTCAAAGCTTCACACTTTCACTGCCCAAGTCAAGTCATAAAAACATAAAAATAAATAAAAATAACAAACCCTAATAGTATTTTGCATACTTTTTTCAATATCAACAAACAAAGATAGAAGATATGTTAAACATTTAATACCTGTAAGTCTTAGATTTAATCTCACTTGAAGAAGAACAAGATGATGAAGAAAAGGACGTTTAGCAATTGATAATCCGATCATAATTGAAGTAATTAGGTAAAGATATATATAAACTATAAAGTGAAATTGAAAAATTACTAAGTCATACAGTCCACGAACCTATATATATATATATATATTTGTTTTTTTTTTGGAAATTCCAAAAATACCAAAAAGAAAATAAAATAAATATGGATGCTAAATCGTATATATCACGAACTTTGACCATCTAAGTTGAAATCTTAAGTGAAGCCCTATGATAAAACATTAAATACCCACCGCAAAATACTCCAACATACAGTGACGGATCCAGGAACTTTAAGTGTCGGGGGTTAAAAAATTTTCTGGCACAGAGTTGTTCGTTCTCCGGTGCGAGTTGGTCGGAAATATGCCCTATGTCAACAAATTTAACTAATAAAATACAAATATTTGTAATGGTGTAATAAAGAAATAATGTTTGGTTACTCTCCTTTGATATATGATAAGTGACGACTATTAAGAGGAAAAATGATAATTACATATTTCAAGATGTTTACAAGCTACAACATTCCAAAAACTGGAACATGAATTACACTAATTTTCGTATAATCACAAAATCTATTCAACTATATACAGTTAAATCTCTATATACTAGACTATTTTAGTAACATATCATACATATTTCTACATTATAATAATAATATATTGTACATATTTAGATATATAAGTCGTAAAGGTGTACAGTAATTAAGGAAGACATTATCTTTGTTTACTATACTTTTATTTGGGCTGGGGTCATATTTGTTTTTGGGTTGGGTTCATTTTACTTCATATATCAAAATTAGGGAAGGCCCGAAGGGGGCAAGCAAGACCTCCGACCGGGGCACAATCTTGAGAGGGGCATAAAATTTCTAAAAATTTTCTATGTATATTATATATGTAAAAGTACTAATATATTATATTATATAGATATATTTGATTCTAATAACAAATTAATGCCTAAATTATAAATTTATGATATTTTAGGTACTAAATATGTATATACATACAAAGTTATGTCCTTAAGAATAAATTATACATTTATACCACTGTACTTTAATTAATAATTAAATAAAATTTAGAAGATAAAGAGTAAATTGTAACGCCCCTAACTTACAAAACGTACATAATGATATCAAAAGGAACTTAAAGGCCAAAAGGGCGTTAATCTTATTCAAAGTCAACCTGACAAATCAAAATATATACTTCTAAAGCTTGAAATAAAACTCTAAGGCAAGGGGTGCTAAGTCCACTTCTATCTACTCTCTTCTCTCGTTCCCAAAGTCCGCTTGATCACCTGCCGTATAAGAAAGAAAAAGGAATACGGCTGAGCAAAAAGCCCAGTGAACGGATATGACAAAAGCTGAAGAATAATATATGACATGCGAATACAAATTTTAAAGACAAACTTATTTTCAAAACAAACTTATTTCAAAACACACTTATTTCAAATCAAAATACACATACGTATAGTTTCACAATATCTTATACTTAACAAACAAAATACTATAAAGCCAAGTTCCATAAAATAATGCACATAAGAGTCAAACAAAATTACTTATCAGGGCCGAATGAAATCATAGGGTAGCTACTCCACTAATCATTCATTTTTGGTGCAAACGCCTCGTATGACACTACGATAAGCGCCCACCGTCAAACAAAATATTACCTAGGACCGATCCATACGCCTCCTATCAAAATATAATATAATGAGCTCGAACCACTACCGGGTTATCAAAAGGAGACGCCGTATATCAAATCAAATACACCGCTACGGCCGGTGCCACGTTATCGGTGTCACAATAACGCGCCCATGGGACCTCCATGGATAGGTTACTCTTATATGCATATCTTAAGAAACCATTTTGACCAAACTTGAAAGTCCCAAGTTTGCAACGATTATGTAATTAAACAACTAATGTAAATTACACTAAGAAAGCAAGACAAGAAAGTAAACACGTTTAATCATAAGTAGTATTAATTAAACGGTGAATACATGGTTGGTTTACAAAGAAAGAAAGAAAGAAAATATTGTTAAGTTTTTGCACACACAAAAACTTAACAATTATACAATTCTACAATGAGAGAAAAACACACTAAGTGACTATTGTAGAATGAACCAACAACTTGGCGGCTAGGTCAAGTGATGCTTTATATAGGGGAGAAAAGGCATCACATGACAACCCAATAGATGTTGACACATGAAGGTTGTCAACTATCTATTGGTGTGTAAGACTGGTCTTTCAGACATCTCTGTTTGCCATCTTGTTTCTTTCCCAAAACGGCATGAAAGAGAAACACCTTAGTACCATTTTGGTACAAGGTCACATGGCTTCATCTTGATCTTGCAACACGTGTCCTTGGGACCAGTCTTCTTATCTTCATTTTCCCGCCTATATTTGACTTACATCATATGACGGTGAGTCATTGAACTTATCCTTTAACTCGAAGATAATAGTGATCGCTGAAGGCTCGCTGATGAAACTTCTCGCTGAGGCTGTCAGCGACTACTTGACTCAGCAAGTAATCTTCAGTGAATCCATGACTCAACAATCTCCCCCTATTCGCTGAGGAGACTTAGCTGAGTATAAGTTACTTCTTAGAAGTACAATAGATAGAAATGAAGGAATGCTGATCTTATTTATTTGACAAACAACTTTACAATAAAAACAACATTACAAAGGTTACAAGTCTCCTTAATCCCATTGCGACTCTTGCTTAGCCTCGATGAAAGCTCTGTCTTGTTGTCTTTCAGGCTTCAGCAGCTCTTGATCAATTAGCTTTATAAATTCGGGATTGTTAGACGACTGAGTACAATACTTTCTTATTTTCAAAAGAAAAGTAGAGGGGGCAATTCCAATTTCATTGGTCCTGAAGAAGAGTTCATGACCATGGACATTACAAAAGCAGAAACCTCCCAGCTTGTCATCATAAGCTCCATCCATAAAGAGGGTCCTAGAAGGCATTCTTAGATTCAGCAGAGGCTCCTCATCTATATCAGTCTTTGGAACAGCTCTGAGAATGAAGGGATGCTGAGATATCTCTTGACCAGAAGCTGTTCTCTTCACACCACTTCTTGGTTGCTGAGGAGGAGGAAGGAGGATATGGATGTCTTGCAGCGCTGAGCAGAGAGTCTTTAACTTTGTATTTTTGTTCCATTTTGCGAATAAGCTTTATCTGCTCACCTGCCATCTTGATCAGCGGTTCATAACTTACAGCTGTCTTATCCTTGATCAGCTTGTAAATCTCGATCCATTCAGTTGGCCCAAGTGTATCCTTAGTAACATTTTTCAGCGTATACAACTTGGGCACTCCTTTTCTTTGTATGGAAAGATTCATCCCTTGTTGGGTTAGTGAGACCCTGACCGACGTGATCTCTTCTTTCCTTTGCCTTACCTCTCTTGATTTGAGGTAGGTCGCCTGTCCTTCTTCAAACGTTTTTGTTCTTTTGGCAAAGAATTTTTCTTCATTCTTTTTCAAGACTGCCAATCCACCAGATAGCTGAGCCAACCTCTTTGTCTCATCATCAGCATCTTTCAGTTCATCACCAACAACTTGCTCACTTATAAACTTCTGAGACAGCTCCTCTTCTTTCTTCAAACGTTTTTGTTCTTTTGGCAAAGAATTTTTCTTCATTCTTTTTCAAGACTGCCAATCCACCAGATAGCTGAGCCAACCTCTTTGTCTCATCATCAGCATCTTTCAGTTCATCACCAACAACTTGCTCACTTATAAACTTCTGAGACAGCTCCTCTTCTTTCTTCTTACTTAACCGTTCATGTTGACGAACAACTTCCTCGGAGACAGTTCAGCAGTAGAAGTTGTGGATTTGGGAAAGGCTCCAGCCATTAACTTTTCTTGATGTTCCCTTGCTGAAATGGGAACCTTTGGTGGCTTGCTTTGAGTAACCACAACTGCTTTACCCTTATCAGCATATCTCTTTTCAAGGGCAGCGTGGAACTCAGCAGTAGGCTTGAAGATAGAAACATTTATTGGTTTTGCTGGCACATTCTCAGCAACAACCTTCTCAGCAATTGTTGTTTGCTCCCCCTCAACGTTTGCTGCCGGTTCATCAACCATCTCAGCATTACCAATGTTTTCAGTGAGGGGAGCTTGGGGAAGATTAGATGCTGGATCCTTCTCAATATTTTTCTCCCCCTTGGAAGTAGCTGAGGGACTAGCTACTTCCACTTTATCTTTCGTGAGGAGGACCAGCATTTCAACCATCATACCCTTCAGATTTTCAACCTCTTTTTCAAGCTTCTTGGTACGATTGACAGATTCGTCAAGTAGCTTTTTGTCAACAGCTACTTGGAAAGGAGTTTGAGAGAAGAGTTTATTTTTGAGAGAATGGATTTCTTGAGTGATGGAAGTGCGAAAATTATCTTGTTGAGCGGAGAAGGATGAGACAGTGTTTTGTAGTTGATGGAGGTGGGCGGTGAAAAGAATGTTTGATTGAGAGAGTTGCTGAAGAGATGATAAGAGACCAGGCTGTTCGGTGACCTTCGCTGAATGGACTTCAGCTTTCAATTTGTCCAGCGAGGCGGAGATGGCGGAGTTAGAGGTGCTGACCCTCTTCATGCTTTCATTCAGCAAGGATTGATTTCGTCTGAACAGCTGCTCATTGGACTTGGTGTGGTGACTTGATTCTTGGTGATCCCAGACACCATACCTTGAAGAGTGGTCAGCTCATCTTTCACAACATCATTTCCAGCTATCAACTTTAGAAAGTTTTCATGAGCTTCAATATGAACCTGAGCTACTTGGTCTACCAGCCAAGCATACAAGTATCCATGTCTATTCCCTTGACTTTGGCAGATTTGCACCCTTCTCAACAATTCTTGTAGCTGACGAGTTTCAACATAATCCAGACCAGGTATATTGACAGCAGTAAAAGCAGTGGTTAGTTCTTCATCAGCAGAAGGGACCTTGAGATCCTTTAGAGAGACAGGATACTTGGAGCAAGGAACCCTAAAAAAATCTGGGTGGTGCAATGGTGGCACTTCCATGATTATTTCATCATCAACTTCTTCCACCTCAACATAAACAGCTGGCCTTATTCTTTGAAGGTGACATAATTCCACCCTTCGCTGAAGCTCAGCATCATTCACTTCAGGCACATAGTCTTCATAAAAACCAACTTGTTCAAAGGCAGCTGTGGGCCTTGGAGAGTAGCTTGGTGGAGGAGGCATATCAGCCAACGACTCTGGGATATCCTCAAATTCAGTAGGAGGAGAGGAGATTAACAAATATCCCAAGTCTTCTGCCAAGAAGCCACTAATATTGGCCTCTTCTTCACTTTCTTCTGCGGCAGCGAGTGTGATTTCAGCATCATCATCTTGGATGTCAAACTCACTGCCCAGATCTTCATCAGTTTCCATTTCACTTGATAATATATTTGTCTCAGTCCCTGCACAGACAGTTTCCAAGACAATAGAAGAAGGAGGGGTGAGGGAACCTTGTGCCTCAGTCTCAGTGTGTTGTTCCACCAAGACATCATCGGCCGTAGAAGGTGTTGACTCTAGCATCACCTGTGATCTGGCTGCTGTCAACGACTCAGAGGGTAATTGAGAAGAAGGGGAATTATTTGGGGGTGGAGTTGGACTTTGACCTCTAGTGGGTTGGGGTGACCCAATATCTTCACCAACCTCGCCTACAGAAGTTTGAGGTGGCTGCCTGCTGTTCCCATTTAACTCGTCAACAGCCTGTTGGGAGGCTGCTGATGGGGTGGCTTGGGTACTAATGTCCATGGGCGTTGTGGACTTCCTAACCTTGGGGTTGCCCTTTGATACACTCCGCTTACGTTTTGGGACGTCAGCGGAGGGTGAAGATTGTAAATTTTGTGTTGAGGATGTTGCCTTGGATTTAGCTTTGGTCTTTTTGGAGGCTTTGGAGGTCGCTGGGGGTTTGCCAGCGAGCCAGCCTCTAAAGGCATTTGAGCATCCACAGCGACCGTATCAGCCACTTCATCAGTAGGAAGTGCTGCCTCCCAGTCGCTGTTTTTGGGGTATAAAGAAGAGTTAAGGGAGAAAAGTACCTCTTTTATATGTGGTGTGAGGCGAGCAACCAAGTGTTCAGCTGGTTGCTTGTAAATATTGTTTCCAACCCTTGCTGTTGGAATTGTTGAAGCATTTGGTAGCACATACTCATCACCCAGCGCCTCCTTGAAAATAAGGGAGAAGAATATTGTAAAGGGCACAGTGTGTGACCTATTGTTCATGCTGATCTTGTTCTTCATATCATTGAAGATCAGCTGGGCATAATCCACAAATCGTCCTTCAGCAAGAGCGTGGATTATGGGCATTGATGTAGATGATGCCTGATTGTAAGACCCAGAATTTCCACCCATGCATTGAATCACATGAGTGAACAGAACTCTCCAGATTCCGGGAAGATTGTGCTTTAATGGATTGCTTGGAATCGCTGGAGGGTTTATCAAGTTATAATTGTATCCAATTGAGGGCAACCATGCCTTCCATTCACTTTCATTTGATGGTGCCACAAACTTGTTATCATTGGTTTCTTGTGGAAACCCAAGGGTGAGACGAAGAGAAGCAGGAGTGATTGTGATTGTTTTCTCCCCCTGGCGGACAGACCCAGTGATGGACTTGTCTGCATCATTATAATCACAAGTCCACCAGAATTCTCTAAGAAGATGGACAAAAATATTCTCTGGGTCCGCCATGATGCAATTATTTGCAGGAGATGCATGGATGAAATCCAGCATTGGCTTATACCCTTTTGTACCTTTTGGTACGTCAAGCGAGCCAAGATGATTGTTGGGTTTAACAATCATCTTCGAGGGAGAAAAGGAAACCTTTGAAGATTTATTTACATTAACAGGAGTATAGACTGGAGAGTTTAAATAGGTAATAGGAGTTTGTTCCTGAACTTGGGGTTCAGGAACAGGTGGATTTTGTGCAGTGGGGGAAGAAGAAGAAGGGATCTCAACATTTTCTTGTTGTTGAGGGATTTGAGATGAAGAAGCCATTGATTTGGTTGAGAAAGAGATTTATGAAAGAAGATGAACAGATGGAGAGAGATATTTGATTTTGAGAAAAAGTGAATAGTTATGTGGAAGCGTGAAAATAAGGTTGTGAGAGTGAGGTTGTATATATAGGGTATGGTGGTGGGCCACGATTTTACAACATAATTTCTCTCTCCTCTTTTTCAAGCTGTGGAACAGTTGTAACCAACAACTGTTTCGTACATATGTATAATATATAAAAAGATTTTGAGAGTAACGTTTAAATAAAGGAAAAGAAATTTTATCCAAAAAAAAACTTGAGTGTGCGCCGTATTGAGCAGTCGTAACCTGTCAGTCAGACTGTCACATACAGACAAATGACATGATCAGGGCAAAAATCGAGGTGACCTTTCAGTTTGAATATATAAAACATGTGGTTCAAGATTTTGCCATGTCACCCACATAGTTACTTTGAAAACACTTAGTTTTGAAAATATCCTATGTTTTATTAAATGAAAATTTTAATTTCTTAAGAAGGATATTTGGAAAGATTACATGCTGAAGGGTGCTCAGCATGTTTAAAGTTTTTGTCAGCGACTTCACAACTAACGTTGGTCGCTGACTGCAGTTTTTGGCAAACTGTCAGCCATCAACGGATTTGATAAGTCTTTACCACTAGCCGTTTGCTATTGGACTAGATGAAGACTTTTAGCTCTTCATTGCTATTATTTGCTTTTTCCCAAAGCAACAGGGATCAACGGATTTTATAAGTCTTTACCAATAACCGTTTGCTATTGGACTAGATGAAGACTTTTAGCTCTTCATTGCTATTATTTGCTTTTTCCCAAAGCAACAGGGATCAACGGATTTTATAAGTCTTTACCAATAACCGTTTGCTATTGGACTAGATGAAGACTTTTAAGCTCTTCATTGCTTTGAGATCAGCGAGTAAGACTGACTTAAGCTCGCTGAATTAGCATACATGACAAGTCATGTCGCTGATTCCCCATTCAACATTCCTAACTTGCTAACAAGCAGTTTGAATCTAGTTTCATCCAATGGTTTAGTAAAGATGTCAGCTAGTTGATCATCAGTTGGAATGAAGTAGATCTCGATGTCACCTTTCATGACATGATCACGAATAAAGTGATATCGAATATCAATATGCTTAGTTTTGGAATGTTGAACTGGGGTGTGTGTAATAGCAATAGCACTTGTATTATCACACATGATTGGAATTTTAGAGTATTCCAAATCATAGTCAGCAAGCTGATGTTTCATCCATAGCATTTGGGCACAACAGCTCGCTGCAGAGACATATTCTGCCTCAGCTGTGGAGATGGAAACTGTGTGTTGCTTTTTACTAGTCCAACTAGTCAGCTTCCCCCCTAACAGTTGACATCCTCCACTGGTGCTTTTGCGATCAAGCATGCAACCAGCATAGTCAGAGTCAGAATATCCAACTAACTCGAAGTTGGAGTCTTTTGGGTACCAAAGACCCAGCGTGGGTGAACCCTTGAGATATTTGAAGATACGCTTCACAGCGAGGAGATGAGATTCTCTGGGAGAAGCTTGATAGCGAGCACAGAGACATGTTGCAAACATGATATCTGGGCGACTCGCTGTGAGATACATGAGCGACCCAATCATGCCACGATAGTAAGTAGGATTCACATACTTACCATCAGGGTCAGCGTGAAGATTATTAGGAGGGGACATTGGAGTTCCCTTTGGAGTGACATGGGTGAAGTCAAATTTATGCAACATATCCCGAATATATTTTTCTTGATTGATAAATATTCCAGTGGGAAGCTGCTTGATTTGTAACCCCAAAAAGAAGGTTAATTCACCCATCATACTCATCTCGAAAGTGCTAGACATAAGAGAGCTGAACTTTCGACAGAGTTTGGTGGACAGGGAACCAAAGATAATGTCATCGACATAAATCTACACATACAGAACATCACCCTTATGCTTGTAGATAAAGAGGGTGCTGTCAATGGTTCCCCTACGAAAGCCATGGTCAAGAAGGAAGGTAGACAAAGTGTCATACCAAGCTCTAGGAGCTTGTTTAAGACCATATAAGGCTTTATTTAGCTTGTAGACATATTGAGGATGCTTTGGATCCTCAAAGCCAGGAGGCTGCTTAACATAGACTTCTTCTTCAAGATCACCATTTAAGAAGGCGCTCTTGACGTCCATTTGATAGACAATGAAGCCTTTGTAAGCAGCATGAGCGAGAAAGAGACGAATGGCTTCAAGACGAGCGACTGGAGCAAAGGTCTCGTCATAATCAATGCCTTCAGCTTGAGTATAACCTTGAGCAACCAATCTTGCCTTGTTTCTGATGACCACACCAGTTTCATCCATCTTATTCCTATAAACCCATCGAGTGCCAATGGGTTCTTTATAGGGAGGAGGAACAAGGAACCAAACATGTTGTCTTTCAATTTGTGTTAGTTCTTCTTGCATGGCTTCCACCCATGAGGGATCAGCCATGGCTTCACCAATATTGGCAGGCACAATTTGAGATAGAAAATTGACATAGAGACAAGTATTACTTGTCACTGAGCGAGTTTGGACACCATTGTGTGGATTACCAATCACATGGTCAAGAGGGTGATCAGCAGTCCATTTGAGTGCTGGTGTGTGAATAGAAGAATGATTTATAGCGGATACTGTGGTGGTAGTCTCACTAGGAGTGGGAGTATAAGAAGAGAGATCAATGGTTAGCAAGGGTTCAGGGTTGCTGACAGGAGGGTCACTGAGAACATTGGGTACCTCTTGCTGAGGAGTGTCATCCTCAGTGTCTCCTGAGAGAGGATTCGGTGAGGCATCATGAAATGTTTCCTCAGCGGCACCGTCAGCATCTTGAGGTTCAGTTGAGAGAGGAACATTAATGGAAGTGGCATTAACTGTTCGAATAAGAGGCTCAACTGGATCTATAGAATAAATGTGAGCAGCAATGTACTCATCATTTGGTGAAGGACTTGGAGACTCAGCGATAGGTTGTTCAACAACATCATGATGTGTCGCTGATACCTCAGACGAGTCAGATAGATCGCTGAGAATTACTCCAGCAGATGACTCATTTGAGAGATCACCTAAAGCTGAACAGCTTTCATCAAAAGTAACATGAATTGATTCATCTACTTTTTGAGTGCGAGTATTGAAAACTCTGAAAGCTTTGCTTATAGAAGAATATCCCATAAAGTAGCCATCATCAGCTTTGGGATCAAACTTTCCTAAATGATCCTTATCATTTAGGATGAAAACCGGGCAACCAAAAACATGGAAGTATCCAATTTGAGGTTTCTTGCCCTTGAGAACTTCATAGGCAGTCTTATCATGTCGCTTGACAATAAGACACCTATTTTGAGTGTGGCAAGCAGTACTGACTGCTTCAGCCCATAATTTACTAGGAAGAGAGGACTCACTGAGCATGGTTCTTACAGCTTCAATGAGAGTTCTATTTCTCCTTTCAGCTACCCCATTTTGCTCAGGAGTGCGAACAGAAGAGAAATTTTGTCTAATCCCTTGATCAGCACAAAAAGTCTCAAGAGTGTGGTTTCTGAACTCAGTGTCATGATCGCTTCTGAGTTCTTTAACACGTATGCTGTTGAGGTTTTCCATCTTTTTTAATGAAATTAATTATTTCCTCAGCAGCATCACTCTTAGAATGAAGAAAGATTGTCCAAGTATATCGTGAATATTCATCCACAATAACTAAGGTGTATCTGCTACCCCTTAGACTTTGGACATTTACTGACCAAAAAGGTCCATGTGAAGGAGATGGAAACAGCCACTGATAGAGTTGGCCTGTTTAGTTTTGAAGGTGGCTCGGTGGCTTTTACCTTTTTCACAAGCACCACAGAGCCTGTTCTTCTCATAAGTGAGAGGAGGAAGGCCTCGAACTAGATTTTTCTTGGCCAAAGAGTTTATGGTTTTGAAGTTCACATGCGACATACGCTTGTGCCATAACCAGTTGATTTGAGAAGCAGATTTTGAGAAGAAGCAGGTCTCACTGTCAGTTTTGACAGGAGTGAAATCTACCAAGTAGATATCCCTTTTTCTTGGAGCGACCAATACCACTTCTTTATTGACATTGATCACTGTGCCTTGATGCTTATCAAGGATAACCTTGTAGTTTGCATCGCACAATTGACTGATGCTGATCAGATTGTGTTTCAATCCATTCACATAAGCAACCTTAGTGAATTTGATCAGCCCATGGGAGAGAGACCCATATCCTTCAGTTTGGCCAGTAGAATTGTCACCAAACACAACTGTGGGACCATCGGTCTCCACGAAGTTATCCAGCAGGTCCTTGGATCCAGTCATGTGTTTTGAACAGCCAATGTCCAAATACCACACTTCTTTTCCTAGCGAGGCCTGCAGGATAACATAAGAAGGATTTAGGAAGAATCATGAGCATCCTCGCTGATAGTATCGTCAGCAGAGGATGTGAGAGGAAGATGAGCAAAGTCACCATCATTTAAAACGAGAGGAAGAGGGGCTCTAGGATCAGCATTTGAATCAACTGGGAAATCAACTAGCTGATGAGCAGCAAGCATGTCATGAGTAACCTCTCGTGTGAAGAATTGATCTTCAGAGGTAAAAGTGACAGAGCTTCCAGTGTTTAGAACAACCATGTTAGCGACTTGGCTGTTTTCTCCATATTCGGCCAGTATACTATCACTACCATTGGTAATGATTTCATGAGACTGGGGAAAGGAGATTCGCTGAGCGGCAATGTATTCAGCAATGTTGTCATCAGTGAGAACAACATCTTCACCCAAGCTGATATCAGATTCAGCTGGGGGAGTTCGCTCAGCGATTTCAGAGGAGGGATGAGCGGCAGAAGCTGAGGGTAGATTTGGCTGAATGACTACTTCAGGAGGATTCCTGGAGTCTTTGTCATTGTAGTCAGCAGCGATGTGTCCTCTTTCGCCACATAAATAGCATTTTCTTCCAGCCTTCTGATTTTGAATCAGAAATTCCTTGAGTTGTGAGGATAAGTCGTTGACACGCTTATTCAACTCACAAATCTCATGATTGGAGGAAGAAGTTGATGCTACTGAAGGGCCCTTTTTCTTCCTGAACCGAACAGGAAGAGTTTTGGGAACAGGGCCAAGAATGGACTTGCCCTTAGATTGAGCATTTGAAGAACAAGGGACATGATTATTCAGAACAACTCGCTGACCTCCTTGCTGAGGAGGTCTGACCTGTTGAATAGGTCTGGGTTGCTGAGAACTATGACGACTTAGAGCAACTTGCTGACCTCCTGGCTGAGGAGGTCTAACCTGCTGAACAGGTTTTGTTTGTTGAGGGACAAAAGTTCCCTTTGGGACATAGACAGAGTTAGGTTGCTGATAACGAGCATCAGCAAACTTAGCTCGTCTATTCATTAAGTGCTCATGCATAACAGCCTTTCTGCCAGCAGGAGAAGTATTAGAAGAAGATGAGGGCTGAGACGCATGGCGTTCAGCGACTGCTGAGGGAATGGAATTCTCAGCGGGTTGACTAACAGGCACAACTCGCTGAGGGGTGCTGTAGTCATATGGGACAGCGACCTTGCTCCTTCTAAAGGGTTCAACAATGAACCCACCATTGGGCTTAACAGTGAAAACCTTAGGAGCAAGAGGCTTGAAACCATCACTTGAAATATTCCCTTCAAATGTTTGGGAAGAGGAATATTGAACACGACCCTCATTTGGCATCATGTCAATAATGGGATGGTTTGGAAAGACAGTCTTAGCAAAGCTAGCTGATGAGCTAGTCTCTGCTTGTGACGAGGAAGTGGAAGTGCTGGGTGAGGGAGACTCATCATTCAGTTCAGAATGATAGTCATTCATGCCTTTAACAAAGTAGTTTTTAAGCAATTCCTCACGAGAAGTAGGAGCACTGGAAGGAATCCTCTCTTCAGCAGCAGGTCTCTCGCTGAACATATTGGTGATGACAGCAGCCGTCTCATAATCACCACCGATTATCGCTTTCATTTGAGCAGGAACTTGCAAGCTGAAGATTTGGTCGTGAAGCCTAGAGGCTTTAGACCAGGAGGTGACTATCTTTTCAAGGTCAGTGACCTGATTTTTCAGCTTCTCATTTAAGATTTGAAGAGTTTGGTTGAGAAGCTTTTGGGATTCAAGCTCAACATGGACATTTCTCAAATCCTTGAGCTTGTCAGTCTTATCACTTAGCTCAACACTTACTGAGTTAAGTTTAGACTGAAGATCAGCACGAATAGATTCGACGTACTGAATATCACAAGTAAGAGATTCAAGAATTTTAGGTTTATCCTCTTCAGAAGCAGAGGAAAAAGTGCATACCTTCTTGATTGTGACATTGACCCACTGACTGGAGCACACTTGATCTTTTGTCAGCGCCTGGTCATCAGCGAGTGCCATAAAGCAGATGGCATCAACAAAGTCCTTGCTGTCAGAAACGTCGGAATCAGCCCAGTCATGTTCTTCAGCAACAAGACCTTTGGCGGGAGTTTTGGCTTCTTCAACATCAGCCATTTTGGCACGAAGCTCATAATACTTCTTTTTGTATTCATCAGCAGGCTTGACTGAAGAGGGCCTCGCTGATGATGAAGAGGGCTTCGCTGCCTGCAAAGAAGGAATAGAAACTTTGCATTCCTTTTGGTAATGGCCCTTACGACCACACCTCCAACATTCTTCTTGAGACTTGTCTACCACTGGTTTTTGGAAACGAGTCGACCTACGACCATTCCAATTTTTAGAATATCGTTTACCAGCGAGAAGAGCAAAGTTCATGAAGTCCGAGAACATCTCTTGTCTCTCCTCGAAATCGAGGTCATTGATAAGATCTTGGACGTTAGAGGGGGTAGAATTGCTGATGTCCATGTCAAGATGGACAGGACTAACTTCAGCAGAGACCAGGGCAAGAGGGTCATGAACATTAGAGACACTAGATAAGGAAGAGGAAGAAGTTGAAGCATATGAACCAGCATGCCTCTTAGACTCAGCCTCAGCTCTCAAAGTTTGAGCGAGGGCTCTCTCTTCAAATTGAAGAGTGCCATAGAGTGACTCTAAGTCATGCTCCTTCAGTTGCTTAGTTGTTCTAAGAATTTGCCTTAAGCCTTTCCATTTGATGGGCAAGACGTCAATGAACTTGTAGCATATTTCAAGCGTATTATGCTCTATGCCCACATTTGTCATATCATTCAAAAGGCACTTAAAGCGATTATACGTACCATCTAGACTCTCATTAGGGAGAGAGAAGAATCCTTCATAGGCACGTTTCAGATCTATTTTCTTGGTAGCAAGAACATCTGCCGTACCATCGAATCTGGTACATAGATTATCCCACACCAATTTAGAAGAAGAAAGTTTGATGACATATTTCATTATATCATCAGGAAGGGTAGTAATAATGAGATTTCTCAACCGAGCATCCAGATTGACAAGCCTACGCTCGTCATCTGTCCATTGTACTTCTGGTTTATGAGCTCAGTGACAACTTCAGGAGCATCAGCAGTGGCTCCTGGTGTCCTGGTAACCAGAACCGGTACATATGGTCCTCTGGTTAGAATGGTCATAAGATAGGGTTCAACTCCTACGATGTGTAGGAGCATTCTCTCCTTCCAAGATCCGAAAATCATGTGAATCGAATCTGGGTGGGATGGAGACATACCCAAAATCTCTGGTATTAACCAGAGAAGGAACAGAAGACATAATAGTAAGAAAATTAAGTACAGAAAGAAAGAAAGATAATCTTGCAAACTTTTACTCAGATCAGATTCGGTGTGTCGAACCACCGCTCTGATACCAAATGAAAGTCCCAAGTTTGCAACGATTATGTAATTAAACAACTAATGTAAATTACACTAAGAAAGCAAGACAAGAAAGTAAACACATTTAATCATAAGTAGTATTAATTAAACGGTGAATACATGGTTGGTTTACAAAGAAAGAAAGAAAGAAAATATTGTTAAGTTTTTGCACACACAAAAACTTAACAATTATACAATTCTACAATGAGAGAAAAACACACTAAGTGACTATTGTAGAATGAACCAACAACTTGGCGGCTAGGTCAAGTGATGCTTTATATAGGGGAGAAAAGGCATCACATGACAACCCAATAGATGTTGACACATGAAGGTTGTCAACTATCTATTGGTGTGTAAGACTGGTCTTTCAGACATCTCTGTTTGCCATCTTGTTTCTTTCCCAAAACGGCATGAAAGAGAAACACCTTAGTACCATTTTGGTACAAGGTCACATGGCTTCATCTTGATCTTGCAACACGTGTCCTTGGGACCAGTCTTCTTATCTTCATTTTCCCGCCTATATTTGACTTACATCATATGACGGTGAGTCATTGAACTTATCCTTTAACTCGAAGATAATAGTGATCGCTGAAGGCTCGCTGATGAAACTTTTCGCTGAGGCTGTCAGCGACTACTTGACTCAGCAAGTAATCTTCAGCGAATCCATGACTCAACAAAACTATATACATAAATATATCAAATATGTTTTTAAGAGGCAAAATGAACTTTTGGACAATTAAAGTAACTAAAAAATATATATAGATTAAGAAATCTAAGTATAGACTTAAAATCACATCTCTGTCCACCCAATTCTCACAAAATTTCAATGGAGTTACTTATAAACTTTCGGGCCAATCAATATGATTCATGATATGCGACTGTATTAATCTTCGTGGCCGATGAATATGATTTATAATATGCGACTGTATTAATATTTCATGTCCCACGAATATGATTTTTAATATGCGACTGTATTAATATTTCATGTCCCACGAATATGATTATTAAGTATGCGACTGTATTATATTTCGGGCCAACGAATATTCGAGGGACATATTAGTATACAAATTGGGACAAACTTGTACAAATCATGGCATCAAATGTAACACCCAAACCCACCTTTTTAGGGACAGTTATCGAATCGGGTTTCAAAAGACGGTTTTGACACAACTATAGATAACAAAATATTATGATTTCCCAATTAATAATCATAAAGGCAACCTCGTTAGTACATCAAAAGTCAGGGATATCATAATATTATACAAAGGCTACAAACGAATAACTTTTCAAATTGCACATCATTTTCATAAAATTTACACACAAGTCAAGCAAAGTTTTCAGAGGAAAAAATGTTACCGGAAGAATCCTAATACTAACTAGAATATCCGTACATTATATATATATATAACAAACAAAGTTTTAAGAGGAAGAATTGTACCGAAAAGATCCTAACACGATCTAGAATATCCGTACTATTATATATATATAACAAATAAAGTTTTGAAAGGAAGGATTGTACCGGAGAGATCCTAATAAACCTCTAGAATATCCGTACCTTATCTCGATCACAACAATTGCAATAATGAAAGAACCACCAAACGAATGCGATCACCTATCCAAATCTAACAAACATAGCATATATAAAAATATAAGCACAAAGACATTCAAATAAAGACTATGTAATATCTTTTACATTTTGGGTGTTTATTATATATTTCCATATGATAAATGTTTTTGTTTGAATTTTATATTATCATCAAGTTATTAGTACAAGGGTAACCTCTGCCAATTTTCTATAAATCTTAACCACCAAAACTTTGAAATATTAAAATACTTAAGAATGCGACTTTTATATAGTTACTGTCGAAGTTTTAGAGTAACTTGAAAGAACTAAAATGATTATATCGTGTTCTTAATCAAATAATCCACAAGGGCCTTTAGTGTTAACAGTTTCGCACTACATCCATATATCCTCGCTAAAATTCTGAATTTTAGTTGTACACATGACTTGCAAATCAATTCATAAATAATCAAGTACGTAGCATCCTTGATCTGAATTTGTAAAAAAATAAGATGGCAAAACATTTATAACGATTTCTTTGATGTTTAACCTGAACATAGTCTAAAAAATATATCCAAACCAATTTGACATCTTGTAATATATTTATACTTTAACTTTTGTTCAATATTTTAATTTAGTTTTCAATAACATCATAAGTTTGCATCTCTATTGGTTTTAATATTATTAGAGGATCTCAAATCTACAAGTGTACATACCTGATGCTATAGCTTTAGACATCTCATAAGCAATTAATGAATCTTGTTTCTATCCTTACTCACGTGCCACCCAAACGTTAGCAAATCACTTGGTATTGGTGATGAAAGCGAAAGTGTGAAAAACAAATACGGGTATAGGAGTTTCAGAGATTTCGATGTTAGTAATACGGATCGTTTTATTTTTCTGCCCGATGAAAAGCTCACTAACACAAGGATAGAATTTAGGAGATTTTATGTTGAGATCTTTCTTGAGGAAGAAAAATATGGACGTACCTCTAAAATATATATTCGTTTATTAGACAAATCTCAACCTTTTAGTTTCCTACCTCCAAATGACCCTTCACATTTATTTATATATTAAAATGAAGTTGACTATAATTAAGAAAGCTTTATTAGTTACAATTCATCAAATTCAATCCATTGATGCATTATTAACTCGTCAAAGGAGATCACAAAATTTTTTACACAACTAACAATTTCATTTTGTCATTCTTAACTTAGCACTGATTCATATTAAATTTTATTTTATATAAAGTTATATTTAAAGTTTATAGTTACTCTTATAAGCCTATTTAACTTAGGGTATTACACTTATCCATCACTTTGTGTTAACAAAAAGTTCAAATGAAATTTAAAAGATAAAAAGTAACATCAAAAAAGATTTAGTTTTACTTTTAGTTCTTACAGGTATGATTCTATTACCCATCTTTTCTTGAGATGAGTAATAGAATATTGTTGACTATTGGTTGCATCTGCCGTAAAGAGTTTTCCGAAGTTGAAGTTATTGAAATCTTATTTACGATCAACAATATCCCAAGAAAGACTTAGTGGATGGGCAATGATAGCTATTGAGAATGAAATCTTAGAGAATATAAATTACGAAGAGCTAATCAACCAATTTGCTATGAAGAATGCTAGGCGAGCTTATCGAATCATTGGTTAACTACTGTGGTATATATTTATAATACTACCAATTTGTTATTGTTATAACGTCTCAATTATAAAAATAAAATTTTGCTTATATAATTGGATTCCTAAAAATTGGGGACATTTTTTTCTCAGCTCGGACTGAGCACTTAAATTCTCAGGGCCGCCACTAATCAAAATCCTAAAGTTTGGGCTACTTTTGGCTGGGGTCTATCTCCCCCACTCCTATAAGGTTCCATCCGCCACTGCCAACATATAACAAAACTAAAATTCAACTATTTTCAATAGTATCTTATCATTCTAACCACTCAATTCATATTTTTTTCCCCGAACATTGGATGTTATATATTAGAACAACTAGCGAGAAGCTAGACAAATAGTACAATCACGGAAGGAAATAAACCAAATGCACAGTTGAACCAAAAGGAGAGTGCAAGAAGAGAGGAGTTTAGAGGTTGAAACTATTCAACTAAGGCCATTTGACTTTGGTTTTGTTTGAGCGATTGGAGAGCCACAGAAAACTCATACTTTTAAAACCACTCAATTCATATAAATACAACTATATTATAAGAACTATCTGTCATTTATTACTTATATCGCCGACATACTTTCACCTATATCTTTCAAAATATTCATCAATCATTGACATATCAACAAGATCTAACTTCTATATATACATTTTTTTCTTCCAAAATCATTAATCTATAAAAACCGACCCAACTCGAATCAACTTGACCGGAGCGTATAGCTAACAACACTTCCATTTAGTATTTAGTTATAAGTTATAACTCCTATATCTATATCTATCTTACTACTAAACTAAGCCATGAAAAGCGGGAAAGATACCATTTCTATCTAAACAAGCGGGAATTTTCCCACACTCCAAATTTTTACCCCAAAAATATATTCATTTTTTTATATTTATATATTCATATATAAATAATCAACTATCGCTTTTTCTTTCTACCTCCCCTTTTATTTCCCCCTCTTTCCCGAAAACACACACACGCCAGATTCACACAAAATCCAAAAAAACCCTAATTTTAATTTCATCGATCAATGGGTAGGCGCTCTAAATCTGAAGAATCACTATCAAATTCTTCAGAAGAAGAACCAGTTAACGATCAGCCTGAAGAAGAAGAAGAAGATGAAGAAGAACTTGAAGCTGTCGCTCGCTCTGTTGATTCCGATGAAGACGACAACGCTACCCCCGCCGCTGATGAGCCGCTCGATGATGACGACGATGAGGTTAGGGCTTCTTTTTTAATTTTTTTTAATTGGTGATATATATACATAAGTATAGGTTTTGTGTGTTTTAGTATTATATATACTCACATATATAATATATAAAATATGTATATGTATATTAGGGTTTTGGTTGGATTAATTTGTGTAGCTGTAGTTAAAGTGTTTTAGTTTTTATTTAAAAGAATTTTATGGAACATTTTGACTATATAGTGTGCTTGATGGAATTTAGCTTTGTATTATTTACTGTAAGCATTTGTTTATAGGAAAAAAAGTTGTGTATAATGATATATAAATACCTGTTTTTGAAGCTGCAAGTTTTGATATTTTTATTGACACATTTCTTATGATTTTATTGCTTTAATAGGTCTGCTTGAAATAAGTTGTAAATTATGTATGTGTAATTTGTTATGACTTATATGATGTTTTCTTTTTCTTTTTAGAATAGTGTTATTTGTGTAAATTTTATAGCTTTGTTTTTAATTACATGCAGGATGGTAAAGATGAGACCAAGAATGAAATTAGTCATCGTGAAAAGGCGAGGTTAAAGGAAATGCAGAGGTTGAAGAAACAAAAGATTCAAGATATTTTGGATCAACAAAATGCTTCTATCGAGGCTGATATGGTGCGTGTTATTTTGGAAATGTTCTGCATCTCCAAATGATGGTTCTGTTATTCTTTTAATAAATTATTGTAATGTTTCAAGTTGAATAACTTTAGTGCTGTTATTGGAATTGTATGATAACAGAATAGTAAGGGAAAGGGGAGGTTGAAGTTCTTGTTGCAGCAGACTGAATTATTTGCTCATTTTGCTAAAACTGACCAATCTGCTTCTCAGAAGAAGGTGAAGGGAAGGTAAGATAGATTATACTGAGTTACAAAACTTTGAAACATGAAAATGTTTTGTTTGTAGTATTTAAACATATTTGGGCATAGTACAACTTTTTGTGATGTGTAACTATGTGCTATCAGAATGTAGCTGATGGTTGATTTGTGTGCAATTTTAGCCAGATGGAGTGTTAGATAGGAATTGCAACTTTAATGTTCATTGTGGTGATGGGAGTAGAAGTGACCCAGTGTTTAGACTGACCTCATATTTATTTGTGTGAAGTTAAAATATATGCTCCTGAACTCTTAGTCCATGTGTTATTTTTTCATAGCTTTGGTATGATTCTACTAGTATAGTTTTATAGGATTTATATGTCCTATTAGGGCATCTGGCCTACTGTGCCAAACTTGCAGTGGGGCTTGTATAGTTAGGGGTTGCTAGTAAACAATCTTGCAATCTATCGAAGGCCAAGCTGTTTGTCGATATAGGAGTGCCATTCAATCACCCGGCGAACACATGTGTTGGTGTTGCGTTTATTAATCAATGCACTTAAGTGATAGAGATGCTTCTGGACAGTGGCTTTAGTTTAATGGGCACCTCCCTTATATTAAAGCAAATCTGGTGTTGGGACACAGCGTGTTTCACTTGTATGTATAAACGCTTTGATTTGTATGATCCTGATCATAACTTATGCATGGGTTTTAGTGTGCTGTCATTTATGAACTTATAAAGCATTGATATCTTATTGCAGTTACTTGATTGTTTGGAAGATTATAGATGTATATTTAAAATGTGATGGTTGTATTGAACCTATCTGCCAATTTCTTTTCTGTATTTTGATGTGTAGGGGTCGTCATGCATCAAAGATGACTGAAGAGGAGGAGGATGAAGTGTATCTCAAGGAGGAAGAAGACGGCCTCTCTGGATCAGGACATACACGTTTGCTGGTGCAGCCTTCTTGTAAGAGTTTAATCGTATATTCTTCCTGCTCTCTTGTTAATGGAGAAGTGATTGCATCCTTGAAATTTGAACTTATTTTTTGTTGACATCATAAACTTTATTTGGTTATGGATTTCAACTTTGGTATCTGTTGCTTCTCGGACAGGTATTACGGGGAAAATGAGAGATTATCAACTTGCTGGGTTAAATTGGCTTATAAGGCTATATGAGAATGGTATCAATGGAATTCTTGCAGATGAGATGGTATGTTTGGTTATCCTTTTATATTATATTTGGCATCAATTATGTATATTATACTTGCTTTAATAATGATCACTGCATTCTTTCTATTGTTTAGGGGCTTGGTAAGACTTTACAAACTATCTCATTGCTTGGTTATTTGCATGAGTTTAGAGGGATAACTGGTCCACACATGGTTGTTGCCCCAAAGTCTACACTTGGAAACTGGATGAATGAGATTAAACGCTTTTGTCCGGTATTGCGTGCTGTGAAGTTTCTTGGAAACCCTGACGAAAGGGTATGCTACTCTCTGGTTTCATTACCTTTACTGCTAGTATTCACAAGCCTGTTGGAATTTCTAACACTTTAGTTTAACAGAAATACATTCGTGAAGAGTTACTTGTTGCTGGAAAGTTTGATGTATGTGTCACCAGTTTTGAAATGGCCATTAAAGAAAAGACTACTCTACGACGCTTTAGCTGGCGTTATATTATCATTGATGAAGCTCATCGGATTAAGAATGAGAATTCTCTTCTTTCAAAGACCATGAGGATATACAATACCAATTATCGTCTTCTTATCACGGGTACACCACTTCAGGTACTTTAATTGATATCTTTGCTTTGTGTGTTTTGTGCTTCTGTTTCTCTTTACAAGTTTGGTGCCAGTTCTTCACGGGTTTCTTTATCATGTAAAACAGTATTTCTCCAGCTTATGTTATTCACTTATCTGTTTTTCTTTCATTAATCATTTACTGGTGTGAAATCCTATATAAGCAGTTTTCATTAGATGACTTATTTTTGGGTAATCTCTTGTTTTTGCAGAACAATCTTCATGAACTTTGGGCACTGCTGAACTTTTTGTTACCTGAAATATTTAGTTCTGCTGAAACCTTTGATGAGTGGTTTCAAATATCTGGTGAAAATGATCAAGAGGAAGTTGTCCAACAGCTTCACAAGGTATGCTGGATGTCTTTGGTGAAGGGAATAGTATATGCTTTAGTGAGAATTCGGGAATTGTTATCTTATTTGCTATTCTCACTGTTCAGGTTTTAAGGCCTTTCTTACTTAGAAGATTGAAGTCAGATGTTGAGAAGGGTCTACCTCCTAAGAAAGAAACCATCCTCAAGGTTGGAATGTCTCAAATGCAGAAACTGTATTATAAAGCATTGTTGCAGAAAGATCTTGAGGTTGTCAATGCTGGTGGGGAGCGAAAACGTCTTTTAAATATAGCTATGCAGCTTCGAAAATGCTGTAACCATCCATATCTTTTTCAAGGAGCTGAACCTGGTCCACCGTATACTACTGGGGATCATCTTGTAGAGAATGCCGGTAAATACTTCCTTGCCGTCACTGTTTCATTATACCTGATCCACATCATATTGATTTGTTGGTTTGCTGTTTATATCTAACTTTCTGACATTTAATTACAGGCAAAATGGTGCTTTTAGACAAGTTGCTACCAAAACTGAAGGAGCGTGATTCAAGAGTTCTAATATTCTCACAGGTTTATACTTAAAACATGTTCTGTCATTTTATGTAGTTTTATATTTGCTTTGCAGCATGTGAAGTCATTTGCTCATTGTTATGCTTCATAGAAGTAGAAAATGAGTGGCTGGCTGGGTTGGATAACAGGTCAAAAGGGTTGGATAACAGGTCAAAAGAAATATTTATTGGGGTTTTCTTTGAAACAGTTTTTTGTCAAAAGACTTTGTACATGTTTATGAATAACCTGTACATGTTAATATATTTTTATTTTCAACTAAAGTTTTCAATGTGGCTCCTTTGACCTGTTAGAGGTACATATCAAGTTCAAGCCAATTTTATCAGTTAGTAGGTAGAACTTTTGGTGATCTTACTCCTAACTGTTATAATGTTATAGATGACAAGGCTGCTAGACATTCTTGAAGATTACTTGATGTATCGCGGGTATTTGTATTGCCGTATTGATGGTAACACTGGTGGTGAAGACCGTGATGCCTCCATTGAAAATTTTAATAAGCCAGGAAGTGAAAAGTTTGTCTTTCTGTTATCAACTAGAGCTGGAGGACTTGGTATCAATCTTGCTACTGCAGATATTGTCATTCTCTATGACAGTGATTGGTGAGATGGAGGCACCTTTGTCGGTTTTGTTATATCTATTTATTATATGTTTGTTTGGGCAAAATGATGTCAAGTTATAGTGTTTATTTTGCTATAATACAGGAATCCCCAAGTGGATTTACAAGCTCAGGATCGTGCTCATAGAATTGGGCAGAAGAAAGAAGTTCAAGTGTTCCGTTTCTGCACTGAGGTTTATATTTTTGTTTTTCCCTATGCATAGTATTTAAGCTTCTGAAATCATCAATCAGTAATCTTTTGGTATTTTAATTGAATATCAGTACACTATAGAGGAGAAGGTCATTGAAAGGGCATATAAAAAGCTTGCACTTGATGCATTGGTTATTCAACAAGGACGTTTAGCTGAGCAAAAGAGTAATAGTTCTTTCATACTGTAATCTTCTAAATTACATATTTTTGGTATTTCTGTACTGTTATTTATTCTTCATGGTGTTTCTCACAGCTGTAAACAAAGATGAGTTGCTACAAATGGTGAGGTTTGGTGCTGAGATGGTTTTCAGCTCCAAGGATAGTACAATCACAGATGAAGACATTGATAGAATCATTGCAAAAGGAGAGGAAGCCACCCGTGAGCTTGATGCTAAGATGAAGAAGTTCACAGAAGATGCTATAAAGTTCAAAATGGACGATAGTATGTATTTTTATTTTGTTCATTTTGTGTAACTGCTATTTAATGGACACTAAACCATGTGTGTTTTCATATGCAGCTGCTGATTTGTATGATTTTGATGATGATAAGGTATTTGATACATCAATTGTTATATTTATTATTTTATTATGAATCCGTGGCTTGATTATCTGAAGTTGCTAATGACTTCCACTTTTGTTTAATTTGTGAAGGATGAGAGCAAGGTTGACTTCAAAAAAATTGTCAGTGATAATTGGGTTGAGCCTCCCAAAAGAGAGCGAAAGCGCAAGTAAGATTATAGTGATTTTTAATTGTTTATGTTAAAGATTATTGTAATTAATTGCTTAATATCATAGTTTCCTTTTTTTTAGCTACTCGGAATCAGAATACTTTAAGCAAACTATGCGTCAAAGTGGTCCAGCAAGGCCAAAGGAACCTAGGATTCCTCGTATGCCACAATTGTAAGTTATTTCTGTTATAAATTTTATAGTTATTGCTTTCCCATCAGTTTAAAAGCTAATTTTCAACACATTCTAAACTTGCAACCAAATATTATAGGCATGACTTCCAGTTCTTTAACACTCAGAGGCTCAGCGAGTTGTATGAGAAAGAAGTGCGCTATCTTATGGTGGTATTGATTCTGCCCACTCTAGCATGTCTTTTCATTAATGTTGTTTGGCAGGGGTTTATTCTTTGTGTTTCCTACTCATCTTTCTTTGCATATTCAGCAGGCACAACAGAAGAATCAAGTGAAAGACTCGATAGATGTTGATGAGCCAGAAGGTACAAGATAAGATTATTTTGTTTTTAGATACTGACCATTTTAGTATCAGTAACTAATTTTTTTGCTAATTTAGTAGAGGTGGGAGACCCTTTGACTGCCGAGGAGCAAGTTGAAAAAGAGAAACTGCTGGAAGAAGTATGTCACATTTCTTTTCCACCATGTGATATAGAATGTCACAAGTTTAACATTAGCATAGTTTGGGCCCAATATGTTAATACTGATATTTGTTGTTCCCAGGGATTTTCAACATGGAGTAGGAGAGACTTCAATACTTTCATACGGGCATGTGAGAAGTATGGCCGGGCTGATGTTGGTGGTATTGCTTCTGAAATGGAAGGGAAATCAGAGGAGGAAGTCGAAAGATATGCTCGAGTATTTAAAGAAAGATACAAGGAATTGAACGGTTAGTGCTTATTTGTGTGTGTGTGTGTCTCTCTCTCTCTATATATATATAGAATGACTTTCTAGTACAAACACTTAAAAACACAAACAGTGAGAACAGGGGGGGCATGAAGGTATATTGAATCATTTTTTAATTTTCTAGATGTCATTATTCATGTAACAAACTACTCTCACAAAATAACCAAAAAGTGGGGTAGAAATGTTTTGTTCTTCTAATTATGCCCTTTTTGTTTTTTCTTTAATAAAAAAGTATTAGTTTTTTTTTATCGTTGATCCCTAACTGTTAAGATCAAAAAGTGTTCTTGCATGTTTTTATTTTTAGAGTGGTGTATTTGATTGAAAATTTTTATGTATGTATGTATGTATGTATGAACGTATGTATATGCATGACCTTATCATTTTTACAAGAATTAAATTGTTCTTACCAATAATTTGATGCTCATTATCAACATCATATGTTCCAACAGATTATGATCGAATCATGAAAAACATTGAGAGAGGGGAGGCTAGAATCTCCCGGAAAGATGAAATAATGAAAGCAATAGGAAAGAAGTTAGACCGTTACAAGAATCCTTGGTTAGAGCTTAAAATTCAGTATGGCCAAAACAAAGGCAAGCTATACAATGAAGAATGCGATCGATTTATGGTGAGATTTCTACTCAAAACCTTATTCTGCTCACTGATAATCCTTTAAATTAACAAGGTTGAAATATTACAGATTTGCATGGTTCATATAGTTGGTTTGCATCTCAGGTTGTCCTGAACCATTTTGTGTCCATGTTTTTTTGAGGTTCGTTTAAAATTATAAACAGATAAGTAATGTGTTAAAGATGGTCACGGAAAGTATAAAGCGACACATAATTAATCTTTTTTGGTTGCCTAAAGTACATTGTAGGCGACTTTTGCTCTCTTTGCTTATTTTCTATCCAACTACTGTGTGGTGCATTATCGGACCTGTTAGAGAAAAACATTACTTAAAGTGACCAATTTGAAGTACATGGGTTGAAATTGGAACCTTTATTTATAATATTTTGCCTACCCTCTTAAAATCTGCTTGTATGGTGTTCAATGGGATAATGTGGATTTGGAAACTGAATTATTTCAGAACTCAACACCATCAAAGCGGGCAATGGGAAGACAAGCTACTGAGAGTCCACCATCTAACATGAAGAAGCGAAAACAGTCATTGATGGATGACTATGTTAACTCGGTAATGACATCTATTTTTACTGTTTTTATATAAATTGAGTTTGCTATCATCATACATGTAGTTTTGCTCCACTCTAACCACTGTACTTGCTAGCTTGTGAAAAGAGCACTAACATATGCAGTTTTGTGGCATTTCAATCATTGCTTTTAGCTTACTAGCGAAGTAACTAGACGTGTCTATTTTGACTCCTATACATATAATTAATAATTTGAAAATTTTCAAGTTTTATAATGGACGAGTACTTTGTGTTTAGCTTTTAAGAGGGAAGAGCGCATTAAACAAATGCTGGACATTTTGTGCCCTTTATCATAAAACACATTGTTCATATTTTGTATAAAGAATTTTTATATGTATGTTACTGATGATTAATACGGTTTTGCAGGGAAAGAAGGGCAAATGATTGAGATGACAGATTTTACTAGTATCTGTATTTTGAGACTTTGGAGGCATTCGATTAGTAGTATTAGTATAGTAGTATATATATTGGCATTCGTGAAATGCCATAATAGGCAAGAGGCATGGCCTCTATTCCTTATTAGTAGTGGTTGAGTAAATGTGTTTCACTGTAAACTGTCTGATCATTTCCAAATACGGTTGCTAGAGATTTGGTTTTTGTATAAACTCATAATCTAGTTATCAATGTTATGACTTGCAAGTTGCAAGTGACTGTTTTTCTATATTTGCATTTGATCAATTTTAGAAATGTATGTTGGTAGATAAAGTTAGTGATTTCATACATAATAGGATGTACATTAGACGACTATATACATTTTCCCATGTTTTTCCATTACACAAAGGTATTCAAATCTTCCTTAGTTTTTGATTACATTCGACAATTAGCAACCACAAAATATTACTCGAGCAAACTTTTTTATGGGATCAGCGTGATGTCTAGCCATTTGCTTCAAGATTTGGAAATAGGGTCTGTGTGCAAGGTTGGATCAGTTTTCTCGACAACTAGTGTCAAGCAACATCACACCATGGGGCCTAGTACCCCCTCTTAAGCAACTATTGACTCCAATTTTGGTCACCAATCTAAATAGACATCTAAAAGCAACATATTTCCTTTGTATGTGAAAAAAACTTAAAAAGAGATGATTAAGTCTTTCCAATTATCAAAGGCGGAACTATTCTAGGAGTAATGCAAAAAGTTATGTAGATATCATCCCGTGAAATTTTTTTTTTTCCATATGAAAATACATTAATTTAGAAAGAAATTTTATCTTTTAATTGATAAGACATAGCAAGAATGGGTACCAAAGCATTAAACGGAATGAAAACTCTGATATTTAGCTAAATTACAGAGAAAACTATGTGATTAGTCAAATTTTAGGTTTCCTCCGCTATTGATATATTATGTAAACTTAGAAAAATCTAGCCAAATAAGTGATATTTTGTTCGGTTTTCAATTACCTTGGTTTTTTAATCATAGTTAATTTTTTTTCCAAACCATTCAAAATAGTTCCGCCTTTGATAATTGGAAAGACTTAAATTAATGTATTTTTTCTTTTTAGTTAGTCTTTTCTTTAAACCTGACTATGGGCATACAACAAAAGAATTTTCATACACTTATATTTTGATATTTTTTAAAATACTTTTAAAAATTAACTAATATCTTGTAAAAAGAATTTGCTGAAACGAAACGTGCTGTTACTCTCTTACTTCTGTTCATTTTGCAATGACGAGTGGGCACCTTTTCACCTCTTGTCCTATTGTTTGGGAAGTCTAGCAAAAAGTTGCAATGTGGTGTAAGGTTCCTCCCATCTTTGCTTTCTCGACCCGGGACCTTTTTGAACTTCACCTTTCATCTAGCTTTGGGACGATTGGCAAAAAAATGTCTCATGCGGTTATGTTGTTAACGTGTTAGTGTATTTGAAAAGCGAGGAACGAGTTGGTTTTTCAAAGGAGTACTTGGTCTAGTCAATGGGTGTTCGAGGACATATAATTTATGGGCTTCCTTTGGATTAGGAACCGGGTGTAGGACTTGGACAAGTTGGAGAAGTTTTTCAATTTTATAATATTGTACTACAGCTCAATTACCATGAAATCTGTCCAAAAAACGTGTCGTTTTAGTCCCTTTAAATGTCGTTTCCTACTATTCACAAGTGCATAATTGTTATTTTGATAAAATTCTGGGGCATATATACCAGCACATAAATGGCCCACACCAACTCAACAAACCACCCTCAAATTACCGCCCGCATTTGCCAAGATTATAGTTTCAAATGGTACATCATATCAAATACTTACTATATTAGTTACAATCAAATAAAAATTAAATTTAAATTATCATTTTAATAACTAGCATGGTACCCGCGCAATGCGGTGGTGGTCGTAGCGGTGACATTGTGGTGGTGAGGGCGATTGTTGGCGGTGGAGACGTCGTCGAGTGGTGTAATGTTGATATTTTAAAAAAATAAATGATTGTTAGTGTCTTTAATCATTAATGTTAAGGGGTAGTGTAATGAAAATATTTTAGGAGTGTTAAGTGAAAATATTACATATTTTTCAACATTTCAAAAATAAGTGTTATTTGTTTTATAATATAGCATAAAATACATAGAAGATTTAAAAAAAATCCCACAAAATCACGACAAAGCACTTAAAATAATTCCCACAAGATCATTTTAATGACCTTTTAACTTTTTCTAGACATAGATTCAAATTACTTAAAATGTTTTTATATATATCAAAAAAGATTTGAAATAAAGGTTAATGATTAATGGTTATTTATGTTTAATTAAAATATATCCAGAATAATGTTATTTGATTTGTCGTTAAGAAAAATCATACATGACAAAAACGCAGCGGAGCGCGGGTTAAAATTCTAGTTGTAATCCTTTATGATGTAATTGTATATGTTTGGTGTTTAATAAATGAGAAATTAGCCAATCTTAAAAAAATTTCAAAAACCATCCTTAAAACAGGCCCAGTAAAACATACACTGTCACAAGTTACAAACACATAAAAGCATAGACATAAAAAACAACACAACAGGAAGAAAAAGATCGAGTTTTTGTGTTTGAATCAAAGGCGAGGCGGGGGATTCAATTACAGACAAAATAATGGAAGTCCCAAAAGATCAAATGTCTACCCTCCTTGATTGCGGTCTCTATAATTCTGCTCAAATGCTCGTATACTTCTATCTCTCTTTTACCCATATACATATTATTATATATATATATATACACACACACTAGACCTAATTCATTATTGATATGATTTGTATGACAAGGGCTGTTTTCTGGTATCTTCATCTTCTGTCAATAATGATAACACCCCACATCTCAAGGCTGAATATCTGGTACTCATTTTTACTCCTTTTTTTCTTTTATTTTAAATTCATTTTATGACTGAAACCCTTGTTTGGATTTGAAGTTTTGCTGTAAGAAATACTAATTGCTACTTACTGTTTGGTTTGTTTGTTGGAATAAGTGCTGCGACAAGAATTAATCATGTTTTGTTATTGTGTGTATTTAACTTGAAGTTCATTACTATTTATAATGTGTGTTACAAAATGTATAAGTTTTCATGTCACTAGTTATAAGAGGTTAGATACATCGAACGTGAAAAATTAGAAGCTTGATAATCGAAAACGTAACAAGTTGGATATCCAGAAAAAAAAGAAAAAGGAAAACATTATAGGGTGGATACCTTTTGGTGCAGTGAGCCCTTCTTTGTTTTTGACTTATCTAGAATGTCTGGGACGGAGCCAGAAATCTTGTCGAGTGGGTTTATGATTAAACTTATGAAGGCTTATGGATAAAATCAGGGGGTTCAAATACAATTTAATATCGAATTTACACCAAATTACACTAGAATTATGGACAACACTTATCGAGTAAATAAAACAAATATATTTGCAACATAATCATCATTAGTATTTTGTTTTAAACATTGCTTTTTTGACATCTACAAACAGATGTTACTAATTTGTGCAACGAATGCTGTTATAAAATCTTGCTACAACCATAATAATAGTATAAATGATTCTTGTTTCATTTTATTGACTATGTAAAATTGGATGGTTGTGTTTCAGGCTCTCCATGGTGATGCTTTGCTTCGAGATAAGGAGTACCGAAGAGCTATTGTAAGCTTCTTCACACATCATTTAGATCATGATAGTTTATCAATTGTTTACATCCAACAATGGAGTTATATACTTATATTACTGTTATGAGAGTTTATGCCTTACTCGAATTCACTTGAGTTTTTGCTAACATGTGCATCTTCTTATAAGATGATATGTGTAGAATATTGTGTTTTGATGTTTGTTGTAATTCTTTTGGTCTATGTATTGATTGGGAAATATATTCATAATTCTTGCAACATATTCGTTTGTTTCTTTGTGCACTTTTATGATTCATGTTTTTTGTCTACTATCTGTCACTTTCTCTAGCATGTGTACAAGCAAGCATTACAATATCACAAGATTGTTCCTAAAGTAAATGCAACTTTAAGAAGTTCATTATCTGCATCAAACAGATCTTCTTCCCCAAGCTCCTATAATGTCCCATCAATTAACGAAAACGAGGTAATATGAATGTTTGTATCGCTCAATATATTAATTCAGATGTATATATTAGTTAACTTATTTCATTTATTTTGGTATTTGCATATCAGGTGAAGTTCAAAATTGCATCTTGTCACTGTGCCTTAAACGAGAGTAGAGCAGCTCTTGCCGAGGTTTTAAATTTGTTACTCGTCTTTAGGTTACTGTTAGCCACTTTTTTGGTTATATATTGTTATGCATATTATCTTGTTAGTTTTCTGCCTTCAAAAGTATTGTAATCTATCAACATACTCTCTCTTATTTGATTTTATCAGTTCTGCTGGTACATTTGATTAATACGCTGAAAATGAATAGTAAAACGCAAACGTCACTTTTAGTGGAAGCCCAAGGTTTATTTTTTACGTATAAAACAACAGCTTTACATGTATGTGAATCCTGTAATCCAACCTCAAAAAAATGTATAATTCATCAAAATACATCGTTGCAATTTGTTTTTCAGCTATCCATGTTAAATATTATCTTTTTTACTAGTAATTGATACAAGACTGAATTGCAAGTTAGTTTTTTTTCCATGGTTTTATAGATGGAGGGTATTCCGGGCAAAGCAAGAAACTTGCAGATGAATCTGTTGATGGGAAAGCTTTATCGATGTTCCAAACATACACGTCCTGCCATTGCCTGTTACAAAGAGTGCCTGAGGTCTGCCTATTATTGCTCATCAATTTCAAGATCATATTTATGGACAGTCAGTGCATTATCAGATATCAGATGTTGCAATCTTAACAAAATTATTTGTTAAACTGGTCAATCTGAGTTCTGTATGATTTCCAAATTGTTAAACGGGTAACACTTAGAACAATAAGCTCTAGAGAAATGGGCCAAATCAGTTAAAATTCACCAAAAATGTATTTTTAATTCATACCCTCTCCAAAATTGTTCTCTTTAACAAGTGAGAAGTATATTGAAGTAATATAATCATTTTAATTGTATTTGACGCTAATTACTTATCAGAATATAGAAAATTTTGGTCCAGCCTTATAAAAATAGTATTTTGGTTCAACAAAATTTGTTTTAACTCGTACAAAATTTACCATTCTCACCCACACTCTTTGTTTTAAAATTTATAAATTTTTCAGTTCTTATGTCACATATTGGCTTCCATTTGCAGACATTGCCCATATATCATTGAGGCTATTACATCCTTGGCTGAGTTAGGTGTTCAAGCAAAAGATATCTTTTCATTGTTTCCTCAGGTAAGTTGAAGTCACCTTCATGTTGATTCATATTCATGAACTAGATATTCTTTTTATTTTTTCTATTTTTCTAACTAAGATAAATATATTACTTAAATAGTCAGATTATGGAAACTGTGGGTTTCTGTTGAAAGTGATGACCAATTACTTGTTAAATATATTTAATTAATACTGATTCTTTATTCAAACAAATTGTAATCAATATTTTTGTTTTATAAATTCTGATGTTCCAGGCTCCCAGTAGAAATGGCAGGCCTCCTTTTGATCAGTTTGAGTCCAGCCGTTGGTTGCAAGTGAGTTTTTATCCTCTTCAATTTATCTACTCTCCAGTTTGTTTGGATACTCAGGAGCTAGTTTGGTAAACAGTTTATTCTGGTCTTTCTCTGCCTTGTTATCTTTTTTAAACACCATCTGCCTTGATATATGTTGAATGAACTTGATCACCAGATAAAACGTAATTTGCTGATAGTCTAGCACCATTATTGTTTTTATGATTTGGATCCACTGAAATCTATAATGTAGATCTTTATTTAATAATTCACAAAATAAGCGCATGTTATGAGAAATAGGTATTCTAGCCGATTACAAATGAATTGCGAGAGTTTAAGTTAACGTGGCTTCCTATCACTATGGATAGGAAGTTCAGTTCAGGATCAAATAGATAACAACTTTAGGGTTTGTACTCTGTAAGACTGAACTGCTAGGACAAAAAAAAGTTTTCAGACCAAAAGAAGTAATCAATGCTCATTAGGTCTACACACATATTTTCGACGTAATAATATTGAGGGTAGCAGTTGGTTAGCAGCCGATTACATAATCATGCTCTTATCAAAATGTTTTTGTTGTTACCTGGAAATACTGTAACTGCTTAATAATTTTCTGCAGCGCTATGTTGAGGCTCAATGTTGCATTGCATCAAATGATTATAAAGGTTGGTCAATATATTCAACAAGACTTTATTTTTGTTTCTTGATAATGGTAAAGCAGGCAAATAATTATCAGCAGCAAATCAGTTGGCAACCTTTCTATTAATGGTTTCGTCTGACCATGCAACACCATTGGTGGCATAAATAAGTCATTACTGATTTCTGTACTCTTTTAAAGCTTGTTAAGAATAATTGAAGAGACCTTAAAACATCTACAAATAAAGGTATATAATGATTTACTTAAAGACTGTACTTGGACAGAACAAAACTCAACTGATATGATAACTTAGGTTAAAATAAAAAGAATATATATCAGTCAACAATTAAGTGATCAATTATCAAGGTAAAGTGATTAACATCCTTTGCATGTCCTCAGGGGGTCTGGAACTCTTCACGGAACTTCTTCAGCGTTTTCCTAACAATGTACACATATTACTTGAAATGGCGAAGGTCAGAAATACTTTTTATATACTTGTCATTCATGTATATATAAGTTTGATAGAATTAGGTATTCGGTATTCATTTTTTTCTGGGTGTTAGTCAATAAATCTAATATATGATTGTTGGTTTTTAGTCAAAATAAAGAATAAACTCTTTTCTATATCATCAAGCTGCCCTCTTTCCAATTTATAATTAATATTTTCTTAGTACTTCTGTTTTCACCTTCCAAATCGCTACTGCTTTTCTAAAATACTACAGTATTGTTAGATAAGTTATCTACTGCTCTATTAATTACATATTTGTATTGTTTTTTTTATTGGAACATACTATTTGTTGACCAAATGTACAAATCCCAACATCATGGTCTTAACAAATGATCCCAAATAATCTTGTTGAAAACAATTAAATTTAGTTTTAATTGATTCCTTTATTCGATATTTAAGGTGGAAGCAATTATTGGAAAGAATGACGAAGCCATCATGAAGTTTGAGAAGGTATACTACTTTTATTATAGTAGTTTATATATTGACCCAGTTATCTGACATCTTGAAAGTTGAAGCAAGTACTCAATTTTAGTTTTAATTCAACAGGTTCAGTCGATTGATCCTTACGTGGTCACCTATATGGATGAGTATGCTATGCTTTTAAAGCTAAAGTCTGATCCACTAAAGTTAAACAAGTTAGTGCATGATTTGCTGAGCATTGATCCAGCCAGGCCTGAAGTGTTTGTGGCATTGTCTGTTTTGTGGGAAAGGAAAGATGACAGGGCTGCTCTAACTCATGTGGACAAAGTAAGGTTTTTGTTAGACGTGGTAATTTTGAACCAGTTACTTATGATTGGGTTAAATCTGGGTGTTTTATCTCTAGTGGACCAGATGGGTAAAAATGAATAAAGGGAAGCAGGTCTAATGGGGTTCCAAAGCCACCTAAAGTATACTTTTAATGGATGAATTATTCTATATTATTTTATTGAATAGTTCAGATTATTATTAATCAAATAATATGATTTTTGCAATTATATTTAGCACACTAGTTATCTTTGAAAAATTAAAATTTTCTCAAAACAACCCAGTGCGAAGGCTAGTCTCACATTTGAACTGAACCTGTTGACCAGTTACCTGCTCCTTCCATCTTGACAAATTTAAATTTCACTAACTGGTCAGCACTTGACTCTTTTTTTTATGCTAATTTTCTTTATTCCGTGTTACCAGAGCATCCGGATTGATGATAGACATATAACTGGATACATAGTGAAGGTACTGCTTAAACTGCCATATTAGATTCAAACTGTTTGCAAGAAGTATAAACATGTAATCCTCAGGGTATTTTTAGATCTATATTTTGGTTGTAGGCAGAGCTAAACAAAGTTACAACTTTAGTAGTTGGTTTTGTTATTATATATTTATATCTATGCCAAAATATATGGGATAACTGATGTTTCCTAGCTTTTAGGGCAACTTGTATCTCTCAATGAATCAACCAGAATTAGCTGTGGCCGCCTTCAGGTCTGCTCAAGAGTTGAGACCTGATCTACGTTCCTACCAAGGTGCATTTGCATTAGAAACTCATAATGTTGTTTGTCTTGCATATTTATGTGTGTGCATGTATGTATTTATGCATTCATGGTATGTATGTGTGTCTATGATGTAACACCAAATAAAAAATTGATATGTGTCGTCAGAAGAATATTCAATCTGCAGTGCTTGTTATAAAATTTTTTCCTGCAGTTATATCTTTGGAACAAAAACGTGTAGAGTTTACAACACTACCAAGTTTTAAGAAATCAATTACCAATAATATTTGATGCGAAAGTAATTTTCTTGGAACAAAGCAATTTCTAAATTGGAGTTAGAAATTACTCTGATCGACTTCTCAAAGTATAAAGAGGAAATCTTTTATCAAATGTATGCAAATTTATTGTCTTCTTTCTAGAGGAAATTGTTCGTAGAATCTGTTATGATTGTGAACACACTTCTCTTTGTTTAGGATTGGTTCAATCATATTTGGCACTTTCAAAGTTGAAAGAGGCATTATATGCTGCAAGGGAGGCAATGAAGGCCATGCCTCAATCTGCAAAGGCTCTAAAACTTGTTGGTGATGTATATGCTAGTAACCCTAGTAGTAGAGAAAAGGTATTTTGTCCATTCTTTTTATAAATATTTAAAGAGTTAGCTTTGATTACAAATTAATATTACTACGACAACTATCTGTTTCATGAATAGAAAACTACTCCATATATTAGAGGTTATATGCATTACGAAGGAGGTTTTCAACTTATTTGACCTGTTTATGTTTAATCTTTATTTTTAATCGCCACCTCTAAATTAAACAAATTTTAGGTTAGAATTTTGTCCCTTAGACTCACTAAAGTCAAATGAGAACTTTTAGAAAATCTAGGTAGAGAAAATGATGAGACCTAAATAATGAAACAGGCTAAGAAATTCTACGAGTCTGCTCTAAGGCTGGAACTTGGTTACGTTGGAGCCGCATTAGCATTGGCAGAGTTACACATAATGGAAGGTCGGAACTATGAAGCAGTAACTCTTCTCGAGCGTTACCTTAAAGACTGGGCTGTTGACTCACTTCATGTGAAGCTGGCCCAGGTATTTGCAGCTACAAATATGATGCAAGATTCACTCCTTCATTATCAAGCTGCTTTAAGGTATACCTAATTCATCCTTTTCTTGAGTGAGTGAGATTATATATATATATATTTAAGTGTTTACAACACATATTATATATATAGGGTATATATCTATCTTGGATGCATCCATTTTTGTTTTGTGCATCCATCTTGGATGCATATTCATCAAAATGGATGCATAAATTAAAAAAAGTGATTTTCTCAGTTTTGATGGATCAATGTGTCGTTAAACACTTGAATAATAATAATTAGTTATACACTATGTTAGTTTTATGGACTTATAATGCATCAAAATGAAGTTTTTGAGTGTTCTTATGCTGTTCTCACTTTCAGGGTGTTCTCACTGGAAAGCCACCTTATACAATGTATGTATATTTGTGTGTATGTGTGTGTGTGTGGTTGCAATATAGGCAATTCACAATGGGTCAAAATGTGTCGAGTTAGGCTGTACCAAAGCACTTACTATCCAAAATCTAAATACAATCTAGTTTGTGTTAAATGCGAATACTAAAATTAATAGTCTACTTTTTTGAACAAAGCGATTTAGAAGGTTGTATGCATTAACAATATACTTAGGGTGAGTTTTGGCCCAATTGAATTGTTTCATTTTTACAAACTTCTTTAAAGTATAACCCATTTCACATGCTAGAATTGAAACATAATTTTAGATGACATCAAATTCCAAGTAAATGGATCAAAATTGCTACCTGTGATATATAAGCATTTCAGCTGGAATGCAGGTTGATAAGCTAATTTACTTCCGTAAAAGTTCAAAATTATTAATGTTATGCACAAAGAAAAGAAAGTGCTAGTATGGTGCTGTAATATAATTTGATTTCAGGATTAATCCCCTAAATGAGGCAGCAAAGAAAGGATTGGAACGATTAGAGAAATTGATGAAGGTGTGTAATCTGTTTTACTGGTTATATGGTTCAGAATTACACTTGATACTGTCTCATTTTGAGAGAAAAACGTGACAAAAATAAAGCCAATGATTTGAAAAAGATAGCATGAAGGGACAATTAACATCTATATGTATGTTTAGGGAGTCGATCCTGATGCCCCTGAAGAAGAGGATGATAATGATGGTGAGGATGCTGATGGTGACGCTGAAAATGCGGATGTTTTATGATGGATTTTTAAAGGTAATTTGCTTTATATTTAGATGAATCTGACAGAAAGAGATCAAGAAAGGGGAGCTGGGTTGGGGGGGGTTTAAGCATTTGAAAATACTTCTCTCTTAAGACCTGATTCCATTTACGTCCAAGGTTTGAAGTAAATCTGTTTAGGATATAACACAACCACCAAAACTGACTTATTATAGGCAAATGAGTCGAAGTCTCCACCTATAATAAACACTGAAAGATTACACATGTCTACTTGTGTGTTACTTATCGTGAAAAGATTCTAGTCTCCACCTATAACGAATGGTGTTTGTCGCAAGTGTCTCTTTCAGGTTCAAAGTAGTGATGTCTCTCATACTCCTTTGCTGCGCATATCTCCGGCTATTTTTTGTGAGAAGTTCAAACACACGAGATCAAGCTGGTACTATTGATCGACCATTGGGTATACCTGTGATCCTCCAGATTTTGTATATCCTATCTGCACATAAAGATTGAGAGAGATTCAATAAGAGTTTTAATATTGGGTCTCCTTTTGGCCCTATAACCGGCTCAAAAATTATTGTATAAACCTGTGATGTTGAACAATTGTAGGCCTATAAAGTAAATCAACTTGATTGTAAGTTAGATCTGTTATGTATGCATGTTCGTTGGTTCTTATTGTGGCTGTATAATCAAAAACATGAAATTCATTTAGACTCCTTTAGTTTTCTATTTGAACTGTTTGTTTCACTACTTGAACAAGGTTATGTTTTCTTTGTGATTATTTGGCAGTACATTATAGTGGAATATTCATTTGCACATGAAAGATCAATTTGTGGCCATCAGATCAATCCAATCTATGGTCTAGATTTAATATGATCATGCTTAATAAAATAGACACGGAGGGGCTTTTTGGTCTTTTCGTAAAAATGAAAAACCCAGCCACACTCTCTTCTCGTTCCCTCACCCGATGACAACACACAGTACACACACTCTATCTCTTTCTCTGCACCGTCTCCGACCACCATGAAATTGTACTTCTTCGGTGACCTTACCGCCATCACCACTGCGCCTCCACAACCACGTTCAGCCACCATATATTAAGGTTTTTCTATGAAGTTTCGTTACTTATGCACTTGTTTTACTATCAATTTTTGCTTAGGGTTAGTAAATGTAAAGGTAAGTTGAAATTATTTGATAAAAAAATCAGTTTTGTTGAGGATTTAAGTTAAAATCAATTCGATTTAGATGAATTTGATGTGTAGCCTACACTTTGTGATTGCATGCCAACTGTTTGACAAAATGCTTGAGAGAAGTTTAAAGTTGAATGTGGCTGAGAGGTCAATGATTATTTGCATTATTTTCCTATGTAGTTATTTGAATTTTTTGGATATCACTACTTAAGTTGTATTAATTATCCTTCGTAGACTCTCATTTCAAATGGTCTTAGAGATCGAGTGATCCTTAGAGTTGATGGTGATCTTAGGAGTGGAGTTATTGTCTTAATGCCTGCTGATGAATATGGATTTGGTTTGATCGGCATGATTGCTTCAGGTGCTATTGCGTATTGAGGTTTGTTCTTTGAAGATTGTAGATAGTCGGTGCATGAACACGATTTGAAATCATTTGACCTGAAATTCGTCACATTTTGTTGAGATGCATTTTTGTTCATGAGTAGTTGATGTCGTTATCTCAGTATGATGTGACAGAGGACATAAAAAAATATTCTATTTCATATGTATAGATGATTTTTTTTGCTCTATTAGTTTTAAATTTGTGCTTATGGAACTCTCAGTTCAGAGGTCTTCATGCGAAAGAGACCATTATAAGGATAGATCGTTCATGTACATGAAAGAAGAAAGCACAACATCTCTTCCTGGTTTTGCAACTGGTATATCCATCTGACATCCCTTGTTCTTACTTTCTTCTCTTGTCCCCCCAATAGAAATTATGTTATGGTCTCGAAAATGTATATTTCACATACTTCGTAAAATGCTGGCAGGTATATAGTCTTTCAGAATTTTGGGCCTCATAAAAAACCAAAAGCTCTGCTCTCTCTATCTATCTATCCAAGGGATGGAAGGGCAGTCCTTTGGTAAAGTAGATTGGCCAGTGAGCATCGTCTTGACACCTGGTGCATTAAATATATATGCTTTCAGCTTTTTGATACAAGTCAAGCTTGTGCTATCTTCTTTGACTGAAGTATGGTGCTTATTGAAGGTATGTTGATGCAAGCATTAGTTTACATAGAGTACACAATAATTTTTTTGTGCAAGTATTGGTTTCTTTTTTGGTGATTTGCGTTATTTATTTTTTGTTGTATTATTTAATGGAGTTATTTATTAGATGATTTTCAGTTTGAAATGTCTTTGACCTATCTTATGATAGTGGTCATTTCAGTTGAGCTGATAAATTCTACCAGAATTTCTTAGTCATAGTTACAGTGTAATGTGATATGCATTGTTGATCTACAGGAATTCATCCGAAACCGCCAACCAAGATCGCTATTCTGATCTGCATAAATCAGAGACCCACCATTTCAATGTCATGGTGAAATTGAGGTATTCCTGAACCTCTTTTTGCTAATTCTTTTTGACTGTCACATATAATTGGAAAGTTGTCTTGATAATATCATATTTTATGGAATCATATTTTTTATTTTGGATAATATTGCATGTAAAGCGAACTCAATATAATTACATCATCATAGGATGACCTGTAATCATTATATAACTAGTCTTGCATCCCAGTACTGGTGATCTTGTGTGATTTTTGTGCTACCTGATGTATTTCTCCTCAAGTGTAGCCAATTTATTTCTCCTCGGCACTGAACCTATAATCTATCTTTAAAGCACAACGTTCTCACCCTACCGATGTCTTTGCAATTATGTGAGTCTATATCATGAAAGTTGCAATTTTGTCAGTTCTCAATTAATAATCGATTCGTGAACTCATAAAGTTCTGTCTAAGATTTTCTGTTTGTTATCATATTCAAACAAAAGGTAATGGAAAGAGATAGAAATTAATGTCGACTTGTGTAGGTAAACAAATATTGATGAAGTAATGGCGTAATGCACATTGTGCTCCCGAACTTTTGCCATGGCTTCATGTAAAAGAGAGTGGAGAAGAAGCCATGGTTGGGATCAATGTGTTCTTACATGCATTTCAGCATTTGTATTTGTTGTAATTAGAATATAAAGACTTGTGAACCTCTGTTCATAAGGAATCAATGCTTAACTATTCTAATAATTAGATATTTTGTTGTAATTAGAATATAAAGACTTGTGAACCTCTGTTCATAAGGAATCAATGCTTAACTATTCTAATAATTAGTTAGATATTTTGTTGGTCCTTGATGGAGTCCCAGCTTTCAAGGCTAAGTGTTTTGGTATAGTATGTTAGGACATGAGATCCAGAAGTAATGTTTTTTGCAAGTTTCTTTCAATTATATAAGTAGCATAAAATCTATAAGGAGTTTTATGCTAATTTGAACTATGTATCTTGGCAGAATTCTATTTGGGTCTTGGCAATTGGATTGCAGATGAAAACCTTCCACCAAACACAAGTCTAACCGCACCGATGATGATGAGGACACGGGAAATAAAGCTATGAAAGAAAAATATGATAAAAGCGTTATGTTTTGTTCTATGTACAACTGTTCTTTGGTTATTATTTTACTGGATCATTCAACATTACAGAATACCTAATTATCTATTGAAATCATTTAGTGATTCGTATCATCACCAAGTGATTCGTACCATCATAAAGTAATTAGATGACCAAAATACATTTATTTATATCTACTATCATATGGTGATTAATACAATCTCTTTGTGATTACCTACCCAGCGTTGACCCGGTGGTAATACCAATCACATAAGGATTATTTCAACAATCACCAAGTGAATCAATCACTAAGAGATTTTAACCATAACTGGCTAAAAAATTTAAGAAGAATAAAAGCAAATAATCCCTATGGGATTGGGATTTAATCACAGAGAGATTTAATTACTACATTCTAATTACCATATAATTGATATCACCAAGGGATTGGCACATAATCACCAAGGGATTGACACATAATCACCAAGGGATTGACATATAATCACTAAGAGATTTTAACCATAACTGGCTAAAAAATTTAAGAAGAATAAAAGCAAATAATCCCCATGGGATTGGGATTTAATCACAGAGAGATTTAATTACTACATTCTAATTACCATATAATTGATATCACCAAGGGATTGACACATAATCACCAAGGGATTGACATATAATCACTAAGAGATTTTAACCATAACTTGCTAAAAAAATTTAAGAAGAATAAAAGCAAATAATCCCCATGGGATTGGGACTTAATCACAGAGAGATTTAATTACTACATTCTAATTACCATATAATTGATATCACCAAGGGATTGGCACATAATCACCAAGGGATTGACATATAATCACTAAGAGATTTAACCATAACTTGCTAGCTAAAAAATTTAAGAAGAATAAAAGCAAATAATCCCCATGGGATTGGGACTTAATCACAAAGAGGTTTAATTACTACATTCTAATTACCATATAATTGATATCACCAAGGGATTGGCACATAATCACCAAGGGATTGGCAATAATCAAGGGATTGACATATAATCACTAAGAGATTTTAACCATAACTGGCTAAAAAATTTAAGAAGAATAAAAGCAAATAATCCCCATGGGATTGGGACTTAATCACAGAGAGATTTAATTACTACATTCTAATTACCATATAATTGATATCACCAAGGGATTGACACATAATCACCAAGGGATTGACATATAATCACTAAGAGATTTTAACCATAACTTGCTAAAAAAATTTAAGAAGAATAAAAGCAAATAATCCCCATGGGATTGGGACTTAATCACAAAGAGGTTTAGGGTTTAGGGTTTAGCATTTAGGGTTTAGAATTTCTAGGTTTTTAGATTCTAGCTTTCCCCTCGGATTAACAATTAAGCTTTAGGGTTTAGGGTTTGAAGTCGTAGGGGAAAGCTAGAACACGAGGGGCTTACCGTATACTTCAAACCCTAAACCCTAAAGCGTTCCGTAATCGCAATTCCCCCTCGTAAAATCATCTAGTGATTGGATGCCCGACACACATCTATATATATCTCCAATCATATGGTGATTAGACAAGACCATCATGTGATTAGTACAAACCAAAATTTGACTGATAAGAATTACAATTCCATCATTTTTTTGCTAATGAAAAAGGTCATCATCAAATTTTATACAATAATATATAAATAATCAAGACCAAATTAAGGAAGGAAAAATAAAATATTTCAACATAATAATCTAACTGACATAATGCTTTTTTATATATACTCAAGCCATCCATCCATACATGTATCATGAACCATCAACATAACAAATAGTAATCAAAATAATCTAATCTATTTATAATCAGCAACTCCACATTCTCCCACAAAGTCAATACACGGACAGGTCCTTCAACTGTCCTCATCAACTCGCATCACCTGCTAACAAAAATAGGGCCGTGCTATAAGCTTTTGTGTTATGCAACTCAAACATACTTGTTATGGGAATCCCACTTTTGAAATCCATGTATGGTGATGATAAAGAATCAATCATGGTACACATTGCTTTTGTTCTTGTTTGAGTACAGGGAAGCTAAGAATCCGATAATAGTAACATATGCAAAAAATAGTAGTAATATTAGTATTAGCAGGAATGAAGAAAATTTTCCTTAAGTTTAAGAAAGGATAGAAAGAAGTACCTGTAATGATGATGATAGCGTTAATGTGATTCTTTTGTCGCCTTCTAATCCACATATACTTCAGAGTTCAATAGGGTAGCACCTGCAATTGCAACTGCATTTGAAGATTATAAAAGAGGGTTATAAAACATATCTGACCGACCAATATTACCACCTCCAATAAAATAAATAGTTTTAATAAAACATAAAATACTTGCCAACTGCATCATAGATACTAATCTTGATGTAAAGATCAGCTAAACGCACATAAACTGAAGCTAATGACGGATGATTCTCTCCTTTTGTATACCCAAACCTCGAGTGTTGGCAGATCACTGCAACAAGTTTTGATCCATCCTAAGATCTAAGCTATTTTGACACAGAACCAAATAAACCCACCAACTCATCCGTATTTTGCCACCTACAGATTACAAAGATACTAAACAAAGAAATGAATCACTTACACTGATAACAACAATTACATGAACTGCTCCATTTTTCGCAAGAGTATCAACAATACTCGATACATTTTCTGCAGAATTCGGCTATTTAATGAGAAGACTTGGGTATTTTTACCAACCATTTCAAGCAGCAACGGGTCCAACGAGTTCTCCACATCCAAATAATGAAATTTGTTCCTTTCAATTACTCTGTAAAAAATATCGAAAAAAATTGAAATTTTTTAAATATCGAGTATTGTAGCATACCTCCAAGCTTTTGAACTTCCATGATAACATGTGAAACAAGTGTTTTCTTGTCCGATGCCTCTTTCCCATATATCTCAACAATTCTTCCATGAGATATTCAAATTAGGCGTTATATAGAGTTCACACTCATTAGATATTATGCATCGCAATAAAAATCCAATAATTATGCATAATGTACTGTAAAAACCCAACCCGAAAACGACATTTTTTTTCTTTTAAACGTTACAAATAAATAAACACAATCCTCGTACCCCAATACATTTAAAATTTATATGCATATACTATATACATCAATAAAATGTGTATTAGACTTCTTTATAAATCACACATACTCAAACAAAATTGAATATGACCATTAAACGATTAAAAAGGACCAAAAATGACATAACAGCCCCTGACGGCTGTTAACAGCTTTGACGGCAAACAGCAAACTGCAACAGCAAACAGGACTAACTTTGTACTGAAAACAGCAAACAGGACTGACTTTGAACAGAAAATAGCAAGCAGGACTGATTTTGTACCGGAAACAGGATCAGTTTTGTAACAGCAGTCAGATTTCTAACGGATTCAGGACCAAATTTGTAACAGACATAATCAGTTTCGCAGCAGATCAGGACTGTTTTTGTAACAGCTTCAACTGCAGATTTTTAACAGCTTTTCAAACAAAATCCAAGTGATAAAATAATCATATAAAGACACTTATACACCAACAAGTTAACCATTTGACCATAACAAGTTTCCAAGACAAGTTGAAACCTTACTTTGATCAAAAGATGGCCAAACGGGTCATTTACCCGCCAAGTGACAACTTGGTTAAAATTTGACTTAGTACACATATTATCAACTTAATACTTCAAACATATGTATATGGACTTAACAAACTCTTTTGACACAGTTGGAAAAGGTTGATGATGAGTTAGTAGGAAGGTGGAGAAGAGTAAAGAAAGGTGGTGAGTAGTAAAGCAACATGGTGACCAGGATGAAGCTTCATCATCTCAGCGGCCGAGACGGGAGCATAAATTGGAAAAGGTTTTTCTAAAAAAAGTAAGTTTTATGGTTTAGAAATAATTATAAGAATATAGTTGTTGTTCATGTTTTCTGCAGAATCAATGAACTCTGAGCAGCCAGATGTCAGCTTTGGAACCTCTGCAATCAACAACTAATAAGCCACTAAGCCTCTTGCATTGTATAACAGACAAGCAAAAATTGTGCTTCATAACTCAACGTAAGGTTCAGAATCAGATGCTAGCCACATCAACAACAACAACCCTCGGTGCTCTCAATTATCTAAATTCACTGTTAGCACAACGACATATACAAATATATGAATATACCGACCATATATCTCTTCATTTACACCTATCAACTTGCAGTGTACTTATACATGATAAAATATCGTCCTCTTAATTTTCTAACTTTACTGCTATGCTATCACAAGCACATACACAAACCTATAGATACAATCAGCCATATCTCACCCATTCAACCTCATTGGTTGCAGTGCATGGCATCGTCACGTATTAACATAATCAGAAACTCGTATTCATGTTTTCAGTTTTAATTTCATTTCTATCATAAATACATAGACAAAACCTATAGATACAACTATATATAACTTCACATGATAACACACATTCCTTCTCATCACAAACTCTTACTTTTTTGCTTTCTAATCTGATCTTATCACAAATGCATACACAAACCTATATCTGATCAATTACACATCCACATTTCCATTCCACTTCAAATTCACGTTAAACCTATACATACACCTAACTATATCAAATCAATTCCACTTCTAGCTCCAAATCATACAATAACTAAATAACATGAACTACTTAAGCAACAACTTTACCATAGATTCCAGATGTTTATCGATTGACGAGACTTCAAGACGGATCGAAACAAAGCATCGGCAGCAGAGATGAATTCGCGATAGTTATTCACCGCAACTTCCTGCATCTGCCGTCGAATTCGCTCCGAATTAACTCTAAGAAGCTCTGGTTCCTTGTTCAGGCGATCAAGAGTGCGGATTAATCTGGAAGCTTCGAGTAATTTTTCAAGGTCAAGCTGTGCGGATTAATCTGTACAAATTCTTCGATCACAATCTATACAAATCTACTCTAATATTTACATTGAAGATGACGGATATGTAATTGAATTTGATTCACGATGAAGATGAAGTAGAATTTGAGATGACAGCGACGATGTTTGTTGGCGACGGTGGTTGTGTCCATTCCGAGTTGCAAACGGTGGTGGTGGTTTTCCGATTAGGTCTCTAGCGAAAGTGATGGTTGAATGAGATGATCCCAGATCTAAGATGTTGACGGAAAAAAGGGCGGTGATGATGACCGATGACGGTGGTTGAGAGGTGTGTGTGTTTTTCCGGCAATGAATGTGTGTGTTTTATTTGCTTTGAGCGGGTATGTTCTTTTAGATGGCAAAAGACGTATTTACCCTTCCAGTGTTAATTTGGGTTTGATCTTGACCTTCCATCCTTGTTGATCCAATGGCTCATATCTGTTCCTTTGTGTGCACCAAAAACCCCATGTGCACATGAATACAACTCGTACATTATATTATATATATACTAAAAAGCAATGTAAAAAGTACAAGTTTCTATGCTTAAAGTACAACACTCTTTTATTTTCTCAAATTTCAACTTTTACCTCTTAAATTTTAAATCTTTTAACTTTTAACCCCAAAAGTTTTTATCTTCCAACTTTTGCTTTCATCAAAGTTTTCGTATTCAGTTTTTGGACACTAAACTTTTGGGTTCTCATGTTTACATCAAACAACTTTCATACATTTACGGTTTTACTTTCAAACATTTGGTTTTGATTAATTTCTTCCGTTCATATATATAACGATTCTTAATTTATAATAAATTGCATTATCTTTACATCTTACGTTCATGTAACATTTAAAACAAGACAATGTATTACATCACCGTCATGAGAGTGTCATTGTTCGCATTAATATAGTTATTATTTTGTTCTATGTTTTTATTTCTTATATCTTATTTTTTATTTGCTTTGAGCGGGTATGTTCTTTTAGATGGCAAAAGACGTATTTACCCTTCCAGTGTTAATTTGGGTTTGATCTTGACCTTCCATCCTTGTTGATCCAATGGCTCATATCGGTTCCTTTGTGTGCACCAAAAACTCCATGTGCACCTGAATACAACTCGTACATTATATTATATATATACTAAAAAGCAATGTAAAAAGTACAAGTTTCTATGCTTAAAGTACAACACTCTTTTATTTTCTCAAATTTCAACTTTTACCTCTTAAATTTTAAATCTTTTAACTTTTAACCCCAAAAGTTTTTATCTTCCAACTTTTGCTTTCATCAAAGTTTTCGTATTCAGTTTTTGGACACTAAACTTTTGGGTTCTCATGTTTACATCAAACAACTTTCATACATTTACGGTTTTACTTTCAAACATTTGGTTTTGATTAATTTCTTCCGTTCATATATATAACGATTCTTAATTTATAATAAATTGCATTATCTTTACATCTTACGTTCATGTAACATTTAAAACAAGACAATGTATTACATCACCGTCATGAGAGTGTCATTGTTCGCATTAATATAGTTATTATTTTGTTCTATGTTTTTATTTCTTATATCTTATTTTTATTATTTCTACATGTATTGTTACACTGTACTACTAAAAAGCAATGTAAAAAGTACAAGTTTCTATGCTTAAAGTACAACACTCTTTTATTTTCTCAAATTTCAACTTTTACCTCTTTAATTTTAAATCTTTTAACTTTTAACCCCAAAAGTTTTTATCTTCCAACTTTTGCTTTCATCAAAGTTTTCGTATTCAGTTTTTGGACACTAAACTTTTGGGTTCTCATGTTTACATCAAACAACTTTCATACATTTACGGTTTTACTTTCAAACATTTGGTTTTGATTAATTTCTTCCGTTCATATATATAACGATTCTTAATTTATAATAAATTGCATTATCTTTACATCTTACGTTCATGTAACATTTAAAACAAGACAATGTATTACATCACCGTCATGAGAGTGTCATTGTTCGCATTAATATAGTTATTATTTTGTTCTATGTTTTTATTTCTTATATCTTATTTTTATTATTTCTACATGTATTGTTACACTGGTACTACTATTTATTGTTTGTATCCAAAATTTTATTGTGTAAAATCCGTTTTCCGCAACAACGTGCGGGTAAAGTGACTAGTGATCATCTATGAATAGTATTTATCATTTGACATAATCGGTTAGATCATTTCGATATGAAAATGATGATGCAAAAACATTTTTAAATAATTTTCAATATGAAAATGTTTGCTCTATATAAAAAAGTATAGTATTTGCCAAACTAAATAAGGGAATGGATTCCTTGATTGATTGAAAGGGATGTATTTAGGCCTATAAATCTGCCATATAGATCATTTTGTGTTTAAAATCGATTAATCGTCTAAATGGTTATCAAAGTCACAATATGAAGTTTGCGTAATTAATTGTTTATCTTATAAAATTGCAAGCATATTCCATATCGAATTGGCAAAAATGACTCAATTTATGATGATCATTGGAGTTTTGCTTTTGTTGGAATGATTATTAAAAGTATTTTCAGTTGATTGTAATGCCAATGATGATATGAGAGCAAAACAAATTATCAATTGTTTGGGGGTTAGTTAGAGGGGGGGTTGAGGAGTCTGAATGGATGGATCTTCAATCCATCATTAATAACGTCGCCCTGGTTGAAAGTGAGGATAGGTGACAGTGGATTTTATCAGACTCTATTGAACTTTCTGTCAAAGAAACTAGATTATTTATTGGCGAAAAATCTTTGACGGATCCCTTGGCTGAATCTAGATGAAACAACTTTGTCCCCAAAAAGGTTAATATATTAGTGTGGAGAATGATTCTTGATCGAATTTTTACTCGTTGCAATTTATCTAATAAAGGAATCAACATTCCTTCTGTTCTTTGCCCTTTATGTGTAAGTGGGGTGGAATCTACAACTCATCTTTTATTGAGCTGTAGAGTGGCGATTAAATTATGGGATTTAATTTCTACTTGGCTGGATCTTCCTATTGTGGTGCTAGGAAATTTGGGGGATATTTTTAAATCCATTGATGATATGCATATTAAAATCTCCAAGAAACAGTGTATTGAGGCCACCACTTTTTGTATGCTTTGTGCAATTTGGAAACATCGTAATGAACAAGTTTTCTCTCCGGGTTCTCAAATAATGGACGTTCTCAAATAATCTCCCCGGTTTCTTTCATGGGAGATCATTCATTTGGCGTTGCATTGGGATCTTCCTTCCGACTTTAGTAGTCGTCGGTATGTTACGTGTTTGTCTTGTATCGTTTGAATCTATTATCTTCCTTTTTTTCCCTTCATTTGTTTGTTGGATCGTGTCTTGTAGGTACTAGCTAGTTTCTTACTAGCATTTTTTAATAAATTTTTAAATGTCGATCTAAAAAATAAAATAATGGACGTCCTGTTCGATCTCATTGTCTTTCAATCCTTTTTGTGGGTCACGAGTAGGTGTCGTAAAATTTGTGTGTTGCGGGACGAGTGGTTGCAAAACCCTCTTCTTTTCTTATAGTCGTATTTATGGACTTGTTGTTCTTTGGGTCGTATTCCTTGGGGTTTATACGGGTTGGCATCAGAAACATTGTACTTGTAATTGTTCCTTTTCTTTTGTATTGGCTTCTAGTATTTCGCTAGAAGTTTTTTTTTTATTATTAATATACTGCCGTTTTAAAAAAAAAAATGTTTGGTCATGTTATACAAAATGTGATAATATGAATTCGTATCATGCCAATATTTTATTGTAATTTCTTCCACATTGAACTTGGTTTATGGTCAGAAACCAAATATGTCTCATATAAAAGTTTTTGTTATGCGAAATATCTTAATGTTGCTCCACCAAAATGCACAAAGATGTGAGACTTTAAAGAATGTTGAAAATAATTTTGATTATTTGGCTTTGTTTGATTGTTTAAAAGATATTAGTGTAAAGAAAAAACTAAAGAAATAAATAATTATATTGATATGTTAATAGTTTACATTGAATGTTGAAAGATTACTTTGATATATCAAAAGAGTATTGTTTGTCTTAAAGAGTCCATGTGAAAGCGAAGAAATTAGTCTTTATAAAAAACTTGTTTTTTGTATTGATTGGGTAAAAGGAAAAAGTGTCAGAAAACGTGTATTGATATTATACATCTTTGTGAGAAAGGCAAGCGTGTTGTCATCTTGTAAAATGAAAAAGAAAACGTGTTGTCAGTGAACAGTTATACGCGTGATCTGTTTGAGCTGTATGCCTGTATTGGTCACCGTGTTCAACAATATCCAAAGCTGAAATTCAAAAGTATCCAAAGCTCAAATAATTTTGAGATCACGTGAATGCACATGTACTATCTTTATTTTTAGTATTAAAATTGTTGTTGTCACAAGATTGTTTGAAACTCTTTTTTTTTGTTCGTCTTTTTATTGTTTTACAATAATCAAGGTTCGATTCTTGTATGATCTATGAACATATGTGAAAGTACACGTGAGATAACATATATGCAACCCATCTATCACATATGAAAATTTCACATTGCATTCTAAAATAAAAATAAAAGAAAGTAGGGATGAGATTAGGTCGAGGACCGGAACGGTAAAAACCGAAACCCGGAAATCACCAAAATCTGAACCCGAGGACCAACTCGTTTAGTAATCGGTCTGGTTTGGTCCAGACCGGGTTATACTGGTCCGGTCCTGGGTTTTTCTCATTGGGCCTGAACTTCTCTGTATTTTATAGCCGTCTTTCCTTGTTGGGCTTAGATAGACCCTTGATGGGCCATGACTTGGGGTTGGTACTTGATGGCCTGTGAATGATGAAATAGTGTATAAAGTCAGCAAACAAAGGGATTGAACACTGAAACATAATATCGAATGTACATGGGCTGCTGTTTTGGCTCATGGAGTAGCAGAAACATAATAAAACAAGCAAAATTTTATGAACAAGCAAAGTGTTAAGCAACAGTCCTTTAAAAGTGCATGTTCCATTTATTCATCAAAGCCCAAAACAAACAAACCAACCCATATAGAAATATACACACTTCAGGGTTTTTCGGTTTCCGGTTTTGGCAGCACCCCAATAGGTGCGGCGCACCAAGTGGGAGGTGCGGCGCACCAAGGGGCTGGTGCGGCGCACCAAGTGGGAGTGCGGCACAAGTGGGAGGTGCGGCGCACCAAGTGGGAGGTGCGGCGCACCACGTGGGAGGTGCGGCGCACCAAGTGGGAGGTGCGGCGCACCAAGTGGGAGGTGCGGCGCACCAAGTGGGAGGTGCGGCGCACCAAGTGGGAGGTGCGGCGCACCAAGTGGGAGGTGCGGCGCACCAAGTGGGAGGTGCGGCGCACCAAGTGGGAGGTGCGGCGCACCAAGTGGGAGGTGCGGCGCACCAAGTGGGAGGTGCGGCGCACCAAGTGGGAGGTGCGGCGCACCAAGTGGGAGGTGCGGCGCACCAAGTGGGAGGTGCGGCGCACCAAGTGGGAGGTGCGGCGCACCAAGTGGGAGGTGCGGCGCACCAAGTGGGAGGTGCGGCGCACCAAGTGGGAGGTGCGGCGCACCAAGTGGGAGGTGCGGCGCACCAAGTGGGAGGTGCGGCGCACCAAGTGGGAGGTGCGGCGCACCAAGTGGGAGGTGCGGCGCACCAAGTGGGAGGTGCGGCGCACCAAGTGGGAGGTGCGGCGCACCAAGTGGGAGGTGCGGCGCACCAAGTGGGAGGTGCGGCGCACCAAGTGGGAGGTGCGGCGCACCAAGTGGGAGGTGCGGCGCACCAAGTGGGAGGTGCGGCGCACCAAGTGGGAGGTGCGGCGCACCAAGTGGGAGGTGCGGCGCACCAAGTGGGAGGTGCGGCGCACCAAGTGGGAGGTGCGGCGCACCAAGTGGGAGGTGCGGCGCACCAAGTGGGAGGTGCGGCGCACCAAGTGGGAGGTGCGGCGCACCAAGTGGGAGGTGCGGCGCACCAAGTGGGAGGTGCGGCGCACCAAGTGGGAGGTGCGGCGCACCAAGTGGGAGGTGCGGCGCACCAAGTGGGAGGTGCGGCGCACCAAGTGGGAGGTGCGGCGCACCAAGTGGGAGGTGCGGCGCACCAAGTGGGAGGTGCGGCGCACCAAGTGGGAGGTGCGGCGCACCAAGTGGGAGGTGCGGCGCACCAAGTGGGAGGTGCGGCGCACCAAGTGGGAGGTGCGGCGCACCAAGTGGGAGGTGCGGCGCACCAAGTGGGAGGTGCGGCGCACCAAGTGGGAGGTGCGGCGCACCAAGTGGGAGGTGCGGCGCACCAAGTGGGAGGTGCGGCGCACCAAGTGGGAGGTGCGGCGCACCAAGTGGGAGGTGCGGCGCACCAAGTGGGAGGTGCGGCGCACCAAGTGGGAGGTGCGGCGCACCAAGTGGGAGGTGCGGCGCACCAAGTGGGAGGTGCGGCGCACCAAGTGGGAGGTGCGGCGCACCAAGTGGGAGGTGCGGCGCACCAAGTGGGAGGTGCGGCGCACCAAGTGGGAGGTGCGGCGCACCAAGTGGGAGGTGCGGCGCACCAAGTGGGAGGTGCGGCGCACCAAGTGGGAGGTGCGGCGCACCAAGTGGGAGGTGCGGCGCACCAAGTGGGAGGTGCGGCGCACCAAGTGGGAGGTGCGGCGCACCAAGTGGGAGGTGCGGCGCACCAAGTGGGAGGTGCGGCGCACCAAGTGGGAGGTGCGGCGCACCAAGTGGGAGGTGCGGCGCACCAAGTGGGAGGTGCGGCGCACCAAGTGGGAGGTGCGGCGCACCAAGTGGGAGGTGCGGCGCACCAAGTGGGAGGTGCGGCGCACCAAGTGGGAGGTGCGGCGCACCAAGTGGGAGGTGCGGCGCACCAAGTGGGAGGTGCGGCGCACCAAGTGGGAGGTGCGGCGCACCAAGTGGGAGGTGCGGCGCACCAAGTGGGAGGTGCGGCGCACCAAGTGGGAGGTGCGGCGCACCAAGTGGGAGGTGCGGCGCACCAAGTGGGAGGTGCGGCGCACCAAGTGGGAGGTGCGGCGCACCAAGTGGGAGGTGCGGCGCACCAAGTGGGAGGTGCGGCGCACCAAGTGGGAGGTGCGGCGCACCAAGTGGGAGGTGCGGCGCACCAAGTGGGAGGTGCGGCGCACCAAGTGGGAGGTGCGGCGCACCAAGTGGGAGGTGCGGCGCACCAAGTGGGAGGTGCGGCGCACCAAGTGGGAGGTGCGGCGCACCAAGTGGGAGGTGCGGCGCACCAAGTGGGAGGTGCGGCGCACCAAGTGGGAGGTGCGGCGCACCAAGTGGGAGGTGCGGCGCACCAAGTGGGAGGTGCGGCGCACCAAGTGGGAGGTGCGGCGCACCAAGTGGGAGGTGCGGCGCACCAAGTGGGAGGTGCGGCGCACCAAGTGGGAGGTGCGGCGCACCAAGTGGGAGGTGCGGCGCACCAAGTGGGAGGTGCGGCGCACCAAGTGGGAGGTGCGGCGCACCAAGTGGGAGGTGCGGCGCACCAAGTGGGAGGTGCGGCGCACCAAGTGGGAGGTGCGGCGCACCAAGTGGGAGGTGCGGCGCACCAAGTGGGAGGTGCGGCGCACCAAGTGGGAGGTGCGGCGCACCAAGTGGGAGGTGCGGCGCACCAAGTGGGAGGTGCGGCGCACCAAGTGGGAGGTGCGGCGCACCAAGTGGGAGGTGCGGCGCACCAAGTGGGAGGTGCGGCGCACCAAGGGGAGGTGCGGCGCACCAAGTGGGAGGTGCGGCGGCACCCCAGGTGCGGCGCACCAAGTGGGAGGTGCGGCGCACCAAGTGGGAGGTGCGGCGCACCACTGGTCAGTTTGGGATTTTGGATTTTCGATGGGAGCCCGATATGCGACGCACCAAGGGGCTGGTGCGGCGCACCTGTATCTGATCTGAGTTTTCTGCATGCTTGGTGCGACGCACCACTTGGGAGGTACGACGCACCTGATGCCCAGGTTGCACAAAATGTTTCGTTTAGCTTATATTTCGATCTTATACTCGTTCTAGGTTGTCGGGAGAACTTAGCAAGCACTGTAAGACCTACGTAACTCATTGTTTAGCTGTACCCAGGTAAGATAACATCTTTTACCACATGAGGGACAACAAAATATAAAGTTTTCATAAGTTAACTTCCCCAAATGAATGTTTGTATGTTTATATGTATTCGGGAATGAATGGGAGGTTACTATGGGAATGATTACGTTACATTGATGATGAACGGTAAGCTTATGCATGCTACGATGAAATGATGATATGTTTATGTTATAAAATGATGTTATGATGAAATAAGGGAAATGATAAACTGAAATGTATATGTTGTTAATACGATAAGGTGCTATGGTGATATAAATGTATGATGCTATGATGTGATATATGACATGATGACGCATTGTTATGATGTTATGCTTATGAAATGATATGATGACGCATTGTTATGATGTTATGCTTATGAAATGATATGATGACGCATTGTTATGATGTTATGCTTATGAAATGATATGACGATACGTTGCTATCACTTTAAGATGATATGATGCTTATATGACATGATGATACGATGCTATGATGATACGTTGACATGGATCTTTTATGATATGACGATGTGATGTTAATATGCGATGACGATATGTTGATGCATATATGTCTTATGATTGATTGCATGGCTTGAACACCTAGTCACTAGACTTCTATAGGTTTGCCATGACACGTGCACGATTAAGGGCCCTAAAATAAAGAAAGATGTATGTGATTAGTTTAGGTGAAAGTGTAGCCTAAGCTAATAAAAAGTAAAGAAAGATACACGTGATTAGTTTAGGTGAAAGTGTAGCCTAAACTAATATAATAAAGAAGTCTCGAGCATATGTAAAGTCTTGTGTTAAGCTTAACCCATGCTAGTTCTTCGGAGCTAGTGTGTACGTGGTCACGTGGTGTGGAATCTAGATACCTCCCCGTGGCATAGTTATGTATGAGTGTATCCGGGTGGAGTAACTAACCACTACACGCGCAAAGTTCAAACGGTATGCTCAGTTGGATTGACTTTGTCTTTCCTTAACGACGACGATGGACCACCGTAAGGTCTACCCATCAAGTGGGTGTGAGGACTCCATGTAAGGTCTTATGGCCGCCTACACACAACCCCACATCCCTAAGTATGTGTGGCTTATGTCACATAGCCTACGTCTAGGCAAAAGAAAAGAAAGAAAAGAAAGAAAGAAAAGAAAGTAAAGAAATGTAAGAAAAGAAAGAAAAGAAAGATGAAACGTAAGGATCTATGATGTTAGGCACATTTAGGATTACGATGAATTCCTAATGTGTTAATTTATGCATGTTGCTTTAATGTTGACGATATGTTCTTGTTGATGTGTGATATGATAGACACCATAGTATTGTGGTGATCTTAACGTGCTATGCCTAATATGTGATATTAACGATTATGAAAGGTTTTTGTTAATATATAAAGAATAGGCAACGTTTTCTTAAACTCATGTTATCTTACTTAGCTTTTAAAGCTAACACTTGCTCTTTTGAAAAACGTTGTTCCCTCAGGTTAAGCAGGTTGAACTAGTGAAAGACTTAGCTTGGTGAGGCGGGTAGTTTCTATGAAGAAGACATATAGTTTCCCGCTTAGTCATTTATGTTAGCCTTGATGATTGGCTACTTTTAATATGACTTATGTATTGTTTATATTGGCATTTATGTTGGTGCCACATCTGGATTATCTTACACTATTTTAATGATATGAATGTTGTAACACCACTTTTATAAATGAACTATCCATTAAGGGTTAGTTATGTTTTAAGGATTCCGTATTCCGCATTTCTAAACGCCGTTAGGCAAAAGTTTTTGAAAATCCAGATTTTAAAATGACGGGTGTTACACTCTAGGTTTGGACTGGACCAGAGCGAAGACCGAATTCTCCCTAAACTAGGAACCGAGGACTGGACCGTTTAGCATCCGGGTTGGGCCGGGCCGGGCCGTGTTAGGCCGGGTTTGGTCGGTCTTGGTCTAGGTTTCGAGTTATACGCTCATCTCTAAAAGAAAAGATTGGAAGACAAAAGAAGATAAATAGTTAATTACTTACAAGGATTGGAAGGAAAGAAAAGTAATACAATTTATAAATGGGGGAAGTAAAGATGATGTTATTAATTGTTACACATTTAAGTTGAATGAAAATTCTCTCACATCCTTATGTTTTTTAATAAGTTTTCAAAATCATCATGTGATTTTTAGTTCTTGAGCAAAATCTCTATTATAATAAAAGAGAATTGTTTTCATAAAGTATTTTTAGAAAAAAATTGATGTGACAAACTAGAAATATTTTATACACCTTATTTTTTTTAAAAATGATGTCATATTACAAAAAATATTTTTTTAATTTAATTTTCTTTTTTTCCTTTCCAATTTTAACATTCAATTTTTATGTATTATTTTTTAATATATTTTTGACTCGCATCATCACAATATTCTTTTATTAGTAATTGAACATTGCATCTTAATATTGTCGACTTTTTGAGTATTTATAAATCATCTTAATATTGTTTTCATAAAGTATTTTGTTATATAGTTTGTTGGATCGATATCTTTTTACAACTTAGACTACATAATATTTATTTCTTTGTGCAATTTTAATGTTCTTATGCTTGGTAAGGATTGTAAGGAACATGTACGAAGGTGTTGCTATATACCTTGCAGGTTACTTTCTATCACCATTTATAAAGTCTAGGAATCATTTAGATATTTCACTAAGAATTTGAGATTAATTGATAACATTAAATGAGCCGATTGTGTTCTTGTGTAATTCATACGGAGCCTTATACTCGTATTAATAATGAGAGTTGGTTAGAGGTCTAGTTTCATTTTCCTCAACAAGCCACTGCGAAGAATTGCATTGGGCAATGGACATAAGACCATGTGTGGAACGTGATACATGACTTTTGAAATTATTGATGCATGATCGTATTATACCAATGCCGTATATACGAGTACTTATGTTTCCCCCCCTATAAATTACATGCATGGTCACAAACACCACATACAATACAATAAACCAAACTTAATTTCTCCATCTCTCTTACCGTTTTCCTCCAGCTAATTAAGCTATGACGAATCCTAAAGACAAAGCCGCTACCGTCTTGAGGAGTGGAGAACGTGACAAGAAGGAGGCCGCCCGAACCAGCACCACCTCCAACAATGTGTTCCTGATCTACCAAGCGAAAGTGCAGCCTCCGCCGCCGTCTCCGCCACCGCCACAGCCACAGCCACAACCATCGCCATTGCCACCTGCCGGTGCTAAAAAAAGTTCAGGTGGTGGTGGCGGAGACAACAAAAAGTAGCACTACATTCTTGATTCTGAACTAAAAATAAAAGAAAGGATTGAAATGAAAAGGAAAGGAAAGGAAGGAAAAGGAAAAAAAGTTATAAATATAAACACCATTATTTGTTGAGTTGAATAGAGTACAAAGGAAAAGCAAAAAAGTAAATAGTTAATTACGATCTCGAGTTAGAAATAAAGAATAACAAATGAAATAAATGATATATATATTTTTTTTGTAGATTACATTTTACCGATCGTAGATATAGGATGAGGGCTACGACAACGGATGTTTTTGTTTCCATCAAGCTTCTTTCTCTTACAACCTTATATGACTTCCTTGCTTCTACCATCGATGACCATAATGATGTGTAACCAGTGTTGTAAAACTCGGCCGACTGGGCCGGGAACTCGGAATCGGAATCGGGGGTTAAACGGGTCGAGTTGGCTAGAATCGGGTCAAAACTCGGTCAACGACTTGGTCGCTTGTAAAACTCGGTCAAACTCGTCTGGATCGGTCAAAAATCGGCTGGATCGGGTCAAAACTCGGGTCAACTTTGGTCAATTTTTTTTAAAAAAAATATAAATAAAAAATCCTAAATTGGTTTAAGTTTATGTTTCTAATGAATGAAGTTTGAACTTTGAAGTATTATATTAAAGTTTCTAAACAATTATGTTTTAAGTTTCAAGTTTATTCCATATAATTTCAAAAACTATAAATTTTCTATATAAAAACCCGATCCGGGTTCTCCCCGATTCCGATCCGAGTTTTTAAAAACTCGTGACTCCCCCCCTCACCGATCCGATCCCGAGTCACGAGTTCTCCAACCTTGTGTGTAACAGAACATATTTGAAGAAGAAAAACACAAAAGTAGACACAAAGGAAACGATATCTGTATGATAGATAGATAACTAGATTCGAGTTTTAGCAACTCACAAACCGGATTAGAGTTCCAGTAACTCCAAGTTGTCCTTAGACACAATAATAATCTTCCCCCTAGCACGACACAATGGCCAAAGGGCCTTATTTATCCAAGACTAACCCTAACCTTGGAGCACTAGTAATGACTATAATAAATTAACTTTAACTAAACATTATAAACGACACTTTCCACCCTCTTAGTTCTGGCCAACCTTTATTACTCCTCTTTTGTGGCTCTGGCCGAGGTCCATATCACAAACTCTTTAAATATAAGCCCACCCATGATGATGTTGATCATTTACCACAAGTTATAGACGTCTCTTTTTTTATTTTAATGAACGACAATATAAGTGTCTCTTTTTTATATACCATGTTAGCTAATTTTCTCCCTTTTTTTGGGCTTCTTGACGAAGCACAACTTCATCGTAATGTTTTACCTTTCGTTTCCCTATACTAATAATATCCAACATGTTTTACCAATGTTATGTCATCGAAAGATATCGGACTTCAGACGCAGTATTGGTGTTATAAATTTTTTTAAGGCTATGTCCTACAATATTGATAGTTCCTTTGGTTAGAAGAGACTAGAATTTGAGTACAAGGACATTCACAAACTACCTCCTACTCCCTTGAATAGATCGATCTAGAAACGAGTAAATGCTACCAATCAGAGTTAATAGAACATTATGAATAGTTTTAACTAGAAATATATAAATTTCAATAAATAGCATAAATTCTTATAAAGTAATATCTTAATATACTAAAACATAGTTCTTTCTTAAAGTTGACTTTTATTTTCATTTTGACTTTAATTTACACTTTTTAACCAATTAATTTCAATATATAAATAAAGAATAATAGCTAATATATATCCAATAGAATAATAGCTAATATATATCAATAGAATAATAGCTAATATTTATCAATAGTTAATATATTCTATCATATTAATATAAAAATAATTAATTAAAAATATATAAAATTTAATGTAAATATATTAAGATTTTAAAAGTAATTGTACTATTATTTTTTTTTATGTTTTTTTTAGTAATTGTCATGACATATATAAGAAAAACAGACATTAATTAAATTTTGGGCAAGAATGACAACGTCAACCTCATAACAGCGACTTAATTTTTTAAATTTTATAATAAATGAGCGATAGAATGAATGTTTATTTTAAAGACATGGGTCGTCATGCATGGTTCACAATGCCTATCGTCGTTTCACCACCTCTCAAACTCCACCATGTTACTTTGTGAAAAGTTATTGTAGTATTTGTATTTCGTTAACTTTGTGAAAATTAAACTAGTTCGATCTTACAAGCAGCAAACTTTATTATTCATATATTCTTCTATAATTAATACCAACAAAAATCACAAATATAGTAAAAAGTTCATAAACACTGAGAACCCACAAAGGTAATAATAAAAGGTTGTTATATATGTCGCAGATTATATTATTGCATACTGTATAATAAAACCTCAAGCTTGGGCCTTATGCGGAATGAGCTTAATTGGAAGTCCATGAACGGGCCTTGGAAGTGGGTCAATTACTACCTTTTCATCTGGAATCAACATTTCCCAATTGTATCTTGTTACTATGTTGTACATAAACACCAATATTTCTGCCCTTGCATACTCGTTTCCGGGGCACATTCTCGGACCGCCTCCAAATGGCACGTATGTGTAAGGTGCGGGACCGTCTCCTTCAAATCTCGAGGGGTCGAATTTCTCAGGGTTTGGGAAGAATTCAGGGTTCTTTTGCGTGTAATGTGGGATGTAATGTAGCTACAAGTTAATATAGATTAGATGAAATGTGTTAGGCGAAATCATCGAGTTAACTAATAAAAACTGTTACTCAAAGATATATATAGGTTCATGTGAGAACCATTCACATATGAACATCTGTAAGTGTAATTAACTTGATATGTTCATATGTAAACTAATTTGGTCACATATAACATTCATATACGTACCTTCCATCCTTTAGGAATTTTATAACCAGCGTAGGTGAAATCCTTTTTCGCAACACGAAAAGCCCCAACAGTTGGAGGACGCATCCTTAGCACTTCACACGCGACATTCCATGAGTACTTCATTTTACGCAAGTCTTCCCAGTTCAATAGTTCACCGGGCTCTTTCCCTTTTGCTATCTCCATTTGCTCTTTTTTAGTACATACATATCACAATAAGAATTATCAAATGTATGGGGTTTTTTTTAGAACGGCATTCTAATCTACTCCTACTCCTAAATTACACACATGTCTGGGATGAAACCCAGGCCTCTCGAAAAATCCCTATTAATCCACCCCCACAAATGTAGAAGTGTTGGGTTATATAACAATTTATCAAATCAAATCACAAAGCACGCAGCGGAAGATAAAACCTATGTAGTTAATTAATCAACCAAGATAGAAAACGTGTACCTTAAATTGATGAGAATAAATCAAGAAACTTTGTAAAAGTTTAAAATAAACTTCTCTACGATTGCACACACGACACGTGAATGCACGTATGCTAGTACTTGATCACGAACCGCAACGTTTGCTTTATCTCTTGATTTTGTCAAACAACTAAACCGAAAATCCCTTTGTTCTTGGGAGAGTTTCGGCCGAAAATAGAAGAGAAGGAGGAAGGAGGAGGAAGGAAAAAAGGTAATGAGGGCTTTTTCTATCTCCTATTTATATCCAAAACCCTTTTCATATTTGACATAGATTAGGATTCGTATTAGATATAAACTAGGATTAGTATATTAGAAACCAAGTCAAACTCAATGAGTTAAAAACTCATCAAAGAAAACCGGCCCCCCTTTATTTTATAATTAGGAAACTTCTAGAATCTCCTAATTACAAATTAAGCCTTCCTTAACTAACGCCGTTAGCTAGTAACCGTTAGTTTTTAACGACCACTCGTTAATTGAAATCGTGATCATATTAATTAAATACATTAAATATATTAATTAATATTAAATACATTTGTGTCGAGACGTGTGACCCCGTAGGCTTAAATCATTTCTGGACATACGTTCATTTCTACGTGATCATATAATTAAATACATTAAATATATTAATTAATATTAAATACATTTGTGTCGAGACGTGTGACCCCGTAGGCTTAAATCATTTCTGGACATACGTTCATTTCTACGTGATCATATACTAACAGCTCCCACTTGAGCTCGTAACAAATGAAGGTAATAACATTGGTTAGCGTCTAGCAACACGCCAATGCTCCCAGAAATATTTAAGTATAGTTTCTTAAAGTATATTTAAATGGTTGAGGCATTTATTATCCCTTTGTTCAAATACCGTGTTAAACATGAATACGGATCAATGTCATTTCATGATTTAACGATTCTGTTTCTCATTCCATAACTAATTAGAGATTACCAAATATAATCGAGAACCATCTGGATTTATTTGGGCACGGCCATGCAAACATCTTAATTAGTCCTAATGAGGGCGCCAATGGTATCATACTTCAACTTTTAAGTTGAAGGAACAAATCCTGTATTGACTACACGTGTCAGTCATCATACTTCAATACACTTTCTGAAAATAGCCCTTTATGTACTCCCTTATTCAGGAGAGTTAGAACTATATCAAGTAAGTGCAATCCATACATGCTGACCTGCTTGTATCTCAAGTCAAAGGATCAATAAAGTAACCATTTACGAATTTCACTTAATGACGTTGATCCATAAAGTGATGAATTCGTTAGTGGGGTAGTCCGATATGCATCAACTATGGATATCATGCGAGTTTGGTGGGACCATCCATTATATATTCCAAGAATATAACCAATTGCTCAGATTTGTCTTAATTTAATTATATTCCCATATAATTAATCGACAATGGACAATTTAGAATATTTATTAAAATATTCAAGGATTAAACATGCAAATATAGGATACAATTAATATTAAATGAAATCAAACATATCAAGTACTTTATTTCATTATCAAAAATATAAATTGTTTAACATCCCTTATCCAAATACCGAAACAACAGATTTACATGAAATAACTAGCTAATTAAGTCCTATGCCCTCGGCATGCCTTTCAAGCTTGGGCCTAGACAAAGCTTTTGTGAAAGGATCAGCTAAGTTAAAATCTGTGTGAACTTTGAGTAATTTGATTTCACCTAGTTCGATCTGCTCACGAACATAGTGATATCGTCTAGCATAATGTCTGGCACCTTTCTGAACTCCGGGTTCGTTGGCAATGATTAATGCACCAGTATTATCACAGTACATATCAGTGGGTAAGTCACTTGAGGGGATCACGTCAAGCCCGCTAATGAACTTCCTTATCCAGACTGCTTCCATTGCGGCTTCTGAGGCGGCAATGTACTCAGACTCTGTTGCAGACATGGCAACTGTTTTTGCTTGCTGCTTTTCCAATCCACAGCACCTCCGTTAAGAACGAAGACGAATCCTGACTGAGACTTCGTGTCATCTTTATCAGTTTGAAATCCAGCATCACAGTATCCGGTCACTTTGAGCTCCAAGTCTGGATTTCCTCCATACACCAAAAACATATCTTTAGTAGCCCGTAGGTACTTCAGAATGCTCTTAACAGCAGTCCAGTGACTTTCACCTGGATTCTGTTGATATCGGCTAACGATGTTTTGCGCGAACGCCACATCGGGTCTAGTGCATCTAACCGCATACATAATTGATCCCACAGCCGAAGCATAAGGGACTCTTCGCATACGCTCCACCTCATTAGGTGTAGTAGCACCCTGTTTGACAGATAAACTAAGTCCTTCTTGCATAGGTGTAAACCCACGCTTAGAATTCTCCATCTTGAATCGCTTCAAGACCTTATCAATATAAGCACTTTGACTTAGTCCAATTAATCGCTTTGATCTATCTCGGTAGATCTTGATTCCAAGAATAAATGTCGCTTCTCCTAAATCTTTCATGGCAAAACACTTTCCAAGATGGGATTTTACATCTTGCAACATCGGAATGTGTTTTCCTATGATCAATATGTCATCAACATACAAGACAAGGAAAGTAACATTACTCCCACTAGCTTTGCGATATACACATGGCTCATCGGGGTTTTGAACGAAACCAAACTTTTTGATTTCTTCATCAAACCTCTTGTTCCAACTTCTTGATGCTTGCTTTAGTCCATAAATGGACCTTTGAAGCTTGCATACTTTGTGGGATGTTTTGGATCAATAAAACCTTCAGGTTGATCCATATAGACTTCTTCATCCAAGTAACCATTTAAGAAAGCAGTCTTAACATCCATTTGCCATATCTCAAAGTCATAGTACGCAGCTATGGCTAAGAGAATCCTAATAGCTCTAATGTCCGCAACTGGAGAAAAGGTCTCATCATAGTCAACACCGAAACGTTGAGTATACCTTTCGCCACGAGACGAGCTTTATAGGTGTGTACATTTCCATCCATGTCCGTCTTCTTCTTGAAGATCCACTTACACCCAACAGTTTGAGCATTTTGTGGAAGATCAACCAAGCTCCAGACTTGATTGTCTTTCATGGATTTCATTTCCACCTTCGTAGCTTCAAGCCATTTTTCAGATTCCGGATCTGATAATGCAGCTTTGAAATTCGGAGGCTCATCGAGATCTCCTAAAACGTTTTCTTCTACCATTAGACATAATCTGTCAGTAGGACGTCTTGTCCTTTCGGACCTACGAAGTAGAATCGCTTCATCATCATCGACTTGAGGTTCATCACTTTGAACATTTTCCCCCCCAAGTTGATGATTGCTAGGAGCTTCAGAAGGTGACACATCTTCCACTTGAATCTCATCAAGTTCTACAATCCTCCCACTGTTCTCTGGAACTAATTTCTTTTCAAAGAATTCAGCATATCGAGCAACGCGAACAGTGTTTTTGACGGGATCATAGAAGTCGTAACCCATCGTTTCCTTAGGGTATCCGACAAAGATGCACTTAGTAGTTCTGGGTTCAAGTTTGTCAGGCGTATCGCGCTTCACAAGTGCCTCACATCCCCAGACTCTTAAGTAAGACAGATTAGGAACATTTCCATGCCATAATTCATATGGTGTCTTGTCAACCTTCTTGGTTGGAACCATATTGAGAATGCGTACAGCAGTCTCAAGAGCATAATCCCAAAACGAAAATGAGAGAGTCGTAAGGCTCATCATAGATCTCACCATGTCTAGCAAGGTTCGATTTCTCCTTTCAGACACTCCATTATGTTGAGGAGTGTATGGAGGAGTAAGCTGTTGGACAATTCCACACGCTTTCAGATAATCCTTAAACTCTTGGCTTAAGTATTCACCACCTCGATCCGAACGAAGAATCTTGATGGTCTTTCCGAGTTGATTTTCTACTTCATTTTTAAACTCTTTGAATGTTTCAAACACTTCATGTTTATGTTTAAGCAAGTAAACATAACCATAACGACTGAAATCATCCGTAAAAGTTATGAAGTAGCTAGCTCCTTTTCTTGACACATGTCTAAATGGGCCGCAAACATCGGTATGAATGAGTCCAAGAAGATCTTTAGCCCTCTCCGGTTTATGCGAAAAAGGTTTTCTCGTCATTTTGCCGGAAACACATGACTCGCATTTATCAAATGATTCATCATTTAATTGTAAGATCCCTTCACGTTGAAGTCTTTCAATGCGATTTTTGCCAATGTGTCCAAGACGACAGTGCCACAGATAAGTAGAGTCCAAGTTAGTCTTGGCTCTTTTGCTAACATTATACATTGAATTATTTGAATCACAACCACGCATATCAATTTCATAAATACCATCACAAGCAATAGCATCAAAATAATGAACATTATTTTAGAAACTGAAATGCCATAATCATTAAAAACATTAATGAAACCGTTGTCTTTCAACAAAGAAACTGAAACTACACCTCTAGTGATAGAAGGTGCATAATGACAATTGTCTAAAACAATAATTAAACCGGAAGGAAGAACTAAATGATATTCTCCAATCGCTTCAACAGGTGCTGGTAGACCATTGCCCACGAACAGCTGCAAAGCTCCGGGCTTCAGCTTCCTCCTTTTCCTAAGAGCCTGTAATTCATTACAGATATGAGTTCCACAGCCAGTGTCATAAACCCATGATTTACGCTTAGTAAAGGAAAATAATTCAATAGTGAAGATACCTGAAGTACTAGCAACGCTTGCTTGCTTCTTCTTCACATTCAACTCGGCAAGATACTTGGGACAGTTCCTCTTCCAGTGCCCGACTTCATTACAATGATGACAGGTCTGGTCTTTAGCCGGATGCTCTTTCTTAGCCGGAGGGGTTTTCTTTGGTTTTGGGGAATAAGCAGCTTGCTTACCCTTGCCTTTACCATCAAACTTGCCTTTAGCTTGGTGCGATTTCTTAGCTTTCTGGATCCGACCCCCCTTAATCATAAGGACATTTGGGTCATTGGCCTTCTTTGGAATCGTCTTCTCATATTCAATGAGCATAGCATGAAGTTCATTGACGCTTTTTTTCATAGAGTGCATGGTATAGTTTTGCACAAACCCTCATATTCCTTCGTAAGGGATTTGAGAATCATGCCAACTTTTACCTCTTTATGATAAGCGTACTCCATCGAATCCAATTTGTCAAAAATGCTCTTCATCTTGAGCACATGACTGCTAACCGATTTGCCAGATTCAAGTTTCATGTCATGAAGTTCCACGACTAAGTCGAACAGTTCCACTCTAGCTTGTTTTTCATACAAGGATTTAAGTTCTGTGATCATATCATATGGAGTGTAGAGTTCGAATTGTTTTTGAAGCTCGGGAGACATGCTCGCAAGCATCAAACAACAAACTTCATTGAATCTAGTGTACTGAATCCTATACTCAGCTTTTTCAGCTGCTGTGGATTCAGCACTTGGTTCGGTTGGCCATTGCCTTTCAATGACATCCATGCGTTCCTCAACTCTTAGAACAATTCTCAGTTGACGATACCAGTCATTGAAATTTGATCCATTAAGCTTTTCTCTTTCAAACATTTGCCGAAAAGCATTGGTGTTTGTGGAAGGATTCATTGCCATCTACAAAACAGATTAAGTTCAAAAATCAGTATTTTCGATAATAAATCCTTAAGAAATCAATTACCCAATGTTTATCAAATAAACAATTAATTTCATTAAGGCTAGGATCCAATTGACATACAATCATTTCATCAGTTGATCTGCTAGAAATGATTGCACTCAAAAGGTAAGTGACGAGCAGTAATTGCATTTCATGTGCAATTCCTAGTAAGAATGGGACCTACAAATCACACTTGATTCATCAAGTGATTTGTAATCATGTTTTGTCCCATCTTTTGCCACGGGTCAAGGTCTCACCGCTTAACTCGCTTTAAGTCGTCCAACCAAGAACGCGCAATTTGTCCACCACTGTGTACCAGTGAGTGGGATTTGCCATGCAACTGCCATTTCACCACTGTGTACCAGTGAGTAAAACAACAGCCACAAGTGTCCTTTACGAGTTGGGTGGCAATGACTTAAGTTTATTGGGTCAATCAATTTGATGTGTGATCAAAAAGTTATGTTTGAAGATTCATGCATATCTTCTAAACATAATATGTTTATAAAACTCATTTTTATTGCCTTTAAATACAAAAGAGCTCGGTAGCTCCATTCGAACGCACAAAGAAGCGCAAGGGCAAAGGTATGCGATAAACGCGATTTAAAAACCCGCCCTTTTAGGAGGCTAGCGCACTCCGACTTATACCTCTCTTAGAGTTTGTTCAAATGGGTGAGCCGGTGTATCTTTTGATTTTAGGACACCAATTTTATAAACAAAATCTTATTTCGATATATTTAGTCAAGTTTATTTTTCCAAAAACAATTTTGCACACAATTTTCATAAAAAGGCAAAATTAAACTTACTAAATTCACAACTTAACAATTAAGGTAATTAACCTATTTGGTCACTATGGTATAAGATTGGCTCCTCTTTCATATGGAAAGAGACCACATACATCAAGTTACCTTGATTGCGTAAGCCAAAATATCTATAACAAATTTATCTACCATAAAACAGGATGCTGATCTGGAAAATCCAGCAGCTTCACGACCAAATCTGGCCCTGAAGAAGGCCGAACTGGGCTTAGCACAAAACATAAAAGTTGTAGCCCTATGAGTCAAGCATCTACTGTAAAGATTTCAGCTTCCAACTCCTTACGGTTAATTAGTTATGATTTTTTTAGTGAACTGGTGTCAAACAGAAACTTTCACAAAACATAATCACATTGTCACACAATTAATTATTCAATTATCTAGCATAATTAACCCTTATGATCAAGATTTCATATCAATATATCTAAGTAATAATCATGAATAATTTGCATGAAAAATTCATGATTTTTACTTCTATTTAACAATTAAATAATTAAAAGTACACCATATATACATGCAATTTATCACATAAACATGTAATTAATCAAAACTTGGATTAGGAACCCTAAAAAAACAATTTTTTTTTTTTTTTTATTTTCTGGAAATTTTCGAACCATATATATAATTAATAATATAGATATTATTTGTTTCTTATTTAAATAATGTAATTAAATTACAAAAACAATTTAAATATATATATATATATATCCGAAAATTTGAAGATCAAGACCCTAACCCCCCTTCAAGTTTTGATTTAATTGGTAATTAAAAAACATACATAGTAGGCTCGTGATACCACTGTTGGGTTATATAACAATTTATCAAATCAAATCACAAAGCACGCAGCGGAAGATAAAACCTATGTAGTTAATTAATCAACCAAGATAGAAAACGTGTACCTTAAATTGATGAGAATAAATCAAGAAACTTTGTAAAAGTTTAAAATAAACTTCTCTACGATTGCACACACGACACGTGAATGCACGTATGCTAGTACTTGATCACGAACCGCAACGTTTGCTTTATCTCTTGATTTTGTCAAACAACTAAACCGAAAATCCCTTTGTTCTTGGGAGAGTTTCGGCCGAAAATAGAAGAGAAGGAGGAAGGAGGAGAAGGAGGAGGAAGGAAAAAAGGTAATGAGGGCTTTTTCTATCTCCTATTTATATCCAAAACCCTTTTCATATTTGACATAGATTAGGATTCGTATTAGATATAAACTAGGATTAGTATATTAGAAACCAAGTCAAACTCAATGAGTTAAAAACTCATCAAAGAAAACCGGCCCCCCTTTATTTTATAATTAGGAAACTTCTAGAATCTCCTAATTACAAATTAAGCCTTCCTTAACTAACGCCGTTAGCTAGTAACCGTTAGTTTTTAACGACCACTCGTTAATTGAAATCGTGATCATATTAATTAAATACATTAAATATATTAATTAATATTAAATACATTTGTGTCGAGACGTGTGACCCCGTAGGCTTAAATCATTTCTGGACATACGTTCATTTCTACGTGATCATATACTAACAAGAAGTGGGACTCGAACCCAGGTGGATCCCCCGAAGGTCAAAGACCTGGGCACCAACCCCATTGGCAATTATCAAATGTATGTATTAGCTACTTTGTAGACCACTTTAAAAAGAAGAAAAAAATGTACATAAACAGTGTTGATATTAGTTGATTTTGGTTCTTCTGTATATATACCATTTAGTACTCCTTCGTATACGTCAGGGTGGTCGACGAGAGTCATCATAATAAACACGACCGTGGTGTTAATAGTGTCGTAACCACCGATGAGCAACCCTAGTAAGTCACTAGACATGCCACCATCGGTTGTTGGAGCGTTGTTGGGATCTTGATTCCGTTTATCAACCTCGACAATCATATGAGACAAAAGATCTTGAGATGCATTAGCGGTTCCATTAGCATGGTCGTTTCTTCGTTGGGCAATTATGCCGTTTATGACTTCTCGAATTCTGTTTGATGCTTTAACTCCACGGTTGAACCTAGTTCCTGGAATGTTGATTGGGACCGCGATGATTCCACCTGCTGCATCCACAAACGGCTTTGCAAGCTTCTCTAACTCCGTCGGATCACGCACCCCTAAAAGCAACTTCACGGCCAAGGCAAATGTGTATTTTGCAACGAATGGGCATACCTCAACCTAGTAATTTCACATACCAATTTCAATTATTCTTTTTGAAATATATATTTCAAAACATCTAATTAATATATGATTATAAATATAGTGAGTGCATGATGAATACACAATTAGGAAAACTTAAGTAATGTGGAATTGAACATTTTTGTCCTTTTATAACCCACTTCCTTTTTCTATAAAATTTCCAATTTTAGTAACCTTTCAGTCGCAAAAGAATCACTACACACACACAACTACTATACACAACAAAAAAACAGATATACATATTTAACATACAAAACAGAAAAAATCAAACACAAAATTAATTAACCTTATCATGGCCAATCCAGTAATCCTTCAAATGCTGTCTCAACTCTTTATCCATATCTCCAACATAATTCTTAACAGCATTTGCTCTCAAGAAAGGTGGCAACAATTGTCGCACCTTAGCCGACTCAGCAGTGACAGACTTATTATGCGATTTCTTAATAATACTCTCAACCGAACTCGGCCACCATACTTCAACAAGCTTGTTTTCTTGAGAAAACAAGAACTTGTTGCCTTCCGGGCCACACAAAAACGCCATTTGTTCACCAAGGACCGATGCTTTAAATACGTCCCCAAATATTTTTTTCTTTGCATCACAAACTTCTCGTTCGTGCCACTTCTTAGCTTCTTGAAGTAGTCGATGCTTTCACCGACTAGTGGGAATCTAAAGTGGCCCGGAACGTTTGATTTTGCGGTGAGCAAAAAGTTGAGAAAGAAAATTGTTGCCTTCCGGGCCACTCAAAAACGCCATTTGTTCACCAAGGACCGATGCTTTAAATACGTCCCCAAATATTTTTTTCTTTGCATCACAAACTTCTCGTTCGTGCCACTTCTTAGCTTCTTGAAGTAGTCGATGCTTTCACCGACTAGTGGGAATCTAAAGTGGCCCGGAACGTTTGATTTTGCGGTGAGCAAAAAGTTGAGAAAGAAAATTGTGACAATGGGCAAAAGTATAGAGCAAATTAGCAGCAGGGGATCCATTAATTCACGTAACTTTGCTTTATGAATAATATTGCATGTTGATGAGTGGGATTATATGTATGCATGTACATATATATATATAGACAAATACACACGTTTCCCATGGTAAGCACGATATTGTGCATATACTCACTAAACCTGAGCATGTGTAAAACGACAACCTTCACGTACTTATTTTTACTTCTTGTTTTAGTCTTTTTATTTTTGATTTTTAATTTAGAATTTAACCTGCGATCTAACTACGACCATCCATTCTGCAGTTACAATAAATGTATGAAAATATCTATATCTTAAACACGAATTGATTCATTAAATATAAGTTTGAGTTTCTGCTAAACAAAACAGTCTGTAGTTAATATACATTAAATAGTTGGACACTTATCATAAAGTTTAAGAGTGAGTTTTTAATATGAAATATACAATTTTATTATACACACTAATGAGCTCTTATTGTAAACAACTAGTTATTTTGTACGAGTATAAGATACCTTAAGACTGCATTTAACATTTTCCGTATAAATTTTATTTGTATATTTGAAAATTTTAAGATAATTAATGAGGTGTGCACTAGCAATATATTTCTTTGTATGAACATATTTATTTATATAATAAAATTTAACCATCTATAATAAATTATAATTTTATTGTATATTTATATAATATGTAACCATATAATGCATGTATTTCTGTATATGGTTAAATTTTGTTATAATTATATCATATCATATGCAAAAAAGGCTTTTTAATTTTTTAATTTTTCTAGCATGTTGTTTAAGTTACCTTTTCGAGGAATTAAAAATTTAATGGATTCCGAATCTTATTAGATTTTTTTAAAAATCATCTCTTACGGATAAGCTACATTGTCTAGCTGAAATTATGCTACCGCAAAGAGATTTTTCGAGAAAATATCTTACAGACATATATTAACTCTAAGATTCAAGTCTATGATCTGTGTATAAAATTCCAGATGTATTCCAATAATCTGGCTTCATTTGCTTGTATATCTTACTAGATGATTTTCTTTATGGACCATTCAATTTTATGAATAAAGACAATGGTCAGTGGCTTATTAGTAAGGTCTTAAACCTTGGAAAATCCACTATGGTTTAAATCTCACTTCCTATATTTGTAGGAGTGGATTATTGAGGGGCTTTTCGAGAGTCATGGTTTTCATATCCTAAACATACGTGGTTTGAGTTCCACATACTGCTCAATTTAATGTAACTGTGGAGTCTCAAACGTTAACTACTAACTCGGGGTAAAAAAAAAAAATCTGATGAATAAGGGGCAAGGGTGTAGTGCCAATGGCTTGGCAAATTGGCAAGTCTTGGCAAGTTTTCGACCAATGAGAAGTCAACACGTGTCGTTGCCAAAAACTTGTCAAATTACATGGTGTAGCAAACAAAACTAACCAAAACTTGCCAATTTACCAATGCCGGAAAACATATAAAAGGTAACCGGAAATTAAAAAAAGTTGCCGGAAAACATAAAAAGTGACCGTTTTTTTTATAAAATAGAAACTTGGGCTCAGAATTTGGGGGTCGGGAATTTCGGAAATCGGAGACGCCATGGCTGCTAACCCGAAGGTTTACCCCGCCAAGATACGCCCCGGATCATCCAAGTCCCATTTTTACGAACATTTTGTATCATCATCGCCCATTTAACGTAACACCGGCAACCTAACTGTTCAACGATACCATCATCGGCTAAAACTACTTTTTCCGGCTACCTATTGCTTTAATGGAACAAAATCCGGCAACGCTACCGCTAAGTTAACACTACCAAGCTAATCACAAACATGCAATTAACGACATTGTAAAAAGATAAATACACACACACACACACACACACACACACACATATATATATATATATATAAGCAGCAGTTAACCATAAACCCAAGAAAGGGCTCGCCGGAAAACCACAGCCGCCGTAAGCAGCAGCAACAGTTAACCGGAAAACCCAAGAAAGAGCTCGCCGGAAAACCGAAGCAACAAAGCAACAGGAAACCCTAAATCTATTAAACCGGAAACCCCAAAAAAGGGGTCACCGGAAAACCGATTAAAGTAGTCAAATAGCCAACTACACCCTTGCCAAAGACAAACAAAGATTTGGCCGTAAAAAAAGTGAACGTTTCTGGCCGGCAACCACCGGAAACCCCAAAAAGGGGTTTCTGATCTCACCGGAAAGGGTGCTATATAACGTTAGGAGCATCGACAAGTTTTATCGGCATGTATTCCGGCAATAAAAGCCAAGAAAAACATAGATCTAGCCTAAAATCGAAAAACCCCCAAATTTTCCGGTTAGGTTTCCGGTGAAGATGAAGTTTTGGCACAAGAACAAAAAAAAACGGTCACAAAGGCACGCTCCCAACGTTCACAAGGATCGGCCAAAACATGCCGATATATATAGCCAAAACTAGCCGATTAAACTTGCCAAAACTAGCCGATGCATGTGCTATAAGTTTGCCAAAGTGTAACATCCGTGAGTTTTGACTGTTTGACTTTACGTGCAATTTGACTAACAATTTAAGTTAATGAAATATTTGGGTCGTTTTGTGATTAAATGACAATGTGGTATGTTCGTCGGGTCGATAATATGTTTTAATCGGTGTTTAAATGCCTAACATTTTGTAATTTGGCTTGGGAAGAGAAACGGGTCGACCCGTGGGTGATCCACGACCCACCAGCCCCCCTTGACCCATTTCCCTCCCCTTATCTCTTCACTTTCACCACACATTTCCTTTTTCTCTTCTCTTTTTCTCTCTAAGTAAAGCAAGACTATCCAATCTCATTTCTTCATTCCTCTTGCATCAATTTGGTGTTTTGGAACTGTTTTAATACAAGAATCATAGTCATTTATATCTCATTGTCATCATATCGAAGGATCAAAAGTCATAGTGCAAGGATTCTTACCCATTTTGTCATAAATTGGGTTCTAGCTCGAGAAGGAAGTTTTGGTAAGTCAAATTCATCCCATTTGTATCTACTTATGTTTGTTTATGCATTTCTATTCGTTTCGAGCATTTACAAGTCTCAAATCGACTCAAAATGGAATTTGGGTCAATTTAGGGTTTTGGTTTGGTTTGATCGATTTGGTTGTTTTGATGATGTTATGGATGGAAATATGGGTTTGGGTAAGTGTATTTGTGCATTAAATGTCAAATGTAACTTCAAAAACGAGTCTATAGCCTTATGGGTCGATTTAGGGTTTTAGTTTTTGAGTAAATAGGGTTTTGGGTTGCGTTTTTCTGCATAAATGGTTGTTGTTCGTGGGTTTGCCCAGCAAGGGGTGTAACCTACGGCCCTGGAGGGCGTAGGTTACGCTAGGTATAGTTTGTATGGGCGTAAGTTACGGCCCATAGGGGCGTAGCTTACGCCAGTTGTCCAGTTTCTGATTTCTTGTTTGATATAATTCGACTTCCAGAACCCTAGTAACGCATCGAGCTTCAATCTAAATCCCACTGAAGAGGATATGGCATATGTAGTGTATAAATCCCACTGAAGAGGATATGACATATGTAGTGTATAAATCCCACTGAAGAGGATATGACATATGTAGTGTATAAATCCCACTTAAAGAGGATATGACATATGTAGTGTATAAATCCCACTGAAGAGGATATGACATATGTAGTGTATAAATCCCACTGAAGAGGATACGATATATGACGTGTATAAATCCCACTGAAGAGGATATGATACTTGATTTGAATGGATGTTACGTATATTACTTGAGTGTATTGTTTATTACACGTTGTACTTGTTTGTGTAATCTTGTTGTGGATGTCGTTGTGTTTTTCATAGAGGCTCACTGTAAGTCATGTTTCGCCTCTACTCGTATATTATGATTATTGACGATGGTTTCTAATGGACCATTACTGCGAACTCACCAACCTTGTGTTGACTATGCTTAGTACACTTTTCAGGTAACCAGGTTAATCCAGGGCGTGGAGTCTGATTATTTGCTTGCTGTTGAACCCGGACTTAGACTTATATGGATCAAGGATCCATTTGCCTTCTTTTGCATTGTACTTAGAACCGTTAGCCATCTTTTGATGTTCTGTTGTAATATTTGATGATGACTTGCTCTTTATGTATTTTGATACCTGTTTATCTTACTGTAAGGATTCTTTGAATCCTTTATTTGCATTTAGTTCATGTTCTACATTAATCCCACCTTGTGCTATATGATTTCCGTGATATTCTGAGCCTTGGATTGGGGTGTTACAGAATGGTGGCCCATGCGTGGTCGTAGAGAATTAGGCGGTTTGACCTAGACTACGGCTTAAGTTAAAACTCTTCATATAGCATGCATGGTTAGGAAATTTGCGTGCAACGTGAATTCTGTGAACCCTAGAAAGTGTATATTGTGAGTTCGTAGTTAAGACTACTTATGTGATGGCTTGAATTCAACGTGATGAATGTGGAATGAGTACAATGTGGTTAATGTGTGCATTGACTGAATTTGATTGTCGTTGATGTGGATTGTTACTAATAATTGATGCTAGTTGGATGATTTAGAGCAAAATGAAGTTATGTTATTAACTTAGTATAATATTGTGGCAACCCTAAAAGGACCCGATCAACTCTTTTATGGTCACCCAATATTATAACAAGTTAATAACATCATGGATTGCGCATGCATGGCTTAGAGTATAATATGGAACCGATATGCTTAATGGAAGTTGATTAGGTGGAGGGTTAGCCATTGGTACACCCTGTATACATACCCGGTCAATAACTAGAGAGCATATCGAATTCGGATTATACTTTAAACCACTCGTGTTAGTTGACTTGTTTTAGTTGCTTGTAATGAGATGTGTTGAATACGAGTATTTGGTTTTGATGGTAGACAATTGTTGTGAACTTGGCACGAGAACATGATAGATAACAATTACTTGAGAACTTTGATATGTTGTCCTTAGCGTAGTGATATGAAACACGTATGATATGTTGGTATGATAGCACGATATATGACAATTACTTGACAACATTTATGTGCTGGCCTTAGTGTAAAGACATTAAACATGTGTAGTGTGTTGGCATGAAAGTACTAACTACTAGTGCGGCTAACATGAGAGCAATTGTGAAGCTAACCCCCGGGTCATAAACTCTAGAACTATTACTATTATTGGATTTGGTAGTGGAATGACATGTTGACTAGTATGATTTAGTAACATATATGTTATGCATGTGTGATGTGTATGTATGTAAGGCCCGTAGTGGTCAAGTTGACGTTGTAAATGCTTTTGTTGTGATTCGACTTAAACGTATTGATAAACGGTTAGAATACAATGCGATAAATATGTTGATATGCACCTTGAGAGAATGTCAAGGTTGTAAGCATCCTAACTCTCACGTATTATAAACGGTTGATATTCCAACACTAATGATGTTAATGGTAATCGGTGAACAATAAGGATATGTTTCTTAATAGTATGTGAAATTGGACATGTATGAGACATTGTTAAACTTGGTTGTAAGCATGATATAACGTAGTTGGTAATGCACGTGTAAAATGTACTAGTGGATGGATGATCATATGAATGAATTTAACATGCTAATTTTTATTGCATGATTTCGGGAAAACTATATCATTAAACTTGGTTTTTAGGCGTGATACAACGGAAATAGGTAATGCATGTGTAGGTGTGTTAATCAAGGAACACTTTCATGAAAAGATTGGTATACTAGTTTGATAGTTTTAGCATGTATAAATCATGTTGTTAAGCTAAATTGTATGCATGAGATAAGCGAATATGGTGATGCATGTATAAATATTTACTCAATGTACGATTATATGAATAAGAACGGTAGACATGTTTGACAATTTGAGTATGCCCAAAATGCTAATTCTTAACCTGGTTATAAGAACGAATTAGTAATGATTGAAAACTTATGCATAGTTATACCCAACGTATGAGAGATTGTATGTACGACTTGGTATTGCGAGATTAGTTGATAGTCCTACAAAATCTTACCTTCTAACTTGGTTATGTGAATAAATTGTTAGGATATGCGGTGGAGCAAGTAGGGTTACCATGATATCCTAATTGTCGAATGTGCTTGAATTTCGTTGCCTAACTAATTTGGTGAAATGAATCGTTAGGACTTGGTAATACATGCGTAAAGTAAATTGGAGTCTTGGGAAATTGTGTGTATAGGTTGTGTGTATAGGTTGCCATGCCAGCCAAATTGCTTTAATATATCAACATCTTGTTGCCTAACTTGCTTATTAAATACATAGTTAGGAATTGAAGATGCATGCGTAGATGTAAATGGTATAGCTGGTACGACCATTATAAACTACTTGACTAAGTTATTTCCCCTTGTTTAATGTATGATTTAGTCAGTAACATAGAGATTATAAGTATAGTTATATTATGAAGATGAGAACTTCGTTGTATTATACGCCCCTAAGATGGAACCTTAGGACAATACTTGAGCTAACTAAAGTGGCATGACAATAGATGAATAACGATGGAAACAACCGCGATGCCATTGTGAGGATGACAGCGAGTACATAACGATTTATTTTGAGCATCTATGCAACTATAAACTTACTATGGGTGAGAAGGAACGACCTTGGTTAGGCTAACCATAGATTGAACAAATAAAATAAAAATTTAAAAGTCTACCCAACATGTAAAATATGCGCAAGCACGAGCGTCGCGGGAATGGAGTTGTGGTCTAAACGATATTGGGTGGTATATAAACACGTACACGATTGGTAAAGGTTGATTTAATTGAACGCCTAACTTAATGCGCAACCGAGAGCTCATAAAGATGGGAACGATGAGCCAATTGAGTGCCGTAGTGAGAGTCACAAGTGAGATGTGGGAAGCTTGAGCCCTTATAGTGTACGATTCTCAAATCTTTTAGGCCTAAACGGATCCCTAGATCGTTGTCCATCACACAAAGGTGGTGCCGTCAAGATTGGATGTCGTGGACACGAGCCCTGCCATTGCCAAAATGGAAGACCGGAGGTGAAAGCAAACGTTTGACTTCAGTGATTGAGCCGCCGACCAGTGGGTGAAACATGTCACTAGTGCGCTAACTATAAGTCAAATCGTCATAATAAGTGTTACCTGTTTACAACTAATTGCACTTAATGTTAACCGCGATATGTATATATATATAACAATAATAAATAATAAATTCCTGGACACTGACAATAAACTCGTTTGAGAAAATGGAATTATAACCCGGAGATCGATGAATCATGGCGAAAGGTTCTAACACTTGGTATGAAGGATGCGTGCGGCGTCACCCGGTTCTAAATAACCTAACGAGCTATAAACTAAAAACTTGTTACATAATACGGCTCCTTTAATCGAATGAATTTTTGCTAATATAATAGTAAGATGTTTTGAGATAGATGCGATTATTCTAAACGAATAGACAAATGAATCTTTGGTAAACATCCCTAGAGATTTTCAAAAATTAAATTGCGTAACAAATTGTAACTTATGAAAGAGTTCTTTTAACGAGGGAATCAACCATGGCGTGTACGAGATGGAATGATCAGAATGGGAATGGCATGTGAGTGGAAACCCGAGCTGTCCTATAGTACTAAAGGAAGCCACGTGCTACAAGTGATGAGAGCGGATAACATTAGCGAGATTTGAATCTTTTGAGAGCGAGAGTCGTTGTAATTTCGAGGAACCGGTAGGAATCTTAGGTAGCGAGGTCAAGAAGCTAAGGGACAAACGCTACACGAATTTCAGAGGTTGGACGATACACTAGACGCGGAAACGAGTTCACTTGGGAGCGAGGGGACCGTGTAAGGGTTGGATACCTAAAACTGTTTAACAACTAGGGTTTTGTTGAACTTCGGGACGAAATTCTTTTGACGGGGGAATAATGTAACATCCGTGAGTTTTGACCGTTTGACTTTACGTGCAATTTGACTAACAATTTAAGTTAATGAAATATTTGGGTCGTTTTGTGATTAAATGACAATGTGGTATGTTCGTCGGGTCGATAATATGTTTTAACCGGTGTTTAAATGCCTAACGTTTTGTAATTTGGCTTGGGAAGAGAAACGGGTCGACCCGTGGGTGATCCACGACCCACCAGCCCCCCTTGACCCATTTCCTCCCCTTATCTCTTCACTTTCACCACACATTTCCTTTTTCTCTTCTCTTTTTCTCTCTAAGTAAAGCAAGACTATCCAATCTCATTTCTTCATTCCTCTTGCATCAATTTGGTTGTTTTGATGATGTTATGGATGGAAATATGGGTTTGGGTAAGTGTATTTGTGCATTAGAATGTCAAATGTAACTTCAAAAACGAGTCTATAGCCTTATGGGTCGATTTAGGGTTTTGGTTTGGTTTGATCGATTTGGTTGTTTTGATGATGTTATGGATGGAAATATGGGTTTGGGTAAGTGTATTTGTGCATTAGAATGTCAAATGTAACTTCAAAAACGAGTCTATAGCCTTATGGGTCGATTTAGGGTTTTAGTTTGGTTTGATCGATTTGGTTGTTTTGATGATGTTATGGATGGAAATATGGGTTTGGGTAAGTGTATTTGTGCATTAGAATGTCAAATGTAACTTCAAAAACGAGTCTATAGCCTTATGGGTCGATTTAGGGTTTTGGTTTGGTTTGATCGATTTGGTTGTTTTGATGATGTTATGGATGGAAATATGGGTTTGGGTAAGTGTATTTGTGCATTAGAATGTCAAATGTAACTTCAAAAACGAGTCTATAGCCTTATGGGTCGATTTAGGGTTTTGGTTTGGTTTGATCGATTTGGTTGTTTTGATGATGTTATGGATGGAAATATGGGTTTGGGTAAGTGTATTTGTGCATTAGAATGTCAAATGTAACTTCAAAAACGAGTCTATAGCCTTATGGGTCGATTTAGGGTTTTGGTTTGGTTTGATCGATTTGGTTGTTTTGATGATGTTATGGATGGAAATATGGGTTTGGGTAAGTGTATTTGTGCATTAGAATGTCAAATGTAACTTCAAAAACGAGTCTATAGCCTTATGGGTCGATTTAGGGTTTTGGTTTGGTTTGATCGATTTGGTTGTTTTGATGATGTTATGGATGGAAATATGGGTTTGGGTAAGTGTATTTGTGCATTAGAATGTCAAATGTAACTTCAAAAACGAGTCTATAGCCTTATGGGTCGATTTAGGGTTTTAGTTTTTGAGTAAATAGGGTTTTGGGTTGCGTTTTTCTGCATAAATGGTTGTTGTTCGTGGGTTTGCCCAGCAAGGGGTGTAACCTACGGCCCTGGAGGGCGTAGGTTACGCTAGGTATAGTTTGTATGGGCGTAAGTTATGGCCCATAGGGGCGTAGCTTACACCAGTTGTCCAGTTTCTGATTTCTTGTTTGATCTAATTCGACTTCCAGAACCCTAGTAACGCATCGAGCTTCAATCTAAATCACTTCTTAACTTATTTAACAATGATTAAGAGTCCTAGAAGTCACCTAATGTCGAAAACCATTTGGAAACCTAATTAGGGTTTTGTCGAATATTTGATGAACTACGTATATGTGTATTGGTATGTTAATGTGTATGTACATTATCGATATTTAGGTTTTGGACGTGAAGTGAACATCGAACGACTGTAACTCAACTTTGTATCAGATTTAACTTCTTTGCCGATCAGGTGAGTTTCGTAGCTCCCTACTCAATAGAGATTCGGGCTGAAAAGTGTACATATACGTGTTTGTTGGATTGTTTGGTTGATTTGATTGACTGTCTAGTTAATTTCTAATTGATTGTCGATTGATAGATAGTTTTGGCTGGTTGTGTGATGGTTTACGAATGTGATTGTGATATTGTAATTTATTAGGATAGAAGTACGTACATGGAAGTCGGTTTTACTTTCAAAGAGTTTTAGATGTGGTGGGAAGGCTGCGGATGACCCTATATATAAATCCCACTGAAGAGGATATGACATATGTAGTGTATAAATCCCACTGAAGAGGATATGACATATGTAGTGTATAAATCCCACTGAAGAGGATATGACATATGTAGTGTATAAATCCCACTGAAGAGGATATGACATATGTAGTGTATAAATCCCACTGAAGAGGATATGACATATGTAGTGTATAAATCCCACTGAAGAGGATATGACATATGTAGTGTATAAATCCCACTGAAGAGGATATGACATATGTAGTGTATAAATCCCACTGAAGAGGATATGACATATGTAGTGTATAAATCCCACTGAAGAGGATATGACATATGTAGTGTATAAATCCCACTGAAGAGGATATGACATATGTAGTGTATAAATCCCACTGAAGAGGATATGACATATGTAGTGTATAAATCCCACTGAAGAGGATATGACATATGTAGTGTATAAATCCCACTGAAGAGGATATGACATATGTAGTGTATAAATCCCACTGAAGAGGATATGACATATGTAGTGTATAAATCCCACTGAAGAGGATATGACATATGTAGTGTATAAATCCCACTGAAGAGGATATGACATATGTAGTGTATAAATCCCACTGAAGAGGATATGACATATGTAGTGTATAAATCCCACTGAAGAGGATATGACATATGTAGTGTATAAATCCCACTGAAGAGGATATGACATATGTAGTGTATAAATCCCACTGAAGAGGATATGACATATGTAGTGTATAAATCCCACTGAAGAGGATATGACATATGTAGTGTATAAATCCCACTGAAGAGGATATGACATATGTAGTGTATAAATCCCACTGAAGAGGATATGACATATGTAGTGTATAAATCCCACTGAAGAGGATATGACATATGTAGTGTATAAATCCCACTGAAGAGGATATGACATATGTAGTGTATAAATCCCACTGAAGAGGATATGACATATGTAGTGTATAAATCCCACTGAAGAGGATATGACATATGTAGTGTATAAATCCCACTGAAGAGGATATGACATATGTAGTGTATAAATCCCACTGAAGAGGATATGACATATGTAGTGTATAAATCCCACTGAAGAGGATATGACATATGTAGTGTATAAATCCCACTGAAGAGGATATGACATATGTAGTGTATAAATCCCACTGAAGAGGATATGACATATGTAGTGTATAAATCCCACTGAAGAGGATATGACATATGTAGTGTATAAATCCCACTGAAGAGGATATGACATATGTAGTGTATAAATCCCACTGAAGAGGATATGACATATGTAGTGTATAAATCCCACTGAAGAGGATATGACATATGTAGTGTATAAATCCCACTGAAGAGGATATGACATATGTAGTGTATAAATCCCACTGAAGAGGATATGACATATGTAGTGTATAAATCCCACTGAAGAGGATATGACATATGTAGTGTATAAATCCCACTGAAGAGGATATGACATATGTAGTGTATAAATCCCACTGAAGAGGATATGACATATGTAGTGTATAAATCCCACTGAAGAGGATATGACATATGTAGTGTATAAATCCCACTGAAGAGGATATGACATATGTAGTGTATAAATCCCACTGAAGAGGATATGACATATGTAGTGTATAAATCCCACTGAAGAGGATATGACATATGTAGTGTATAAATCCCACTGAAGAGGATATGACATATGTAGTGTATAAATCCCACTGAAGAGGATATGACATATGTAGTGTATAAATCCCACTGAAGAGGATATGACATATGTAGTGTATAAATCCCACTGAAGAGGATATGACATATGTAGTGTATAAATCCCACTGAAGAGGATATGACATATGTAGTGTATAAATCCCACTGAAGAGGATATGACATATGTAGTGTATAAATCCCACTGAAGAGATATGATATTTGATTTGAATGGATGTTACGTATATTACTTGAGTGTATTGTTTATTACACGTTGTACTTGTTTGTGTAATCTTGTTGTGGATGTCGTTGTGTTTTTCATAGAGGCTCACTGTAAGTCATGTTTCGCCTCTACTCGTATATTATGATTATTGACGATGGTTTCTAATGGACCATTACTGCGAACTCACCAACCTTGTGTTGACTATGCTTAGTACACTTTTCAGGTAACCAGGTTAATCCAGGGCGTGGAGTCTGATTATTTGCTTGCTGTTGAACCCGGACTTGGACTTATATGGATCAAGGATCCATTTGCCTTCTTTTGCATTGTACTTAGAACAGTTAGCCATCTTTTGATGTTCTGTTGTAATATTGAATTTCGTATATATAGTATACCTTTTAATAAATAAACACAAGTTCTCACAGATTATTCATATTCTTTAATTTACTAATAGTACATTAATACCACAAAATTGACGATCATAAGTTCATAACAGGACGTACAATTTTATTACGACAATTGCATAAAAAGGCTTAAGTTTGGGCCTTATGAGGAGTGAGCTTTATTGGAAGTCCATGAACGGGCCTTGGAAGTGGGTCAATTACCACTTTTTCATCTGGAATTAGCATTTTCCAATTATATCTTGTGACTATGTTGTACATAAACACCAATATTTCTGCCCTTGCATACTCGTTTCCGGGGCACATCCGTGCACCGCCTCCGAATGGCACGTACGTGTAAGGTGCGGGACCGTCTCCTTCAAATCTCGAGGGGTCGAATTTCTCAGGATTCGGAAAGTATTCAGGGTTCTTTTGAGTGTAATGTGGGATGTAATGTAACTACAAATCATCAATATAGAAGGATTGGGAGAAATTGTATTAATTAGGCGAAATCATGGAGTTACTAAATTGTTTGTTGATGAATAGAGGGTTTACCTTCCATCCTTTCGGAATTGTGAAACCACCAAAAGTGAAATCTTTCTTCGCAACACGGAAAGCACCAACTGTCGGAGGACGCATCCTTAGCACTTCACAAGCTACATTCCATGAGTACTTCATTTTACGCAAGTCTTCCCAGTTCAATAGCTCAGCGGGCGCTTTTCCTTGTGCTATCTCCATTTGCTCTTTTTAGTGACAAAATAACAATGTGGACATTAGTTTGTTTGTTACGTCTTTAAAACAGAATGTTACATTTTAAACGCTAAAATGGGTCGGTTGGGAAGTACTTATTAGAAAAAAAATAATGTTTTTATAAATTAATCTCGTTGTAATTATTGTGTAAGCGTAACAATTTATTTATTATAAAAAACATAAATTTTATATAATGATCGATGTTAGTGACCTACCTTTTAGTACTCCTTCGTATACGTCAGGATGATCGACAAGAGTCATCATAATGAACACGACCGTGGTGTTGATAGTATCATAACCACCGATGAGCAAGCCTAGTAAGTCACTAGACATGTCACCATCTGTCGTGGGAGCGTTACTGGTATCCTGATTCCGCTTATCAACCTCGACGATCATGTGAGAAAGCAAATTTTGAGATGGAGTGGCAATTCCATCCGCAAGGTCCTTTCTTCGTTGGGCAATTATTCCGTTTATGACTTCCCGAATTTTGTTTGATGCTTTAACTCCACGGTTGAACCTTGTTCCCGGAATGTTGATTGGGACCGCGATGATACCACCTGCTGCATCCACAAACGGCTTCGCGAGCTTCTCTAACTCTGTCCCATCACGCACCCCCAATAGCAACTTTACGGCCAATGCAAATGTGTATTTCGCAACAAATGGGCATACCTCAACCTAGTAATCACGAATACATACAAACATATTACTCCGTATTTATCAATTCAGCCACTTAATATACTCAACATTTAATGACTAAAAAAATATACTGAAGGCTAGAGTCACACTACGATAAAACATGTACAAAAAGTTTAATTATACTCAAACGAAAAAATGCTAATTACCTTATCATGCCCGGTCCAATAATCCTCCAAATGCTGTTTCAATTCGGAATCCATGTCCGCAATATAATTCTTAACCGCATGAGCTCTCAAGAAGGGAGGCAACAATTGTCTCACCTTGGCCGATTCAGCAGTGACCGACTTATTATTTGATTTCTTGATGATACTTTCAACCGAACTCGGCCACCATACTTCAACAAGCTTGTTTTCTTGAGAGAACAAGAACTTGTTGCCTTCCGGGCCACACAAAAACGCCATTTTTTCACCAAGAATTGATGTTTTAAAAACATTTCCAAATATTTTTTTCCTTTGCATGACAAACTTCTCGTTGGTGCCACTTCTAAGCTTCTTGAAGTAATCGATGCTTTCACCGATGAGTGGCCAGCCATATTTGCCGGGAATGTTTGATTTTCCGGTGAGAAATTGGTGCAAAAAGAAGATGGTGATGGTTGGCACAAGTATGGAGGAAACTAGCACAAGAGTATCCATTATTGAGATTAGCTAGCTTGTTACTCTTGCTTGTAATTTATGAGTAGTGTAGTTTATGGTTAATGAGTTTTTTGTGTATGTATAGTATATATAATATGTGTATAATGGGAGAAGAAGACATGGTTTGGAATATATATGTAAGAAATGACAATAACCAGAATAACACAAAGACAAACGTACTTGAGCGAGATATATGGCAAACAACGGCATTTGGTCACCCCTTGAATATATTTAAAAAATTGGTGTGTTTAACATATTATCTAGAGGTAGATTCTAAATTGTGTTTATACGTTTTTGACCTTAATTGACTTGCTTTTGATAATTAAACCTCAAGCTTACTTGATATAGACACCAAGTTATATATTGACAAAAATTCATCTTTCCACAAAAAATCTCAGCTTCAAATTCTGCTATAAATATTAATTACTCGTAATATCTTGAAGTGGCTAGAGAAATAATTAGAACCAGCCGCAGATAAAATAAAAAATAAAAAATAAAAAAAAAAAAAATCCAGTTAGGCCATTACATCTAAATTAAAAAATGGTTCGCTATTCCCAAATAACCTGAATAAGATCAACCTCGACCTTTAAACTTTTTCAAATAATTGGAGTTGTTTTTTTTAAATTTTATGGTTAGAGCTTGTTGGTTATTTAACTTGATAAGATAAATGTCAAATAATTTCTTGTTAACAAAACCATAGTAAAGCATATACGAGTTTATATTTTTATTATCATCTATCGTGCATGGATAGAAACTTTGGCGGGACCACTGATCTTCGGATCGGAAAGAAGAAAGTGTGTCAAGTTAAGAACCCCAAATATATAGGGGAACGTTTATGCGATAACCAGTCACATATGAACATTATGTAATGTTAAGTATAACTTGATCCGTTCATATGTGAACGACTGTGTTACACATATCAACATATCAAGCTATGAAGTTAAAATTTCTAAGTTCTCATGGTTCTTCCAAATCAAATGGTTCTTACATGAACCTTTTTCCTATCCATATAAATATAAATACATGGATCTTTGGTAGCATATATATGAAAGTGTAATTTGTGGGATCGATGTAATCTGAAACGAAATGAAAATGAAATGAGATATAGGAAATGAAGGTGTGTGATTGTAGATTAAGGATGTGTGTGTTTGTATAGATAGAGTTTTGGAAGAATTAAAAGGTACCCCATCTATCTCATTAAGGATGTGTGTGTTTGTAGATTAAGGATGTGTGTGTTTGTAGATTAAGGATGTGTGTGTTTGTAGATTAAGGATGTGTGTGTTTGTAGATTAAGGATGTGTGTGTTTGTAGATTAAGGATGTGTGTGTTTGTAGATTAAGGATGTGTGTGTTTGTAGATTAAGGATGTGTGTGTTTGTAGATTAAGGATGTGTGTGTTTGTAGATTAAGGATGTGTGTGTTTGTAGATTAAGGATGTGTGTGTTTGTAGATTAAGGATGTGTGTGTTTGTAGATTAAGGATGTGTGTGTTTGTAGATTAAGGATGTGTGTGTTTGTAGATTAAGGATGTGTGTGTTTGTAGATTAAGGATGTGTGTGTTTGTAGATTAAGGATGTGTGTGTTTGTAGATTAAGGATGTGTGTGTTTGTAGATTAAGGATGTGTGTGTTTGTAGATTAAGGATGTGTGTGTTTGTAGATTAAGGATGTGTGTGTTTGTAGATTAAGGATGTGTGTGTTTGTAGATTAAGGATGTGTGTGTTTGTAGATTAAGGATGTGTGTGTTTGTAGATTAAGGATGTGTGTGTTTGTAGATTAAGGATGTGTGTGTTTGTAGATTAAGGATGTGTGTGTTTGTAGATTAAGGATGTGTGTGTTTGTAGATTAAGGATGTGTGTGTTTGTAGATTAAGGATGTGTGTGTTTGTAGATTAAGGATGTGTGTGTTTGTAGATTAAGGATGTGTGTGTTTGTAGATTAAGGATGTGTGTGTTTGTAGATTAAGGATGTGTGTGTTTGTAGATTAAGGATGTGTGTGTTTGTAGATTAAGGATGTGTGTGTTTGTAGATTAAGGATGTGTGTGTTTGTAGATTAAGGATGTGTGTGTTTGTAGATTAAGGATGTGTGTGTTTGTAGATTAAGGATGTGTGTGTTTGTAGATTAAGGATGTGTGTGTTTGTAGATTAAGGATGTGTGTGTTTGTAGATTAAGGATGTGTGTGTTTGTAGATTAAGGATGTGTGTGTTTGTAGATTAAGGATGTGTGTGTTTGTAGATTAAGGATGTGTGTGTTTGTAGATTAAGGATGTGTGTGTTTGTAGATTAAGGATGTGTGTGTTTGTAGATTAAGGATGTGTGTGTTTGTAGATATAGGAGTGTGTGATTGTAGATTAAGGATGTGTGTGTTTGTATAGATAGAGTTTTGGAAGAATTAAAAGGTACCCCATCTATCTCATTAAATTTGTTCACTTTTAAAATTTTAAAGTCAAACTTTAATTTTGACCATAAATATTTTTATTTGTGTTATATAATAGTTGATGAAAGTTATAACAATGAAACACACATTTAAAACACAATCAATTCATATAACTTTCATCAAATATTATATAACACAAACAAAAATATTTATGGTCAAAGTTTGTAAAATTTGACTTTAAAAATTTAAAAATGAACAAGTGTAATGGGATGGAGGGAGTATGTGTTATTATCTAAGATTGGAAAGTTTGGGGATTTCATTATCGCTGCAATGCTAGGGTATATGTGAGGCTACTGGAATGGTGTAATTAATAGAACGGTCACACCAACAAAAGAAGATGGCTATTACTCCCTCCGTCCCATATTAAGTGTCCTATTTTGACTTTTCTAGTCTTTTTCTTTCAACTTTGACCGTAAATATTTTTGTATGTGTTATATAACACTTGATATAACATATATGAATTGATTGAGTTTTGAATGTACTTTTCATTGATATAACTTTCATCAACTAATATATAACACAAACAAAAATATTTACGGTTCAAAGTTTGTAAAATTTGACTTTAAAATTTAAAAATGAACAAGTGTAATGGGATGGAGGGAGTATGTGTTATTATCTAAGATTGGAAAGTTTGGGGATTTCATTATCGCTGCAATGCTAGGGTATATGTGAGGCTACTGGAATGGTGTAATTAATAGAACGGTCACACCAACAAAAGAAGATGGCTATTACTCCCTCCGTCCCATATTAAGTGTCCTATTTTGACTTTTCTAGTCTTTTTCTTTCAACTTTGACCGTAAATATTTTTGTATGTGTTATATAACACTTGATATAACATATATGAATTGATTGAGTTTTGAATGTACTTTTCATTGATATAACTTTCATCAATTAATATATAACACAAACAAAGATATTTACGGTCAAAGTCGGAAGAAAAGACTTGACCAGTCAAAATAGGACAATTAAAATGGGACGGAGGGAGTATACGAGATGATCCTGCTCTTTTTGGTTTGGTGTCATTACTTTTAGTAACTAGAGATTATTTCATCTTGTTTTGGAATAGAATGGGCCAATGGGCTATAATATTGAAGTATTGGTGGGGGGGGGGGGGGTTAGGGGGGGGAGTGCTTCCCCGCCCCTCCCCGTCCGCTCCCTGATGACACGGATTGCTTCCCCGCCCCTCCCCACCCTTTTATATTTAATTTATTTTCTATTTATTTTTAATCAACTAAATAAATTAAAACTTTTACTTAATAAATTAAAAATACAACTACAAACACAACTAAAACACATAATCTTTTATTTAAACACACAAAATAACTAAAACATATAAACTAAGGCATCGGCCATCCGTATTTCTCACAAATGGCGCGTTTCTGCGCCAACACCATCTCCAACATCGGCCCGGTGAGGTGATCGTGTGGCCTGATGACGAAGTCCATATCGTTCTGCAGCTGTTGACTTTGGACCATACGTGTCATCTCCTCCTCACGTACTTTCCTAGCCTCCTCCGCCGCCATATAACTATCCATCATCGCCTTCTGAATCTAAAGCTTCTCCTCCCGAGCTCGTTTTTTATCCTCATTGTCGCATTTCAACTCGGCGACCATCTTCAAGAATTCTTCAGATGTGGTGGAGGCGGATGTAGCAGCCTGCTTACCTCTAGGTCTACGTCGGGGCGGCGGCACGGGTCTAGCACGCCGTGGTGGTGCATCAACTTCGTTCCCACCTTCATCTTCTTGATCACCCTTTTCCTCGTTCAAGTCAATATGGATCGACGCCTCCCCGGATGAACGGACATTCACATTTGACCCTTCCGTTCGTGCCCTTTTGTTCCCCGAATCCTCCATCCCCTCCAAGGTAAGCGTTTCTCAAAACTTGCCACGCCTCTACATGTGGAAACCCGGACCTGTTATTGTATTTCCGCATGTACACCGCCACGGCCGCCTTAAACACATCCTCGTCGTTTTGGCCACTCAACATCTTACCCTTCTTAACATTATAAATACCACAAAAACCCGACACCTTATGCTTCAAATCCTTCCATTTCGACCGAATCATTTCCGGGCTACGGTTCGAATCACGCTTCAAGTGTTTTTCCATCTCATGCTTCACCTTCCTCCAAAATGAGTTGCCCGTTTGGGCGTTTCCGGTGTACGGATCCTCGGAAACGTTTGTTTGAGCATGGAATATTAAGCTCAATCATAAAAGGGGTTTAACCATGAAAATCATCAAGATCTCCTACTAAGTAGTGCAAACCTAGTAAATTCTTGACGAATCTAAGGTGTATGATGATTTTCCCAGAGAGATGTTTCGATCTCTGGAGGATACAAATGTTATATGTTTTTGTATAGTGAATGATTGAGTGATGATGAATGCTCTGCAAAATGTGTGACTTGTATGGAATGTATGAATTGATTGTGAATGAATGTAGAATGAATCTGACAACCAAATGATGAGGAGTATTTATACACCTCCAATTAGGGCAACCTTGGAATTTGGGCCAGAAATGGGCTCTGGCCTAGTACTCAATACGACGATTCATATCTTGGAATATTCTAGTGTTGCCAGCCTGTCAGTCATTCATATACCACAATTATAAATATGATAATATTTAAATTGTCACATAGGAGGAGTCAAGGAGTTCTTAGGCCTAGGCTGGCCCTCTTGAAGGCTCGCAGATTGGGCCAGGCCCAACTTTTGACCTAGCATTGTCTCCTTATGATGTCTTGGGTCGGCAGCCTCTTTTATTTACATCTAAGGCTCGACCTCTCATTAGGAAGGAGTTCCATGGGCTCCACTTCTGGCCTTGCCTTACCAAAGCCTCACGTGGGCCCCACTGCTAGTTGTTTTGTCCTTTTCCTAGTCCGCTCCTAAGCTTTGACAAAGGTTTACCTCGGCTGGGCCTTACCTCGAAGCTTCGCATTTCCCGTCTCTTCCTAAGGCTCGATTCTCTCTCTTCTAGGTTCGACATTTTTGTCTTTAGTTAAGCCTCATACTCCGATTCTTTTATATATATATATATACATATATATTAGTTAATTAAAACTTTGTCTGAGCTTCGATAGTTCTCCTTTAAGCCTCGCTAAGGGTGGGCCCCACTCCCAGCCGAAGTGGGCCTTTGACACTTCGACCCTCATATACTTCGCCACTTCTCCCTAGTAAAGGCTCGACATTTCTTGTTTTATATGAGGGCTCGACCAAGGTTCACCAAAGCTGTGCCAAACTTATTCCTTCCACAAGATCTAAGTCTCTCTTGTCTTCCCTTAGACTTCGATTAGAACTCGATTAGGCATTGCTAAGCCTGACTGTCTTACTGCCTTGAAGCTCGCGTGTGCCCCATTCTCTCTTTAAGCTTCGACCTATATAGCCTCTGCCTTCCTTTGCCTAATCTCTTTCTTTTGTCTAGCTTTGTCATAATATATGTATATAATTAGGGATTTATTTGGTGAAATCTCACCATAGTCATCAACGTTTAACCAACCTTTTGCCAAACACGCCTCCTCATCCTTCCCCCAATTTCGACACTCTCTTTTTCCTTTAACCGGGACTTGGGTTTCCGGTATTGCTTCTTCTTCTTCTTCTCGTCCTCTTCTTCTTCTTCTTCTTCTTCTTCTTCTTCTACATCTTCTTCGACATCTTCGTGTTGTTGTGATGAACTACCCGCAAACTGCGAAAACCCGGGTAGACTTTCATTCGCATATTGCGAAAACCCGGTAGTTTCGAAAAACGCGGGATCCATCTGACTCAAGAAATCATCAGCGGGCTGCGGTCTGTAAACATTTTCGGTGGTGTTTTGTGCGGAGGAGGAGGTGTCATTGAATCGCGATTGTTTGGGGGCGGTGGGTTTTTGCGACGTTTGGGAAGTTGAGCGAACGTAGGATCGTTACGTTTTGGTTTCCCCCTCCCTCGATTCATGTTTGTGATTTATGTAATTGTTGTTTGATTGTTTAATTTGAAACAAAGAAAAGAAAAAGAAGAAGAAAGAAGAAGAAACGGGGGGAGAGGAGAGAGAGATTCGAACGTTATGTTGGGCCCCACTTCTGTTTTAATTTGTATTTTTTTATTGTCAAACGGTCATATTTTGCGAGACGCACCCGGTGATCACACTCTCGATTTCGCCCACCGCCCAACCGGTACCGGTACCTCGGGGCGATGTTCCCTCCGGTACCGGTTGGGTGCCTAACGACCCCGTTCACCCTAATAATATTGAAGTATTGGTCGATATATTAATTTGTAGATGGGTCTGATTTGGCATAAGATATATGTATATTTACTAGATTTTAGGCCCGTGTCAAATACACGGGCTTACAATTTTATCAATATTAGATGTTAGTTTATTATGATTTAAATTTTAGTTTACAATTTTTAGTAATAAAAAATTGATCTAAAATTATAAAACTTTGAGTTTTATAGTGAAATATTTTTTAAAATATGTTCATCAAAGTTGTTTACTATGACATAACGATATTTGAATACTTCAAAATCATAATATGTCCATCAAAGTTCTAGATTGTGACATACTTAGCGATATTTGAATATTAAAAATCATAATAGGTCACTATCATTTTATTTGATTTATTGTTACACAAGGTGATATTACATTCTTATTTTACATTTTTAAAAATTATATCTTATTTTTAGATGAAACATATTCTAAATATTTCAATTAGAATATGATAATGTTACAGTGTTTCCTATAAAGATTACATTTTTACATGCTTTATTTTTCGTATATGTGTCATGACAATTATTTTTAAAAAAAACTTAAAAAAAAAGAATAATAGTACAATTGTTTTTAAAATCTCAATATATTTACAATAAATTTTATTTATTTTTTAGGAGTTAATTTTATATTTATATGATAGAACGTATAATTATGATATATAATAGCTATTATTCTATTGAATATATATTATCTATTATTCTATTGGATATGTATTAGCTATTATTCTTTATCTATTATATTGGAATTAATGGTTAAAAAGTGTAAATTTGTAATTGAAAACAAAAAAGTGTAAATTAAAGTCAAAATTAAAAACAAAAGTCAACTTTAAGAAATCAAGAGTTGTGATTGGTCAATAAGTTTTTATAGCAACTGTCTTTTAGTATATTAAAAGAAAAGATGTTATGGAAGAAAAAAATTAGAAATAAAATGTTGAATTTTTTTTAATTAATTAAATGATGAAAATCTAAAACAAAATTCCCAAGTTGATAACTACAAATTGTAATAATTATAAATTAAGTATTTAGTGAGGGTTGATAACTACAAATTGTAATAATTATAAATTAAGTATTTAGTGAGGGTAAAAAGTGTAAATTATTGATGGAAAACAAAAAAGTGTAAATTAGTGAGATTTTTTCTACAAATATTAATATAAATATAATATACTAATATATTTGGATAATGATTATTAGGATTTTTGATTTATTATTAAATTAATAATGACATCATCAATTTTCAATTTGATAAAATCGAGAGCTATGATTGGTTAATAAGCTATTAAGTCAGTTGTCTTTTAGTATATATAAAGATAAAGATAAAGATAAAGATAAAGATAAAGATGAAAAGATAAAGATAATGATAATTATACTGATAATGATATCAATATTAATAACTAATTAATATTATATGCCAAGTATTACATATGGTGGAGTTTGGTCGACTTTAATTTTATAATAATTGGATTATAGTTTATCCAAATTATGTTGACTTATGTAGAATTATAATCTATCTAAATTAGTTTAGCCGACTTGATCGACTTGTATAAAATCTTAATTTAATCACATGTTTAAAATCTCAATTTAATGAAATCGAAGTTGTGATTGGTCAATAAGTTTTTATAGCAACTGTCTTTTAGTATATTAAAAGAAAAGATGTTATGGAAGAAAAAAATTAGAAATAAAATGTTGAATTTTTTTTAATTAATTAAATGATGAAAATCTAAAACAAAATTCCCAAGTTGATAACTACAAATTGTAATAATTATAAATTAAATATTTAGTGAGGGTTGATAACTACAAATTGTAATAATTATAAATTAAGTATTTAGTGAGGGTAAAAAGTGTAAATTATTGATGGAAAACAAAAAAGTGTAAATTAGTGAGATTTTTTCTACAAATATTAATATAAATATAATATACTAATATATTTGGATAATGATTATTAGGATTTTTGATTTATTATTAAATTAATAATGATATCATCAATTTCCAATTTGATAAAATCGAGAGCTATGATTGGTTAATAAGCTATTAAGTCAGTTGTCTTTTAGTATATATAAAGATAAAGATAAAGATAAAGATAAAGATAAAGATATGAATAAAGATAAAGATAATGATAATTATACTGATAATGATATCAATATTAATAACTAATTAATATTATATGCCAAGTATTACATATGGTGGAGTTTGGTCGACTTTAATTTTATAATAATTGGATTATAGTTTATCCAAATTATGTTGACTTATGTAGAATTATAATCTATCTAAATTAGTTTAGCCGACTTGATCGACTTGTATAAAATCTTAATTTAATCACATGTTTAAAATCTCAATTTAATGAAATCGAAGGTTGTGATTGGTCAATTAAGGTTAGGTCAATTGCCTTTTAGTATATATAAAGATTATCCTTTGTTTTCTTAAATTTTTTATTTTGGTTTGTGTTCTCTCGGGGCGATATTGAGATATCAAGAGAACATATAAATGTTTACAAACGAACAAGGCCATTACCGAGGCAGAGGTAGAGGTCATTTGGGCAGTTCGGCTAGTAAAGAGTAAATTTCCAGTGGCGGCCCTGAGAATTTTAACACCCCGGCCGAGCAAAGAAAAATATGCCCCTAACTTTAACCGAATTCAAATATATAAATAACTTTTTTTATAAACGATAACTAGCATTATAACAAAAAATTATATATGCATAATAAGATCATAATTTTAGAATTACAACTCAAGGCGTCATGCCTAAACATGCCGGATGCATAGGATATCCGGTCATCGTAGGTGCAATGACTCCTTTCAATCACCGCCTCTATCGCTTCAAACCACCTTATACATTCCGTGGGACCACCTTTCCCATCAAACTCCGGTGCCCCGCAACTTTTAAAATCCTTGAATATACACCCTTGACGGTAACCGCCATATTGGTTATTCATGGGCATCCCGATATTGACTCCCATTGGTTCCTCTTCCTCATATTCTTCGGCTTGAGGTTGCTCATTTTCATTGTTTACGTTTTCTGGGACTTCGTTGTTTTGAGGCCCATTATTTTGCCCAAGACTTGCCGTGACTTGAGCAATGATGGTTGGCATGATGCCAGCAACCGTTTGAGCAATTACCTCGGCCAAGTTTGGCTCAGGAGCTCCACCACGACCCCTACCACGGCCTCTACCACGGCCTCTACCACGGCCTCTACCACGGCCTCTACCACGGCCCCTACCACCTTGTACTTCCGGTTGAGCTTCCGGTTGAGGCTCTTCCTCTTCAGCCCTATAATTTGTTCGGACTCTTCTTGGTCTTTCCATTTCTATAAAACAAGTGACACGTTGACCCGAGAGTTAGTCTCAAATGCTCGCATGTTAGTCACACAAGTAGTCAATTCTCTCATACTGATACCACACACTCATTTCATAACATTATGCTAAGGCGAAAGTGCCAGAATCATAAGGGGTTTTCACATATCATATCATCACGTTGGATTTATTACAATACCTCATCATTAATTCAAGTAATCATACTCAATATATCATACAATTAGACCACTAACACAAATGATTCAAGGTATAATCCGAATTCGATATGCTTACTAGTTATTGACCGGGTATGTATACAGGGTGTACCAACGGCTAACCCTCCACCTAATCAACTTCCATTAAGCATATCGGTTCCTTATTATACTTTAAGTCACACGTGCGCAATCCACGATGTCATGAACTTGCTATAGTATCGGGTAACCATAAAAGAGTTGATCGGGTTCTTTTAGGGTTGCCACAATATTATACTAAGTTAATGGCATCCCATCATTTTGCCCTAACTCATCACATTAGTTCCAACAAATAACAACAACAAATCATAATAATCACATTCATCACATTGAATTTAAGCTATCACACAAATGGTCTTAACTACGAACTCACACTGGGATTCACATAATTCACATTGCATACGAATTTCCTAACCATGCATGCTATATGAAGAGTTTTAACTTAAGCCGTAGTCTAGGTCAAACCACCTAATTCTCTACGACCACGCATGGGCCACCATTCTGTAACACCCCAAGCCGGAGCTCGAAATGTCACGGAAATCATACAGCACCCGGTGGAATTACAATAGAACAAACTAAATGCAATTAACGATTCGGTGAATCCAAAACATAGCAAAACAAGTAACAAAATACAACAGGAGCAAATAGCCATCAAAGTTAACATAATACATCCAGAGATGGCAAACGATCCTAAGTATAATGCAAAAGGAGGGTCAATGAATCCTTGATCCATGAGGTCCAAATCCGGGTTAGACATCAAGCAAGCAAGCAACTAAACTCCACGTCCGGGGAGTACCTGATTACCTGAAAAGTGTACTAAGCATAGTCAACACAAGGTTGGTGAGTTCGTAGTAATGGTCCATAAAGAACCATCAACAATAATCACAATATACGAGTAGAGGCTAAGCATGACTTACAGAGAGCCTCTAAGCAACACCATATCGTCCAAACAACAAGATTACACAAGACAGTAAATGTGTAATGAGAATGCACAAATAATATATGAATCAATGTAAGTGCAAATGCATGAATAAGCCAACATGCCTATCCTATGCGTGAACGCCGGTCACAATGCAACGATACCCTTCTGTCATAACAATGAACAAGGCTGTATCTCAAAAACATCGAGATATATATGTCTATATACTCGGAGTCATGACTACATCCAAAATGGGTGCATACATCTATGCACCAGGATGTCGGCAATCCCCTGCCGAGGGTTATCAACAATGTATGCAATGCTTACAAACAAATGTAAGATGCATACTTCATAAACCAACAACCAATATACGATAACCTGTGTCAACAATCAATATTCCTCAAACATAACCCAGCAATCAATGTATGACAACCAAAAGCCAACGATCAATAATCAACAAACATGAGCCACTAATCACAATATAACCCAACTATACGTACATATACTTCAGAGGATTCTACTTTCTTCAAGTCCCAGATGCTTATGTATAGGGTCACCCGCAGCCTTCCCACCACATCTAAAACCCAATGAAGGCATAACCGACTTCCATGTATGTACGTCTATCCTAATGCATAAGTAATACTTAACGAAAACACAACCCAAGTTAATCAAACAAAACGAACTGTCACGTCAATCCAACAATCCAGTCAAACAGTCAACAAAGCAATAATGCAAATAAACACGCCAGGTTTACACTTTTCAGCCCGAATCTCAAGCGAGTAGGGAGATACGAAACTCACCTTGATTGGCAAGAAGCTAGTAAAGGATTACAAACGAGTAATGGGTCCCACACGTCCACAACCTATAATTATTCATCATAATACCAAAATATCAACTATACAATCATAAACAAGTAGGTTTAGCACATTTAAGTCGAGTCATAAACCCTAAACACCTTTACGACTTTAACTAGCAGGAACAAGACGCGTTCGACTTGACCTTTTTAGAAATGACAGAAGACTCATACAAAAAGGGTGTTACTACAAGAAAGTAGACTCTTTCACGATTCTAACGATAGGTCATACGACTCATTTGGACTTACGGATCAAAAGTTATTAACGTTTGAAGTTTGACGCGCGCATTATGTTACAGGAGGATTTCACTGCGCCGCAGTGAGCCTTTGCCAAGCTCACTGCGCCGCAGTGAGCTAACCACGACCTGCACAGACCCCAGCCACTGCGCCGCAGTGGGCTAGCCCATGCCACTGCGCCGCAGTGGCCAAGTTCTGACCCCGAACAGCAACAGCAGCAGGAAGGTGCTGAACACTTGAACCAAAACCCTTTTCTTCACAAACCACAACCCTAAATCGATATCTAAGACTTGAGGACTCGTTTTGAAGATACAAATGACACTATTACACCTAAATACACATGCCCAAACCCTCGGGTCCATCCATAACGTCACCAAATCATCATTTCGATCCAAAACCTAATTAAACCCTAATTTGACCTAATTTGCGTTTTAAGTCGATTTTGAACTTGTGCATACACAAAATGACTAGAAACAAGTATATTAACATAAATAAACATAAAAGGGATGATTTAGACTCACCAAAACGTCCTTCCCGAGCTAGAACCCGAAATTAGGTCAAATGGGTAAAATGGTGAGAACTTGGCCCTTGATTCTTTGATATAGCGATAATGTGGTATAGACGATGATGATTCTAATGTTATAATCGATTCACTACTAATTTGATGCAAGAAATGTGAGGAGATTGAGATGGGTTTGGTCTTGCTTTTGAGAGAAAGAGAGAAAGAGATAAGAGGTAGATAGAATGAGAAGGAAGAAGGAAGGAAAGGATAAAGGGGGGGGGGGGGGGGGGGGGGGGGGGGGGGGGGGGGGGGGGGGGGGGGGGGGGGGGGGGGGGGGGGGGGGGGGGGAGGGGAGAGGAGATAGATAGGAGAAGAAAGAAGGAAGGAAAGGATAAGGGGGGGAGGAAATGGGTCATTAGGGCTGGTGGGTCATGGACTACCCACGGGCCGACCCGTTTCTCCCACAAGTCATAAAGCAATCGATTACACTACTAAACGCCAAACGACATATTAACGACTCGACTAACATACCGCTTAGTCATAAAATCATAAATGGGCCCAAATTACTTCATTCAATAAGTTTGTTAGTCAAATTACACAAAAGTCAACGGGTCAAAATTCGCGGATGTTACATTATCCTCCCGTTAAAAGAATTTCGTCCCGAAATTCTACAAAAACCCTAATTATTAAATAAGTGTGGATACTTCGACCTCATATGATCCTCTCTCTCCCAAGTGAACTCGGCTCCACGTCTAGCACTCCATCTAACCTTGACAATTGTGTAGCGTTTCTTCTTGAGTTTCTTTTCTTGACGGTCCATGATCTCTACCGGTTCTTCAACGAAGTTTAGGCTCGAATCAACCCTAATTTCGTCCATAGGCACATGATGTGTAGGATCCGCCAAACACTTGCGCAAATTACAAATATGAAACACATCATGCACGCCGCTAAGCTCTTGAGGCAATTCTAGCCTATAAGCAACCTTCCCAACCCGTTCAAGAATCTTGAAAGGACCAATATACCTTGGTGCAAGTTTTCCCCGCTTCACGAATCGTACGACGCCTTTCCAAGGTGACACTTTCAATAGTACAAATTCACCCACTTCGAATTCCAACGGTCTTCGCCTCACATCGGCATACTTCTTTTGACGCTCACGGGCCAATTGTAACTTCTCCTTGATTTGAGATATTACTTTAGTGGTTTCAATCACAATTTCTGGCCCGATAAGTTGACTTTCTCCAATTTCCGCCCAAGCTAAAGGAGAACGGCACACCCTACCATACAAGGCCTTAAAGGGTGCCATTTGAATAGTAGCGTGGTAGCTATTGTTGTATGAAAACTCAACTAACGGCAAATGGTCTTCCCAACTTCCACCAAATCAATCGCACACGCCCTCAACATGTCTTCAAGTGTTTGGATGGTTCTCTCGGTTTGCCCATCCGTTTGAGGGTGAAATGCCGTGCTCATGTCAAGTCGGGTACCCATGGCTCTTTGAAAGGCTTCCCAAAATTTTGATTTGAAACGGGCATCCCTATCCGAAATGATAGAAATCGGCACTCCATGCTTAGATATTACTTCCTTGATGTACAATCGAACCAAGGTGTCAAATTTATCGGTTTCACGAATGGCTAAAAAGTGAGCCGATTTCGTTAACCGATCCACTATCACCCAAATCGTGTCACGGCCGCTTCTTGTCTTCGGTAGTTTAGTAATAAAGTCCATTGAAATGTGCTCCCATTTCCATTCGGGCATCACCGGTTGTACCAACAATCCGGGTGGCTTCTTGTGATCGGCTTTGACTTGTAAGCAAGTAAGACACTCACTCACATACCTTGCTACATCCCGCTTCATGCCCGGCCACCAATACAATTCCTTCAAGTCAAAGTACATCTTATCCGACCCGGGATGGACCGAATAAGGTGATAGGTGGGCTTCATTCATAATAAGCGTTCTTAAATCGCCGAATATAGGAATCCAAAGTCTTTCCACCATGTATAGCCCGTTATCATTCTTTCGGTCAAATAGTTGCTCCATGCCATCTAGGTTTTCGTTTCCAAAGTTTTCCGGTAGGGTGGCTTGAATTTGGGCTCAATAATCCGATCACGAATACTTGGCCCTACCGTGAGGCTCATAGCTCGAGCCCGTCTTGGTTTCACTCTCTCCTTTCGGCTCAAGGCATCGGCTACTACATTTGCCTTGCCCGGGTGATAACGGATGTCACAATCATAATCACTAAATAGTTCAAGCCAACGCCTTTGCCTCATATTCAATTCACTTTGGTTGAAGATGTGTTGAAGACTTTTGTGATCGGTATAAATCACACATTTGGTACCATAGAGATAATGTCTCCAACACTTCAAAGCAAACACAACCGCTCCCAATTCCAAATCATGCGTCGGGTAGTTCTTCTCATGCACCTTCAATTGACGAGAGGCATAAGCAATGACTTTACCCCTTTGCATAAGAACGCAACCCAACCCTTGCCCCGAAGCATCACAATAAACCACAAAATCTTCTATCCCATCCGGTAGTGTTAAAATAGGAGCATCACATAACATATCCTTAAGAGTTTGGAAGGCGTTCTCTTGTCTTTCGCCCCATTCAAAATTTCTATCTTTTTGAGTCAATAGAGTGAGTGGTTGTGCAATACGGGAGAAATTTTCGATGAATCTTCTATAGTAACCCGCCAATCCAAGGAATTGGCGGATCTCGGATGGCGTTTCGGGTCTTCTCCAATTCTTGACCGCTTCAATCTTGCTTGGGTCCACATGAATACCATCCTTGCTCACTACGTGACCAAGGAAGTGGACCTCTTCCAACCAAAACTCACACTTGGAAATTTTTGCATACAATTTCTCCTTCCTTAGTAATTCAAGCACTTCACGCAAGTGCTCAACATGCTCCTCCTTCGTCTTCGAGTATACAAGTATGTCATCAATGAACACAATGACAGACTTGTCTAAGTAGGTTGGCACACCCGGTTCATCAAGTCCATAAACACCGCCGGTGCATTAGTCAACCCAAAAGGCATCACGGTGAATTCAAAATGACCATACCTTGTGCGAAAAGCCGTCTTGGGAATATCATCTTCATGTACTCGGAGTTGATGATAACCCGAGCGAAGATCGATTTTTGAGAAGTGCTTAGCACCTTGAAGTTGATCAAATAAATCGTCGATCCTAGGGAGAGGATACCGGTTCTTCACTGTGAGCTTGTTTAATTCCCGGTAGTCGATACACATCCTGAAGGACCCATCTTTCTTTTTAACAAATAGAACAGGAGCACCCCAAGGAGATTGACTAGGGCGGATGAAACCCTTCTCTTGGAGTTCCTTTAGTTGAGTTTGTAGCTCTTGCATTTCGGTTAGAGCTAGTCTATAAGGAGCTTTTGCTACGGGCGCGGCTTCGGGGATAAGACTAATACGAAAATCAAGCGCACGAGTTGGAGGTAATCCCGGTAAGTCATCCGGAAAAACATCGGGGAAATCACAAACAATAGGAACGGTCTTCAATTCTACCTTTGAGATGGTAGCACTAAAGACTTTAGAATTAAAGGAATCGGAGAGTTCACCTTGAACCCTAAGAATTTTACCGTTAGCCAAAGGTATCTTAACAACTCTCTCGCCACAATCAATCGTCGCATTAACCGCCGCTAACCAATCCATACCCACTATAATATCGAAGCTACCAATGTCAAGAGGCATAAGGTCAATGAAGAAGTCAACGTCTTCCAAAGTCAAAACACAATCACGGAGTATTTGGCTAATTCTAGTTAGTGACCCGTTTACCATTTCAATGTCAAGCACATAGTTTAGAGCACAAGGATGCACATCAATCAAAGGCACAAAGTTAGTAGACACGAGGCTATAATCGGCCCCGGAATCAAATAAGACTGTTGCATAGAGACCATTTAGGAGAAAAGTACCTGCGACTACGTTAGGATCATTGCGGGCTTCATTTACATTAGCCGCAAAGGCTCGGCCGCGTGGTTGCACTTGGTGGCCTTGTTGCCCCCGGTTTTGATTAGGCCCGACCATTTGGAGTTGATTTGGGTGGACGGCTACTTGCACTTGTTGTCCCACCCATCGAGGACAATTATTACGATAGTGGTCACGACTACCACATTCAAAACATTCCCCTCTTCGTTGGTTGCCTTGAGGAGGGACGGCCCGAATAGGAGCCACATTCATTGGGCCCGCTCTTGGAGCTCTACAATTTCTGGATGCGTGCCCAACTTGGTTGCAATTATAGCATGCCTCACATGGAGTAGTGGCGGGATGGTGCCTGTTGCACCTCCCACAGAAAGGATGAGGCCCGGTATAAAGCCCTCCTAGCCGGTTCCACCGCCGCCATTATTCTACCCCTATTTACATTCTTGGGGTCAAACTTCCCCATTTTCCTTACTCCGCTAGACTCACCCACTTCCTTCCTCTTGTTTGACGAGGATTTGCTCAAAACACCACACCTCAAAAGATCTTCGGTCACACTCCCGGCTTGGTTGACCGCATTAGCCAAGGAAGTAGGCATGTTTGAGTTAACATAAGATCGGACCTGAGGATTCAAGCCCAATACAAACTTCTGGATGGCTTGTAACTCGGTACCCACCAAGTGAGGAATGAGGGTAGACAACTCTTGGAATCGTCTCACATAGCCCTTATAATCGGCTCCCTCCATGTTGAGATTTGCAAATTCGATTGTTAAATTTTGGAGTTCATATGGAGGACAAAACTTGGCCTTTACTTTTTCTTTGAAGTCAATCCACTCCAAATTTTGGGTCCGCCCCAACGTTATCTCCTGGTTCCACCAACTCAAGGCGTCATGCCTAAACATGCCGGATGCATAGGATATCCGGTCATCGTAGGTGCAATGACTCCTTTCAATCACCGCCTCTATCGCTTCAAACCACCTTATACATTCCGTGGGACCACCTTTCCCATCAAACTCCGGTGCCCCGCAACTTTTAAAATCCTTGAATATACACCCTTGACGGTAACCGCCATATTGGTTATTCATGGGCATCCCGATATTGACTCCCATTGGTTCCTCTTCCTCATATTCTTCGGCTTGAGGTTGCTCATTTTCATTGTTTACGTTTTCTGGGACTTCGTTGTTTTGAGGCCCATTATTTTGCCCAAGACTTGCCGTGACTTGAGCAATGATGGTTGGCATGATGCCAGCAACCGTTTGAGCAATTACCTCGGCCAAGTTTGGCTCAGGAGCTCCACCACGACCCCTACCACGGCCTCTACCACGGCCTCTACCACGGCCTCTACCACCTTGTACTTCCGGTTGAGCTTCCGGTTGAGGCTCTTCCTCTTCAGCCCTATAATTTGTTCGGACTCTTCTTGGTCTTTCCATTTCTATAAAACAAGTGACACGTTGACCCGAGAGTTAGTCTCAAATGCTCGCATGTTAGTCACACAAGTAGTCAATGCTCTCATACCGATACCACATACTCATTTCATAACATTATGCTAAGGCAAAAGTGTTAGAATCATAAGGGATTTTTCACATATCATAACATCACGTTGGATTTATTACAATACCTCATCATTAATTCAAGTAATCATGATTTCAATCACATTCCTCTCTTCTCTGAATATTTTCTCTCCTAACAATCAAGATGTTCAAGCAAAAAGGCTCGGCCGCGTGGTTGCACTTGGTGGCCTTGTTGCCCCCGGTTTTGATTAGGCCCGACCATTTGGAGTTGATTTGGGTGGACGGCTACTTGCACTTGTTGTCCCACCCATCGAGGACAATTATTACGATAGTGGTCACGACTACCACATTCAAAACATTCCCCTCTTCGTTGGTTGCCTTGAGGAGGGACGGCTCGAATAGGAGCCGCATTCATTGGGCCCGCTCTTGGAGCTCTACAATTCTTGGATGCGTGCCCAACTTGGTGGCAATTATAGCATGCCCCACATGGAGTAGTGGCGGGATGGTGCCTGTTGCACCTCCCACAGAAAGGATGAGGCCCGGTATAAACCCTCCTAGTCGGTTCCACCGCCGCCATTATTCTACCCCTATTTACATTCTTGGGGTCAAACTTCCCCATTTTCCTTACTCCGCTAGACTCACCCACTTCCTTCCTCTTGTTTGACGAGGATTTGCTCAAAACACCACACCTCAAAAGATCTTCGGTCACACTCCCGGCTTGGTTGACCGCATTAGCCAAGGAAGTAGGCATGTTTGAGTTAACATAAGATCGGACCTGAGGATTCAAGCCCAATACAAACTTCTGGATGGCTTGTAACTCGGTACCCACCAAGTGAGGAATGAGGGTAGACAACTCTTGGAATCGTCTCACATAGCCCTTATAATCGGCTCCCTCCATGTTGAGATTTGCAAATTCGATTGTTAAATTTTGGAGTTCATATGGAGGACAAAACTTGGCCTTTACTTTTTCTTTGAAGTCAATCCACTCCAAATTTTGGGTCCGCCCCAACGTTATCTCCTGGTTCCACCAACTCAAGGCGTCATGCCTAAACATGCCGGATGCATAGGATATCCGGTCATCGTAGGTGCAATGACTCCTTTCAATCACCGCCTCTATCGCTTCAAACCACCTTATACATTCCGTGGGACCACCTTTCCCATCAAACTCCGGTGCCCCGCAACTTTTAAAATCCTTGAATATACACCCTTGACGGTAACCGCCATATTGGTTATTCATGGGCATCCCGATATTGACTCCCATTGGTTCCTCTTCCTCATATTCTTCGGCTTGAGGTTGCTCATTTTCATTGTTTACGTTTTCTGGGACTTCGTTGTTTTGAGGCCCATTATTTTGCCCAAGACTTGCCGTGACTTGAGCAATGATGGTTGGCATGATGCCAGCAACCGTTTGAGCAATTACCTCGGCCAAGTTTGGCTCAGGAGCTCCACCACGACCCCTACCACGGCCTCTACCACGGCCTCTACCACGGCCTCTACCACGGCCTCTACCACCTTGTACTTCCGGTTGAGCTTCCGGTTGAGGCTCTTCCTCTTCAGCCCTATAATTTGTTCGGACTCTTCTTGGTCTTTCCATTTCTATAAAACAAGTGACACGTTGACCCGAGAGTTAGTCTCAAATGCTCGCATGTTAGTCACACAAGTAGTCAATTCTCTCATACTGATACCACACACTCATTTCATAACATTATGCTAAGGCGAAAGTGCCAGAATCATAAGGGGTTTTCACATATCATATCATCACGTTGGATTTATTACAATACCTCATCATTAATTCAAGTAATCATACTCAATATATCATACAATTAGACCACTAACACAAATGATTCAAGGTATAATCCGAATTCGATATGCTTACTAGTTATTGACCGGGTATGTATACAGGGTGTACCAACGGCTAACCCTCCACCTAATCAACTTCCATTAAGCATATCGGTTCCTTATTATACTTTAAGTCACACGTGCGCAATCCACGATGTCATGAACTTGCTATAGTATCGGGTAACCATAAAAGAGTTGATCGGGTTCTTTTAGGGTTGCCACAATATTATACTAAGTTAATGGCATCCCATCATTTTGCCCTAACTCATCACATTAGTTCCAACAAATAACAACAACAAATCATAATAATCACATTCATCACATTGAATTTAAGCTATCACACAAATGGTCTTAACTACGAACTCACACTGGGATTCACATAATTCACATTGCATACGAATTTCCTAACCATGCATGCTATATGAAGAGTTTTAACTTAAGCCGTAGTCTAGGTTAAACCACCTAATTCTCTACGACCACGCATGGGCCACCATTCTGTAACACCCCAAGCCGGAGCTCGAAATGTCACGGAAATCATACAGCACCCGGTGAATTACAATAGAACAAACTAAATGCAATTAACGATTCGGTGAATCCAAAACATAGCAAAACAAGTAACAAAATACAACAGGAGCAAATAGCCATCAAAGTTAACATAATACATCCAGAGATGGCAAACGATCCTAAGTATAATGCAAAAGGAGGGTCAATGAATCCTTGATCCATGAGGTCCAAATCCGGGTTAGACATCAAGCAAGCAAGCAACTAAACTCCACGTCCGGGGAGTACCTGATTACCTGAAAAGTGTACTAAGCATAGTCAACACAAGGTTGGTGAGTTCGTAGTAATGGTCCATAAAGAACCATCAACAATAATCACAATATACGAGTAGAGGCTAAGCATGACTTACAGAGAGCCTCTAAGCAACACCATATCGTCCAAACAACAAGATTACACAAGACAGTAAATGTGTAATGAGAATGCACAAATAATATATGAATCAATGTAAGTGCAAATGCATGAATAAGCCAACATGCCTATCCTATGCGTGAACGCCGGTCACAATGCAACGATACCCTTCTGTCATAACAATGAACAAGGCTGTATCTCAAAAACATCGAGATATATATGTCTATATACTCGGAGTCATGACTACATCCAAAATGGGTGCATACATCTATGCACCAGGATGTCGGCAATCCCCTGCCGAGGGTTATCAACAATGTATGCAATGCTTACAAACAAATGTAGGATGCATACTTCATAAACCAACAACCAATATACGATAACCTGTGTCAACAATCAATATTCCTCAAACATAACCCAGCAATCAATGTATGACAACCAAAAGCCAACGATCAATAATCAACAAACATGAGCCACTAATCACAATATAACCCAACTATACGTACATATACTTCAGAGGATTCTACTTTCTTCAAGTCCCAGATGCTTATGTATAGGGTCACCCGCAGCCTTCCCACCACATCTAAAACCCAATGAAGGCATAACCGACTTCCATGTATGTACGTCTATCCTAATGCATAAGTAATACTTAACGAAAACACAACCCAAGTTAATCAAACAAAACGAACTGTCACGTCAATCCAACAATCCAGTCAAACAGTCAACAAAGCAATAATGCAAATAAACACGCCAGGTTTACACTTTTCAGCCCGAATCTCAAGCGAGTAGGGAGATACGAAACTCACCTTGATTGGCAAGAAGCTAGTAAAGGATTACAAACGAGTAATGGGTCCCACACGTCCACAACCTATAATTATTCATCATAATACCAAAATATCAACTATACAATCATAAACAAGTAGGTTTAGCACATTTAAGTCGAGTCATAAACCCTAAACACCTTTACGACTTTAACTAGCAGGAACAAGACGCGTTCGACTTGACCTTTTTAGAAATGACAGAAGACTCATACAAAAAGGGTGTTACTACAAGAAAGTAGACTCTTTCACGATTCTAACGATAGGTCATACGACTCATTTGGACTTACGGATCAAAAGTTATTAACGTTTGAAGTTTGACGCGCGCATTATGTACAGGAGGATTTCACTGCGCCGCAGTGAGCCTTTGCCAAGCTCACTGCGCCGCAGTGAGCTAACCACGACCTGCACAGACCCCAGCCACTGCGCCGCAGTGGGCTAGCCCATGCCACTGCGCCGCAGTGGCCAAGTTCTGACCCCGAACAGCAACAGCAGCAGGAAGGTGCTGAACACTTGAACCAAAACCCTTTTCTTCACAAACCACAACCCTAAATCGATATCTAAGACTTGAGGACTCGTTTTGAAGATACAAATGACACTATTACACCTAAATACACATGCCCAAACCCTCGGGTCCATCCATAACGTCACCAAATCATCATTTCGATCCAAAACCTAATTAAACCCTAATTTGACCTAATTTGCGTTTTAAGTCGATTTTGAACTTGTGCATACACAAAATGACTAGAAACAAGTATATTAACATAAATAAACATAAAAGGGATGATTTAGACTCACCAAAACGTCCTTCCCGAGCTAGAACCCGAAATTAGGTCAAATGGGTAAAATGGTGAGAACTTGGCCCTTGATTCTTTGATATAGCGATAATGTGGTATAGACGATGATGATTCTAATGTTATAATCGATTCACTACTAATTTGATGCAAGAAATGTGAGGAGATTGAGATGGGTTTGGTCTTGCTTTTGAGAGAAAGAGAGAAAGAGATAAGAGGTAGATAGAATGAGAAGGAAGAAGGAGAGATATATATATATATATATATATATATATATATATATATATATATATATATATATATATATATATATATATATATATATATATATATATATATATATATATATATATATATATATATATATATATATATATATATATATATATATATATATATATATATATATATATATATATATATATATATATATATATATATATATATATATATATATATATATATATATATATATATATATATATATATATATATATATATATATATATATATATATATATATATATATATATATATATATATATATATATATATATATATATATATATATATATATATATATATATATATATATATATATATATATATATATATATATATATATATATATATATATATATATATATATATATATATATATATATATATATATATATATATATATATATATATATATATATATATATATATATATATATATATATATATATATATATATATATATATATATATATATATATATATATATATATATATATATATATATATATATATATATATATATATATATATATATATATATATATATATATATATATATATATATATATATATATATATATATATATATATATATATATATATATATATATATATATATATATATATATATATATATATATATATATATATATATATATATATATATATATATATATATATATATATATATATATATATATATATATATATATATATATATATATATATATATATATATATATATATATATATATATATATATATATATATATATATATATATATATATATATATATATATATATATATATATATATATATATATATATATATATATATATATATATATATATATATATATATATATATATATATATATATATATATATATATATATATATATATATATATATATATATATATATATATATATATATATATATATATATATATATATATATATATATATATATATATATATATATATATATATATATATATATATATATATATATATATATATATATATATATATATATATATATATATATATATATATATATATATATATATATATATATATATATATATATATATATATATATATATATATATATATATATATATATATTCTCTTTCGCACAAGTATATATCTTACGTATACATATATATATTATGAACATAGATATAGATATTATACCTATATGTAGTTATAGTTATTGTACTAACTACATATATAGGGGGGGGGGGGGGGGGGGGGGGGGGGGGGGGGGGGGGGGGGGGGGGGGGGGGGGGGGGGGGGGGGGGGGGGGGGGGGGGGGGGGGGGGGGGGGGGGGGGGGGGGGGGGGGGGGGGGGGGGGGGGGGGGGGGGGGGGGGGGGGGGGGGGGGGGGGGGGGGGGGGGGGGGGGGGGGGGGGGGGGGGGGGGGGGGGGGGGGGGGGGGGGGGGGGGGGGGGGGGGGGGGGGGGGGGGGGGGGGGGGGGGGGGGGGGGGGGGGGGGGGGGGGGGGGGGGGGGGGGGGGGGGGGGGGGGGGGGGGAAAGAGGAGGAGAAGGAAGGAAAGGGGGGGGGGAGGAAATGGGTCATTAGGGCTGGTGGGTCAGGGACTACCCACGGGCCGACCCGTTTCTCCCACAAGTCATAAAGCAATCAGTTACACTACTAAACGCCAAACGACATATTAACGACTCGACTAACATACCGCTTAGTCATAAAATCATAAATGGGCCCAAATTACTTCATTCAATAAGTTTGTTAGTCAAATTACACAAAAGTCAACGGGTCAAAATTCGCGGATGTTACAATATATATGTCACAGGGTAACCCCACCAGGTAAAGGGCACCCCCACCAGGGTATTAGCGGCGACGTCGCCGCTAATGGTGGGGCCCGACAATCTTGGAACCATGACTGACGACGCCCGTTCCCGAGGTGCCACGTCACAAGTATTAGCGGCGACGTCGCCGCTAATACTTGCCACGTGGCACCTCGGGGATCATTCTCCCAATCATTTGATCTGAGGTATAGGATTAGATTTTGTCCTGTCGGAGTATTAGCGGCGATACTGATCATATAATTGGGAGAAATCTCGTTATATATACTACATGCCATGCATGGCATTCGATCGTACGCATTCTCTGCTTTCTCTTTTCAAATACATACTAATTCTCTTTCGCACAAGTATATATCTTACGTATACATATATATATTATGAACATAGATATAGATATTATACCTATATGTAGTTATAGTTATTGTACTAACTACATATATAGTATGGATATTCGATCGTACGCATTCTCTGCTTTCTCTTTTCAAATACATACTAATTCTCTTTCGCACAAGTATATATCTTACGTATACATATATATATTATGAACATAGATATAGATATTATACCTATATGTAGTTATAGTTATTGTACTAACTACATATATAGTATGGATACCATCAATAGTTACTGAACTAGAAGAGGGTGGCCGGAATTTCGTCACCAAAAAGAGGGTGGGGTAGCAGGATTCTTGATAGAGAGGGTGAGGGGATTGATGGGCGGATTATGGAGCCAAAATGGTTGATGGCCGGATGTTTTTTTTTTTTTCCAGAGGGATGGGCGGATTTTTCTTAAGAGAATGATGAATCTGGCTTCCGGCTGCGTTTAAAAAGGAAAATAGGTTTTAGTATTAGCGGCGACGTCCGCTAATGGTGGGGCCCGACAATCTTGGAACCATGACTGACGACGCCGTTCCCGAGGTGCCACGTCACAAGTATTAGCGGCGACGTCGCCGCTAATACTCCCTGGTGGGGTTACACCTTTTTGCGAGGTGGTGTTACGCGTTTCGTTATATAAATGTGTCCAAGAAAGCTTATCAATCGTTTTTTATATAAGAAAAAACATATATATACGGATTTTTCTAAAAATTATGGGCCCCTAAAAATACCGGACCCGGCTCGCTAGCACCCTCCACACAGTGCCGTCTCTGAGAATGAAAAAATTTTCAGGACCTGGCTCGAGAATAAAAAGGGGCCCTCTAAAATAACGAGTCAATAATAACGTATGATAGCAACGATAAATGTTATTGATATATAAGTAGGACGATATTAATCAACTAAATATTAATCAATAAAATCTTAAAGATTTAACCTATTATCCTAAATTAATAAATAACTAAATAATAAACTATGATATTATAAAAGTTATGAAGTAATGGAATTGGAAAATTATAGAAACTAACATACCTGAGTGCGTGGCTGCAAACTAACCGGACCCGCTAGCACCCTCCGCACACCTTAATAACCGTACCTTGCATGATGCAAGGTACGGCATGAGCTTATTTTCCATCTTCATCAGTTGCTTTGATAATTGTTTGAACAGCAATGGTGGCTTCATTGTTCCTCATGTTGTTTTATGAATTTGTTCTTGATGTACAGAATATGTGTGCGGTACCTGGTCCTAGTATATAGCTTAAATTCCTGAAATTCGTAATTTTGATGATATACAGATTTGGCGTATCATCAACTAAGCTTATTTTCAACTTCTTTGACTGACTTTCTGAGAACACGCTGATGACTGACGTAACCAAAACATCCCCCCCCACAACACCAAAAAAAACCCCAATATACACTCACTCACACCTACCACACAAGTAGACCGTAACAGATTTTTTGATTATATGAAAAGTGAAATAGTATTTTCTAATTTGAACGTGTTTTTACATAATTTCATTTGTTTGTGAGTTAATTACATTTTTCGTCCCTGTGGTTTGTACAAACTTTCAGGTATCATCCCTGACTTCATGAAATTACACGTTTCATCCCTAAGTATGGAATTCCGTTTGCATATTTGGTCCACGACCCAAACGGACATTAAAAATGTGATCATGTGACTTGCATGCCGAGGGTACAATAGTAATTTCCTTTATCGTAGGATGATAAACAGAGGTTGGGGATTGATAACAACGGAAATGACTATTATACCCTTGGCGTGCAGGTCATGTGACCACATATTTAACGTCCGTTTGGGTCGTGGACCAAATATGTTAACGGAATTCCATACTCAGAGATGAAACACGTAATTTCGTGAAGTCAGGGATGATACCTGAAAGTTGGTGCAAACCACAGGGACGAAAAGTGTAATTAACTCTTTATTTGTAGAAATGGAAAACAAAAAAATATTTTTCACAACCAAACGCAAACCAGCAAACTTTATTATTCATATTCTTAATAGCAACAAAAGTCACAAATACAGTAAACAGAGCATAAACACAGAGAAAACACAAAGGTAATTAATAAAAAACGACTGTTATATCACAAATAATATTGCATTAAAACCTCAAGCTTGAGTTTGATGAGGAATGAGCATAATTGGAAGTCCATGAACTGGCCTTGGAAATGGGTCAACTACCACTTTTTCACCTGGAATCAGCATTTTCCAATTGTATCTTGTTACTATGTTGTACATGAACACCAATATTTCTGCCCTTGCAAACTCGTTTCCGGGACACATTCTTGGACCGCCTCCAAATGGCACGTACGTGTAAGGTGCGGGCCCGTCTCCTTCAAATCTTGAGGGGTCGAATTTCTCAGGGTTTGGAAAGAATTCAGGGCTTTTTTGAGTGTAATGTGGGATGTAGTGTAGCTGTACAAATTAATATATATCATCATGGACTAATTAACTAAATAATGTTAATTTGTTAACAAAAACTTTTATTAATTGTTTTACCTTGCATCCTTTGACAAATCTGAAACCGGCATAAGTGAAATCCTTTTTCGCAACACGAAAAGCACCCATAACTGGAGGATGCATCCTTAGCACTTCACAAGCT